>JALMQS010000841.1:1374748-1391552 GCA_024734495.1 Forficula auricularia | reverse complement strand
ATATAAATAAACTGACACGTTCTGATGTGGCCATCCACTTGACTTTACCATACACTTCTGGTTGAGTTTGGTCCAAGGGCCTAGATTTTCATTTTTTTCACCTACACCCCCTTTGGGAGGTTGGTTTTTGCATTTTGAGCCTTCTGAGGGTCCACTGATCGAATTGATTTTTGAGCTATAGTAAGTAACCAATTCACAGATATTTTGAAAATATAATATTTCTTAAAAGATATTAAGAAAAAAATGATTTTTTTTTTTTTTTGGCTTTTCGGCCTTTCTAGCCATAAGCCTAATTACGATACTAGTTATATTTTTAAAATTTGTCTCTACCCCCGGGGTCAGATTTTAGCTGGATGCCTCGAGTCGGATTCGAACCCGGGTCCCCTGGTATAAGAAATTAAATTGCTGAATACTATTAATAATAAAATTAAGTTCTTACAAAAACACATCATTGTTTTGTTTAATAAAATAAAATAAAATATAGGGCCCTTAACATCTTAAACATGGCCCTTTAAAAAGGCTAGTTACAGCACTTAGTGTAAGTGGGAGATAAATTTAACCGAATTTATCGCGCGGAGAATTTACCACTGCTCGAAGCCCCTAAAACCTTGGTAAATTGGATATTGAATTGTATCTAAGTTTCTGAGATTGGCTCGTGATCCCGGCTTCTTTTCCTTCTGCTCTGTTCTTTTCACGATTGAGGGGCCAGCCCATACAGGCCTTTAGGGGATCCACCTTCTGGTGTATCTCCTTCTCTCATCAATATCATTAAAAAAAAAAAAAAAAAAAAAAAAGTACCGAGTCTTTAAAAAGTTTTCGTTTTTTTCCCAAAATTTATTCATTAGAATTTTTTTATAAAAGTCACATTTTTCAAAATTATATTTTTTATTTTAAGAGTAACTACAAACAACATAAAATAAAAATACACTACATTTATGTAACCAACATATTATCCAAAAACATGATGTGAAACAATGTAGCTATTTCAAAAAATGTTATTAAGCAATCCGAACACCAAGCTTAACAAGTTTACTGAATAATCATGTAGAGACATGAGACCTGGAACGTCTCCCGGCTTTAAAATACTCAATCCTTGGTCCTATGGTCCTTGAGCGAATAATCCCTCTGGACTCTCTCTGGACATGTGCGAAGAAGAGCTTCTAGCTATATAAAGCTGTCATGGATCTCATCTGATTAAAGTTAGGTGGCTTCACTGGGCGGGACTCGTTTCTAGAAACCCGGAGGATAGAGTTATAGTGAAGGTGGACGGACAGTGGAGAAAGGATTACCGATATCCACCAGACCGAGAAAAGGATGGACAGGTAAAAAACTCGGGAATGATGAAAGAAATAATGATCTGGAATAGAAAAACCTGATGGATATGATGTTGGAAAAGGAGAACCAATAGAGATTTTAAAAAATCATTCTTTGTCTTTCACAAAAAGGTATTTAAATTTTTTTTTATAATATTATTATGGACAAAAATCAAAAGTAAAAAAATACATAGTGAAAAAAAACTATCATGTAATGAATTAGGGTTTGCACACATTTTCACAATATCTTACCTGATTTTTCTCAAATCCATTCTAATCGGCATACCCCTATATCGTGATGGCAAATCAATAATAATAATAATATTAATAATAATAATTTCTTTATTAGCTATTTTTCAGCTATACATATACAATAATAATATTCAATACAATTATAATATACAATCATAAAAGTAATGAAACAATATAATACAATACAAAACATTACAATAATAATGTACACAATAATACAATAGAATACAAATATTATAACAATAATAGACCTAAAATACTATACCATACAATACAAATATTATAACAATAATATTATAATAATATAAAATATAGGGTGGGCCATCTAACGTTTGGAATTTGAATCGGCTATAAAAAAAACTAATGGATATTTTTTCAAAATTATAAGTTTACTAAAAAGATTGGACATTTTCATTTAAGAATGAAAAACAACATTTTTGTTTCCAAAAATTGAAAAGGATGATATGGGTGACATTTGGTTTCAACAGGACGGGGCCCCTTGCCACACAGCCAACGTAACAATCGATCTTTTGCCCACTGTTTTTGGAAATCGAATAATGATTTTTGTGTTTCATTCATAGATGAAAATGTCCAATATTTCTAATAAACTTATAATTTTTAAAAACTATTAATTGTTTTTTTTATAGCTGATTCAAATTCCAAAAGATAAATGGCCCACCCTATACAAACATTATAATAATAATACAGCAAACAACAGAAACCACAACTTACCATTATCATTTCGGTGGAGATATCATAAGAAGATCATCCCTTCGAAATTACAAATTTTAATAATCGTTTCTTGAATTCATGAATTCCCGTGGCATTCTTTATTGGCACTTTATTGTATTCCGACAAACCCCTGTAGAATAAAGTTTCAAATTTTTTAATTTTCCTGCAAACATCAATTTTGAAATTTTCTCCACTTCTCAAATCATAACAACCCCCTACATTTGTATGTTTTAATTTTTCTAGTAAATATTTTGGTGCTAAATTGTCCCTTATTTAAAGATCATAATCATAACTGGTGTATCTATTACATTTCAAGATTATTCCCATGCACACATTTTGTTTTAATTGTAATTCTTTAAGTATAAAATCAGGAAGACTATCCTGATCATAGTGATCGATTCTCCACCAACATTTGAAATACCAAGAATCACATGAAATAATACCACAAATAAAGACAGATCAAGAAATATCATTTTATTTAATTTGTTTTTTGTTTTTTTTAAAAATCTTTTTAATTTATTTTGTTTTTCGTTTTTTTATTTTCTTATAACAAATTCAAGGGGCATCTTAGATCTCAATGGTCTGGTCAAAAACGAAAATTTGGAGTACGTATTAAGGATCACAAGTGATTTTTTTCTATTTTCTCAATCTCTTAATTTTTACTTTACCATGATATGGTCAAGTATTGTAATCGTGCATGAAAAAAAGGGGTTTTCCTTCTTTTTTTTAGAAATATCTCAAAAACGACTGAAAATATTTGAATTAAAAAAATTGAGCGAAACCATGATATTTCGCTCTACAAAATAGCCCTAATAAGTGAACATCGAAAAATTTATATTTTTTGAGATAATATTTGTTTTGTCAAAATGCCTGTTAGTCTGTCTGTTTGTTAGTTAGTTAGTTAGCTAGTCTGTGCGTTACCAAATTTTTGTGGATGAGCTAGCTCAAAAACTAGAGTGTGAATATCGAAACCAAATTTCACACGTAGTTTTGGTCCATTGAGATTAAGAGCTGATTAGATTTTGGTGCATATCGACCCAAAATTAAGGGTGGTGGAGGGGGCTAAAAATTAAAAATCTAGGCCATTTGAGCAAACTCAACCAAATTTTGTATACATAATCGGTGGGACCCCAGAAGTCTAAAAATGCAAAAACTAACCGCCCAAAGGGGGGGGGGTCAAAAAATGAAAATCTTGGCCATTTACCAAACTCAACCAAATTTTGTATACAAGTTAACTTTCTCACGCTCCCGTATTTCCATAGCATTCCCCCTCGAGCTAACCATACTTTTGCTGATTCAACGGAATTATAAAGCCTGAGATTTTCTCACGCTGCCGCGATGGTTTTTCATCTCCCCGCGGGCCTACCATTTAGTATAGAGTCAGCATTATAAAATAATATAAAAGACCTCATCTGCGAGGCTCTAATCAAGTCGCACCCTGTTCGGCAACAGGTACAGGTCTACTCTCTCTCTACAGTCTTCAACTCTCTTGGGATCAACCCCTATTCTCTCCAAGTAATCTAACACCTTTAAATTACGGACACAAGTCCAATTGAAGTCTTCCACATGTACCCTCCCAAATTCATAATCGATCTGGGCCAGTCCTATTGCACCCAGCACAAACAGTTAATCTGTACGGATCTACATCACTATCGATTCCCGTGCACTTCCCGGTAATTATATTAAATTTTCGGACACATACCGGTAACCACCAAATTGCATTATTGACTTTACTTTCATTCAGTGGATAACAAAAATTATAAACACTTGTGTTCCTCGTATAAACATTATATGTGTATTTCGAACAAAGAAACTTTAAATAAAATAAACATTTAAAAAAGAATTGAATTCGACCAAATAATCGTCTCCAATCCAATTGTCTCCAAAAGTCTAAATTAAATTAAAATAACTTGCTATCCAGACATTTCCTTCAACTCCGCTCTACCGCTGAACAAATATGTTGTTCCTAGGTGGAAAAACAATTCTTTTTTAAAAAGAGATTTTTCACTAGGAAGAACATAAACTTAGATAATCAGCGAGACCCCAGAAGTCTAAAAATGCAAAAACTAACCGCCCAAAATTGGGGGGGGCGTAGGGTCAAAAATAAAAATCTTGGCCATTTACCAAACTCAACCAAATTTTGTATACATAATCATTGGGACCCCAGAAGTATAAAAATGCAAAAACTAACCCCCCCCCCCTACATGATTATAAATAATTTTAGGTGCCAGGTTGTATGGTAAAGTCAAGAGGATGGCCACATCAGAACACGTCAGCTTATTTTTTTAAAATTTACTAAAAGTTTTATGTGCAGGCATTCATTCATTAATCAGAGATAATACATTATAACAAAAGCTACCATTCATCTCAAATTTGGCTAATGAGAAATATCCCTTTCATTCTCATGTCACAGCTCTGTAAAGAAAGAAATATTGGCTCTATTTATTATTTATTTATTTATTTTTATTAATTACGTTCTTTTAAAAGAGAAAGAATTTAATTTTTAGGACAAAATCTAGGATTTTAGTAGAAATATTTTTATATTGTGATGTGAGAGGGTATTCATCCCCCCAGGAGAGAACCTGAGAACTAACATGCTTTCCGGGCAGTCAGCTCAACCCTCGAGACCCATCTCATATCACAATATAAAAATATTTCTACTCTTTATTTACATTAGTTTTCAACCCGAGCTGATTTTTTGAAAACATTCCAACTATTTTCAAAAAAAAGATGCTCAAATCTTTAGTTTTACATTCTGTTAATTGAATATTGCAAATGAAAAAAAATCAAAGAATGATTAATCAAAATTTTAAAATATAATTTTTATGATGACATTACATAAAAACAATTTATAAATGAGTGACATTCCCTATATGCGCCTATGACATATGCAACCAGATAGCTCTGCTATAATAGTTGTATTATACCATACAGGCGTTCCCGTTAACATTTATCCAAACTAAAGTATTGCTCTTTTTATTGCTAATATTCTTATGTGAAATATTCATATAAAGGACTTTGAAAATATTTAGTCTCTTAATACATTATTCAACCCTTATTTGCGAGTAAAATTTAATTTTTTCTTTATGAAAGATTTCAATTTGCCGATCGTAATAGATTCCAATTTTCTTAGAAAATCATAAGATGGTGTCCGATAGAATGGAATATTTTTAATTATATGTCAGAGGGGTTGTTTTTTACCCCCTCTTGAATTGAATCCGAGAGCCACTAACAGCAATCCGGGCCATCTGGCCCACCTGTGAAGTGCGAACCTCTCTGACATATGTAAACGCGTTAAATATTTTACTCAAAGAATGTTATCTTAATTTGTAAAATTTCGCAATCCAGTGATTCTTAATTTAAAAATATACCCATGCCATATAATTTCTTGTTATTTTACTGTTATTGACACTCGGGTTCGATTCCCGAAGAGGTGAAAAACAACCCTTCTGACATATAATTAAAAATATTCCATTCCATTGGATTTAATTGATGACACCATCTTATGATTTTCTAAGAATTTTTTTTTTTAATTTATTACTATTACTTGTGTGTTCGATTTTTGATATCGAGATTAATACAGAGAATGTCTGTTTTGAGGTTTAACGTTGTCTCTTTTTCAATACTTTATATCGTAAAGATTTAGATATACACTCTAAGATTAATTAGACAACTTCGTTGAAATCTATTCTCCAAACATTGAAAGATACTGTTAGATTTGATTCATAAAATCGTTTATCTTTTGTAACAAAAGAAGGAAATTTTTCATTTTTTTATTATTTCTAAATAATGAACTCATTTAAAAAAAAATGGAAAAACATTTATAAACCTTGAAAATAGATGGATGACGGGCGGGTGGTGAAGAGCAAAGACCATTAAGAAAACATGAAAAAATCGTTAGTATTATAAGGAAACTTTTGGGTTATGTTTTTTTTCTTTTGATTTAACGGCTCGCTTTTATAGATATTATGTTATGTAATAAATTTTGTTTATGCACTATGTGTTAATTATTTATTTATTTATATTGAAAAAATATTTTGATTAATTTAAAAAAAAAAATCGTGAAAATAAACTAGTACCGAGCAAATTATTAAATTATTTATTATATGTAGTGCTTTACTATATATATGTTAACAATTAGTAAAAGCTTTTATAGCTTTTTCCATATTTAGGTAAATACTATTAATTCATTCTCCCAAGTTTGTCGTGAATAATAAAAGTGCGTTATTCTTTTTGTTTTGAAAACTGCTAGATCCATGGCTAATATTACCTAAAACAGCTTTTAACTACTTCTTTAAGTGCAAAGTTAAATCACATAACTTGAGGACTTAATAAGCAAGTTTTTATGATTTCCTTTCGACTCATGCACATTTAAAAATTAAATTCAAATGAAAAAATTGTTCTCCTAAGCAAAAACATTACAAAAAACTGGTGATAATAAACAGTTAAAATTGCTTTCAAACATTATATTTTTTCTGTCAGCTTCTCCCTGTGTATTTGTCTGGATTCCAATATCTCCAATAGGTCAAGAACAGAAAGTCGTAAAAAGTTCGTTTCCAAGGTGAAGACCTAATTAGATTTTGGGCTCTCTGACTTTAGAACTTCCTATTCAAAAATTCAGAATATATAATTTTTTTCTCAAGATAATTAAAATAAAAAATATTTTTAATATTCTTCTTCTTTTTAGAGTGCCATACCCAAAACGGGTTCTCCACATATATCTGTGTTGAGTGTGTTTACTTGTTTTACACAGGTATACGGGTCCTACTTTTTAACGCGGGTTCCGAACGGCTAGTTTGGAGAGGTTTACTAGGCAATTATACTCTTGGTAGTTTGCCATTGCTTTCCAAGAGGAGGTGACTTCAAATATCTGCTGAGACTCGGTCTTTAACCGGCGTATTTCTTAATCTTCTCTTTAATATTAGTTTATTATATTTAAGTTAATTTATTAGATCGGATCAAAGTGATGACCGAGTCTTGAAAATACTATTACTTTTCCTTCCATTTTTTATCTTAATTTGATTAGACAATAAACTAATCAGGTCATTAATATAAAAACTGACTTAAACTTGAAGATTACCTATTAGAGAAGATAGAGGATGTTATTTATTCATCCACAATTATACTAAGATTTCTAACCATTTGGGATAAGGACCGAAGTGATTATGAGTAATTTCGTAAGAAAATTTTTGTGGCCAATCTTATCAAAAACATTTGAAAAGTATAAGACGCAGATTTACTAAAAATTTTATTTAAAATTATGTAAAGAATTCAGCAAAGAGCTAGATAAGGAATTGAAACGGGGTCACTGTTTAAAACAGAGAACTCATTATACATGCATTCAGTAATTAACGATGCTAATCTATAAAAATATATGTAAAAATTAGGTTAGTATATATTATTTTTAATAAAATAATTTAATTCTATTTTTAAACTATAATATTTTAGATATATATTGTACCATTTTTACGTGAGTTCTGCTATCAGAATTTAAACCAGAGGACGACAGACTCTGCAGCATGCTTAACGATGTTAAACAACATTCCTTCTTAAATGCCTAAAATTAATTAAAAATTTCTGAAATTATTAATAAATGTTTCTAGAATTCTCTCTTCTCACTCACACATCCACAAAATTTAATAACATTCCTTCAAAAAGTTTTAATTAATCTTTTAAATTTAACATTGGCTCTTATGATTTTATTTTACAAAAATGCTAAGGAAAATTACCTAGCCTAGAGTATACTATTTACTATTGCTATAAATTTCAGAATTCTGCAGCCCTTTTTCTCCTAAATATAAGCCTGAAATGCTCTTATAGTCCATGAATACTTTTTCTAAAATCGTGATTTTTCATCTTCACAAAGTCTTTATATTTTCTCCGACGTTTGAGCACAAAAGTAATAATAAACAGTCTTTATTTTTTTTCATGCAATGGTGAAAATCTTTTACTCCTCTTTTTAAGGGTGGAGTATACCATTTATTTTCATTTTTAATGTTGTTTGCTTTTAGAAGTTTTGAAGCTATTGTGAGACTTGTTTGAAAAATGTATATTTATAATATATTTTTGTAGATATTTTTATTCACGATGGTTCTTTTTTTATCGCCTTAGTGGCTGACATCAGCTTTTTGAAACTTATTCTTAATAAAATGATTATAAATCCCATTTACCTAAAAAGCGTTCTGATATTCGCTAATAATATTATAAAAAAAATAAATAAAACCGACTTCAAAAAACTTAAATGCAACAAATAAAATAATAATAACTTAAAAATAAAATAAAATCCACTAAAAGGTATAAAATAATTATCTTATTTAGTTACAACTAAACGACGAAATATTAACATGAAATTACTTTTTGAAGTCGGTGCCAAACAAACTATACCTATAGCGAGCGTATCCGTCAAACGTACTAAGTAAGATCAGTCAAGTGCGATTCATAAAATGTATATGTTTGGCACCGACTTCAAAAAGTAATTTCATGTTAATATTTTGTCGTTTAGTTGTAACTAAATAAGATAATTATTTTATACCTTTTAGTGGATTTTATTTTATTTGTTGCATTTAAGTTTTTTAAAGTCGGTTTTATTTTTTTTTTATAAAAATTATTTTTATTTTTCTCTTTTTAGTGATGTTATTAATAGTGACTTAATATAATACCTTGCATGCATCTCGTAAGAGAAAGCGTCAGGCGAATGAATCAGAAAATGATAATAAAATTCAATTCATAAATATAGAAATTTTCTCGAAACGTTTGCCGGTTATAAGATTTTTTTATAAAAGATTTTATTTATCATAATTTCGATTATTTGCTCATAAGAATTGGAGATTTACGTTATTTCGTCGTTGATAATATCCTAAGATACCCCTTTTCTAATAAAAAAAGAATCATCGAAATCGGTTCATAAACAAAGAAGTTAGGCCTGAACAAACCTAACAAAAAAGGTCTAATACCAATGAAAAAAAAACGGGACCAATCGGAAGCTAGACTAAACCCAATGCAAAAAAAAAAAATTCAAAATCGGTTCACAATTGGCGGAGACATGAGGTAACATAGACAAAAAAAAAAAAAAAAAAAATTCAGTCGAATAGAGAACCACCTCCTTTTTTGAAGTCGGTTAAAAATATAATCGTATTTCTCTTTTGAGACTTGGAAACTTTCATTGAAAAATTGTTATTGAAGGAGACTTTAAAAGAGTGTGTCTTCTGCTGGAATTATAAATGGTATTTATAACGATTCGACACTCTTTTATTGTCTCCTTCAATATATAAAAATTCTGCTACCCTCAACACAAAAAATTTCAATCTAATGAAAAGTGGTTAGCAATTTGCTCAGTGGCGAATTTCTCACTAGACTCAATAGATGCGTTCATAGGGTCCCAAATTGTAATGAGAAGATTAATTTATTAATTAATTTCTGAGTTTTATATTCTTTTTATTTCCAATCAAATACTTTCAAATAATCATTTGAACGGGTCGAAATGTCTTGACAAGCTCCGAATGCTGACCGTTATGGCTCCAGCCTTGAACGTTATATCCTATTTTAATTAGAATTTATAATTTGTCAACAGATTATTGTATGTGTTTGTGTTGTAGCTCAATTATTACAATAGTAAGCCATTCGCGGAAAAAAAAGAACGTATCGATTTAGTACATTTTTATCTTCATATTAAAATTAATTTGATATATTTTCTGTTATACGTCGTACTGGTTTTGTGATGTATTAACCAAAAATTTATAACCATAAACCTAACAATTGATTCCAGTAGAGTTTTATACGCTGATTATCACGCAATATATGTACATAATTTTTACAAAAGGTCAGAGTTTTGAGCTATTATCGGTCAAAACGACGAAAAAGACCATTTTGACCTATTTTTGAGTCCCATTAGATATTAAACAGCAATATAGAAGCCACTCTCCTCACCAATATGTCCAATCAGCTTTCAATAGAATACAATAAGAATTTATCATTATAAAAAGAAGCATTTACAAAATTGTTTTTCTCAATAGTAACAGCCAGATATATCCATCAATAAACAGAGTCAAATGATATAGAATAGATATTTGAACCTGTTACTGTATTCCTATTGAGAAAAATGATCTTATTGATTTCTATTGAAAGCTGACATATTGGTGAGTTGAGTGACTTCCAGTGCTATATGTATATCTTCAAAATATTTGTATTTAGCCAATAAAATTTTTATATATTTTTAATGATATTCTAGTAATTAACATCTCCCATTCTTAATAACATATTGCATTTATTATTCTTATTATTTTTTACTGTTTCGAAATTAATTTATTTTATTTTAAATGGAATTAACCAAATCCTAATAGAAGAAATAAAAATAAAAATAAACAAGAATAAAACCAAGGTCCTAGTATGTACAAAAAAAGAACAAACGAGACAGGAGTGCATCAAAATTAACCAAGAAAACCTAGAAGGAGTTAAGGAATTCCGCTACCTAGGAAGTAAAATAACATGGGATTGGAGGAGCGAAAACGAAATTAAATCAAGAATTGCCCAAGCAAAAATGGGGTTTAATTCAAAACAAAAACTACTATGTTCCTCCTCAATTAGGGTAGAAAACAGGAAGATGCTATTGAAGACATATGTATGGAGCATAGCCATGTACGGGTGTGAAACCTGGACAATTAGAAAAGTCTAGGGACGCCCGAAAGAAGCGAAGCTTTATAATATAAAGCGAAGGAACTAAGCGTTCAAAAAAATTAAGACTTGAGAAAAGAAAAGCCTTGAGGGATGAAAAAAAATAAAGACTTGAGAAAATAAAAAAAAATAAAACTGATAACTTGGGAAAATAAAAAAAATGAATACATTAAAAATAAAAGACGCGCCCAAAGGCTACAGCGGAGCTCTCTTCACGATTAGAACAAAAAAAATAGGAGAGCTCCGCTGTAGCCTTGCGTTTTTGGGCGCGTCTTTTATTTTTAATGTATTCATTTTTTTTATTTTCCCAAGTTATCAGTTTTATTTTTTTTTTATTTTCTCAAGTCTTTATTTTTTTTCATCCCTCAAGGCTTTTCTTTTCTCAAGTCTTAATTTTTTTGAACGCTTAGTTCCTTCGCTTTATATTATAAAGCTTCGCTTCTTTCGGGCGTCCCTAGACGGCACTTTTTTTTTTATCCTTCAAGTAATACAAATAAGAAAATAATTTGAATCCTGCAATTTTTGCATAATAAAATTTATTGCATTCATATATAATGTATTATATGTACAAAGTTTAAACATAAAATTATCGAATAATTCACAAAGCATTATTATCTGTATGTTCATCATAAGTACTTTAAGTTATTTGTACACCACTATTCTCATTGTTATATGGTACGAAAGTAACTATTGGATGATGGTAACTAAAATAAGATAGAAAAGTTTTTGATTGAAGTTTTTTTTCTATTTTTTTTTTTCTATCTCTGTACGCTTTCGAATAAGCTGCGTTTCTCAATTTAAGTTCATCAAGGTTTAGTTTCTCACTAGAATGCGATTCTTGTGATAGTTTCTCTGTAAATTTCTGTGTTTCAGCTTTTCTTTCCTTTTCCTCTTGTATATTTTTATTTTTTTTATTTTTCTCTCTCTGTCTCCATTCTCTCTGTCTTTCTGCATTTGATTTTCTTTTTCTGTAAAATAATTTTATTCGATAAATTTTTAATTATTTTTAATAACTTTAAAGACATAAAATAGTAATAATAATAGTTAAATTGAAGGTTTTTGTGCCGAGTGTAGCAGAATTTTTATATATTGAGGGAAACAATAATAAAAGAGCCTTATTTTAAAAATTGCGGCACAAATAAAAATAAAAACCTCATTTACGCCACCTATAGTCAAAAATAAAACAAGTACAAATGAAACAATTTTTAACTTAACCACATGTAAATTCTAACCTTCAATTCATAAATTATTCCTGTGAATAAATTGTAATCGACTGATGAAGAGGGCAAAGTCTCGTTATAAATAAATAAAATTTATAATTCCAGCAGAAGACAAACTCTTTTATTATTGTTTCCCTCAATAAATAATAATAGTAAAAATATTTTTTTGTAACCTTTGCGACTCTCCTGATAAATCTGGAACATTTTGAATAGTGCCAGAAGTTCCAGCTACATCATCAACTTGTATGTGTTGAGAATGAAAATTATTCTCTGGATCACTCTCCATGTCTCACTTTCAATTTGTGTACCAAATTATAGATTCACAAAACACAACACAATAACTCTACGGCGAAGTTAACAATTCTAGTCTCATAAAAACTACAATTTACACGATTTATTTGTAATCAGCAGAAAGGTTAAACGAAACAGCTGATCGCAACGGATATTGAAATATTCCAACAAGTGGCTGCCCTGACATGAGACCAAAGTGTGACATCAGACCACGCCTACTGAGGTGGGGGGGACAGTGCGCACGCACCACTCGTGTTACGCTTTTAAAATCTGACGCTTAGCTCGGATAGAGTGGCCGGGGCGGCGAGCGCCCAGAACGTCCGAATAAAAGCTTCGCTTCAAAAGCGGAGAGAAAGAGATTAGAGGCTTTCGAAATGTGGTGCTACAGAAGAATGATAAATATCAAATGGATGGATAAAATTACAAATGAAGAAGTTCTTGGAAGAATCGGAGAAAGAAGAACCTTGTGGAAGAGTCTGAAGAAGAGAAGAGGTCAGATGATGGGGCACACACTGAGACATGGGGGACTGCTTAGGGATATATTGGAGGGGGAGGTGGGAAAGAAAAGGGGAAGGGGAAGACCCAGATTAGAATATTTCAACCAAATAATTGGGGATATGGGATGCCAGACATTTAGAGAGGTCAAACAGCTGGCGGGGGACAGAGTCGAGTGGAGACGGATTGTTGCATCAAACCAGTCTTAGGACTGTATACTCAATGATAATGATGTAATTTTTGTTTCCGGCAAGTAAGGGAGATAGGTACCCCAAAAACACATTTCATCAACATCTGAATTAGTTAATCTGCTACCGAATCTGTTGTTAAGTTCAAAGGAATTAATGAAATTAACAACACAAGTGACACAACATGAATAATATAAGTACTATTATAAAATAAATTCTCAATCAAATTGCACATCAAAACTCAAGTCTGCTTCAGAGCTTCTCAAAAAACCAACATTTAACTTTACAGCAGTCAAAACAAACTAAATTGTTCTGTCTGATTTAGTTGAGGTCGTTTTTCCCAGTAACAAAAGGGATTTTATTTTTCCAGTTCATTACAGTTCATTATTAGTTATTGGTAATCACATAAGGAAGATCTTAATAATATACTGAAAATTACTTTCATTTACACCTTATCCTGTCTTAGAATCTGCATGATAAAATATTTTAACAAAAATTACTTAAGGCTGTTTTCTAAGTCATTGAATATTCTTTTTTATTTTTTTATTTTAAGTAAATTTCATTTTCATAAAGTCGATTTCCAGCTCAAAACTTCAAATTAAAATTCTTGTGGTACATTAAACTATAATAACAACGAAAAGAAATTCAACCATGAAATCTGTTCTTCCACGAAAGCAGGTCCGTAATATATTTTTTAGTTCAAAATCTACACAAGCAGATATTAATATTTATAACTTGAATAATAATAAAAATGAAAATCTATCGAATAATTTATTAATATTTTAAATATAATACAGAGACATTAGAATGAAAGAGAATTGGAAAATGTAAAATGGAAACTTGTAATCGCCCACGCTCGAAATCGAGTATGTGGTTGAAGAAAAATATTATACTAGAATGCAACAAATAAAATAATAAGAACTCAAAAATAAAATAATAAGAACTCAAAAATAAAATAAAATGCACTAAAAGGTATAAAATAATTATCTTATTTAGTTACAACTAAACGATGAAATTGTTACATGAAATCACTTTTTGAAGTCGGTGTCAAACATATACATTTTATGAATCGCACTCGACGGACTTACTTAGTACGTTTGGGGTGTAATGAAGATAGCATCGCGTAAGCTCGATTATATAGTTTGTTTGGCACCGACTTCAAAAAGTGATTTCATGTAACAATTTCATCCTTTAGTTGTAACTAAATTAGATAATTATTTCATACCTTTTGGTGCATTTTATTTGATTTTTGAGTTATTATTTTATTTGTTGCATTTAATTTTTTTGAAGTCGGTTTTTTTTTATTTCTAAAAATTATTTTTATTTTTCTCTTTTTAGTGATGTCAAGAATAGCGACTTATGATCATACCTTCCATGCATCTCGTAAGAGAAAGATTCGGGCAAACGAATCAGAAATTGATAATAAAATTCAATTCATAAATAGAGAAATTATCTCGAAACGTTTTAAGATTGTTTTTTTTTTATAATAAATTTTATTTATTATAATTTCGATTATTTGCACATAAGAATTGGAGATTTCCGTTACTGATCATATCATCAGAACTTGACCAAATTAATATGAGACCACCCTTAAGGCAACCCCTTTCCAATAAAAAAAGAATAATCGAAATCGGTTCATAAACAAAGAAGTTATGTGTGAACATACATAACAAAAAAGGTTCAATACCAATGAAATTTAAACGGGACCAATCGGGAACTAGACTGAACTTAAAGCGAAAAAAAATCATCGAAATCGGTCCACGTGGTAAAAAATGTTCAAACACAAAAAAAAGACATTCCGTTGAATTGATAACCTCCTCCTTTTTTCGAAGTTAAAAATAAACCAATACGAGGAGGGAAGGAAAAATCAGAAATAGAGTAAATAATTGAAAATTTTAATTTTTTTCAGAATTCTCAGTTTTAATCAATTATGTCATAGTTATCTATCCTTTGAGACAAAGTCTAGACTATTCACAGTTTATTCAATCTTGAAATAAAGTGTTAATCCTGACTTAAAGTTATTTCTCCTTTTTGAATCTTTACTATTAAAAAAAAGAACAAAATACCTGACAAAAGGCAAATACAAAGAAAGGATATTGATTTCCTTTATTTAGGAATTTCCCAAAGGTTTCTATTGTCTCTATTGAAATTGTTCGAGTATTTTTGAGTTGCAATATTCTGTTTGATTTTTCCTTTTTTAAGTGTGTAGAAATTGTCTTCACAATGGATTAATTTCGTTTCTGGAAACTCAATTATGCATCTTAAAACAGCCCCATTCATTCAAATTTCTGGATTGTTCTTTTTTTTTGGCTTTTCGGCCTTTCTAGCCATAAGCCTAATTACGATACTAGTTATATTTTTTTTAAATTTGTCTCTACCCCCGGGGGTCAGATTTTAGCTGGATGCCTCGAGTCGGATTCGAACCCGGGTCCCCTGGTTTTCTTCATTGTTATGTTCAAAGAGAAAATATTCGTGAAGGAAATTTTACCTGGACGTATTTCTGTTTAATAATAGATATTGTATTGCAAGGGGGAAAAATGAGAAATATCTGACAAGCGACAGTTTTGACATGAGCTCTGAAAGCTTATCGTGTATTCACTTGAGTACGAGTGTGAACCAATACACAAGGCATAAAGGGAGTGCACGAGTCCAGTAATTCAGTCAAGTATTGAAGTGAATGTATTATAAGCCAAACCTTGATTGACGGGCGTCCGTCACTAAGTCCGTGCCATACAGTATATTTTTTGTAATGCCAGATAAGAAAGAACGATTTGAAAGATAAAAAAAAGCCATAGCATTTTCATTTATGCTTACCTAATTATTTTAAAGAAAAAGTATAAGAAACGAAAATAAACTAAAATCTATTAGGTTGATGCATAATAATGGAACGTTTGTATTGGCTTATAAAAACAATCTTCTCTATTTATAGTTAATAAAAATGCGTGTCGAAAACCATATTGAAATTCGTCATATTATGCTCTACCACTACGAGAAAGGATGGAAGGCAGCACAGTCATTTCGCGATCTCAACGAACTTTTTGGTGAAGAAACAATTACTGATAGTGCAATACGGAAGTGGTTTGCCCGTTTCAAATCAGGTGACACTAGTTTGGAGGATAAAGAAGGAAGAGGTCGGCCATCGGATTTTGATGATCAGGCACTTCTGACAGCCGTGGAAGAGGATGAAAGCCTTACAACACGAATGCTGGCTGCAGACTTCAATGTCGACCAATCAACGATCGTTCAACGCCTCAAGAAGCTTGCCAAGGTATGGAAATTGTACAGATGGGTCCCCCACGAACTCTCCGACAACAACAAGGCTGATCGCATTCGAATTTTTACCGATTTGCTGAAACGAAACCAACAAACCCCATAACGCACGTCCACATGTTGAGCGCCGGGTCGTCGAATTCATCGCCAATAAGGGCTGGGATCTACTCCCACATCCGCCGTACTCACCGACCGAAGCACCGACGGACTATCACATCAACCGCTCTTTGAAAAACTGGCAAAAGACTAAGATCTACGACGATTTGGATGACTTGTGGCCCATGTCAAAGCGTGGATTGCCTCCAAGAATCGTGACTTCTTCGTCCTTGGAATCGACCGAATGCCAAGCAAAATGGGAGCAGTTATTGAAGTA
>JALMQS010000841.1:1026715-1370232 GCA_024734495.1 Forficula auricularia | reverse complement strand
GGGGGGGGGGGGGGGGTGCTGGGTGGGTTTCGGGGTGTGTGGTGGGTCGTGAGGGTGGGGTTCGAGGGCTGGGGGTCCAGGGGGCGTGACCCTTGGCTAGCAAGAGGGACGCCGAAGGCGGGCCTTGCAGCTAGTTTAATATAAATTAGACAACTATGTTGAAATCGATTCTCCACATATTGAAAAATACTGTTAGATTTGATTCATATAATCGTTTATCTTTTGTAGCAAAAGTAGACAATTTTTCATTCTTTTATTATTTCTAATTAATGAACTCATTTAAAATAAAGTGCAACGGATCGTTGTTAAACTTTATCCAAAGTCATTTGAAATATTGATATTTTTATTCCTTTATTATTAAATCAGATACCACTTGCTATTTGCAGGCCATGTTGACTTAAATTCAAAAATAGTGATCGATTCTCATGTAATACTAAAGGAATAACAATTCTACATTGGATTTTAAACGTTTCGGTTATCATTGGTAACCATTGCGGAAGACATGGAGGAATCGAGTTAAATTCAAAAATAGTGATCGATTCTCATCTAATACTTGAGGATAACAATTCTACATTGGATTTTTGACGATTCGATTATTATTGGTAGCCATTGCTGAAGACATGGAGGAATCGACTTAAAATCAAAAATAACAATCGATTCTTATCTAAAACTAGAGGAAACCTTATTGCTATTCATTTTTGATTTTTTGACTATTAATGGCAACCTCAAGTCTTTTTGATTTTAAGTCAATGCTTCCATGTTTTCAGTAGATGCCATGCTTCGCATAGGATAAAGTAAAAATTGGAATAACATTTATCCTTAAGCATTGCAATAATCTCTTCTTTCATGTCAACTGCGATTTCAACGATCCTCCTTTTTACAAATCCATTTGATCAAAGGATATCACCAATTTTATTGATTTATTTTACATAATTAAAATATCATTAATTATAGCTAAATTATACATATTTTACTCCTGTAGTTTAGCCCCCAGGGATTGCCAAAATTTAATCCTATTTCTTAAAAATTTATATAGCTGACAAATTTCATATATTTTTATTCAACTGGCTGTCCTTCCCGCGACCCACCAAAATTGGCCTCGCGATCCATAGTTTGGAAAATGCTGATTTAAACTCTTTCAGCTTGTGCAGGCTCTGGCCGATAGAATAAATTGATTTGTCTATTTTTTTCATTATTGATTTTTGATTTACTAAGATAAAATATAACTGTTTTTCATTAATTTCTATAATAAAATATTGAATTTTGTGAAATCTTTATCTTCAAGACTAAATACCCGAAAGATTTTCTATTCCAATTGTCGAGATTTTGCCCATTTAAGAATGTCTTGGATTTCACCCTGCTCTTTTAAATAGTTATTTCGAGCTCTCTTGTTTCTTAATCGAGAATTGTTCTCAAAGTTTTCATTTCACAGGTTTGCAGAGGATGTTTCTAACTTAATTATGTTTTCAATTAGATTAAACAAACTTTGCTTCAACACGTGTATTTAATTATAATTTTTTGGCATTATCTAACTTTACATTAATTTTGTAAATGACACACCCTTAATAAAAAGGACAAGAAAATTCAAATGTCATCAGGACATTCTTGTAATTAATAACATCAAATTGACGATTTCATTCAGGGCTTGGCATTTAGGTGATTTCACTTTTGATAACAATAAATATATTATAAAATGTTAATTGAATGTAATGGAAGGCAGCCCAAAGGTGGTGAGGAGGGAGAAAATTAACACATATCAAATAAGGTGTAATTTATTGGAATCCTTCCTCCTTTCCTTTCAAACCGACGTTTCGGAGGATTTTTCCCTCCTTCAGGGTTTCAAAGGGTCAATGAATGAAACAAATAAAATGTTTCCTTCTTCTCTCCACAGCAGTTTTTAAAACTTTCTTCTTTTTTAACAAAGGCATTAATTAAGAAAAGGAGGAAAAAAAATTGTTTTTCTATGCCTTTGTTAAAAAAGAAGAAAGTTATAAACACTGCTGTGGAGAGGAGAAGGAAACATTTTATTTGTTTCATTCATTGACCCTTTGAAACCCTGAAGAAGGAGGGAAAATTCCTCCGAAACGTCGCTTTGAAAGGAAAGGAGGAACCACCTTATTTGATATGTGTTAATTTTTTCTTTTCTCACTACCTCTGGGCTGCCTTCCATTACATTCAATTAAAATTTCCACCAGTCCGTTTCTCCAGAGAAAATTTCGTTGCATTATAAAATGTCTTTCTGTCTGTATATTTTAGTTTTTTTTTCTCATAAAAGCCCAATTAATCTAAATTATTTGGTGAATTGTTTTTTGAGGGTGAAGTTCTAGACACATCTTGTATAAATAATTTAAAGAAATTTCAATTAATTCTCGGCGTTTTCAAAAGTTCGTCCTTCTTCCTTAATCAGAATACCATTGTTAACTAGTCTTTCAACTGGGACCAGTGCAAAAGGATCTAATCTTTGACCTCTTCACATTCCTAATCTCCTGTAAATCTCTTTATGTACTTTATTTTTATAGTAAAGTAGATTCCTCTAAACGCCTCTTTCATTCATTTTCATTCGCCTATCTAAGATTAATATCTTTTAACCCTATGTTAAATAAAAGAATAAAAGATTTCTCCAAATTTGCATCATTCCAATTTTAGGATTCTATACTAACTAGAAGCCCATATAATTCGTCATGTCCGTTCTACTATCACAGCTTCATATCTCCTAGAATTTTTGACCTATATTGTTGAAATACTAGTATATATAAAAGGCACATGATTTTAATATTCACAATGCCTCATGTGTAGATAAATCGCAAAAAAATCGAGGTACTACTCAAACAAAATTATTTTATAGCCTGCATTAATAACAAACCACAATTAAAATAAATAAATTAAAATTAATTAAAAACAATCATCAAAGTTAATTAAATTAAAAGAAAAGTTATTTTTATTTTTAACCCAATTGATACCAATATCTTAGGATACATTCATTGTCAAACCTGCAGCCTTTTTTAACCGAATTCAAAAAAAGAGAAGGTTCTCAATTCGACTGCATTTTTTTGTGTGTCTATGTTACCTGATTTCTTCACCAATCGTGTTCCGATTTTGATGATTTTTTTTGCTTTGGATTCAGTCTAGTTTCCGATTGGTAAAACTATAAATTTCATTGGTATTGGACCTTTTTTGTTATGTTTGTTCATGCATAACTTCTTAGTTTATGAACCGATTTTAATGATTCTTTCTCCGTTTGGATCAGTATAGCTCCAATATAGTCAAGGTACCTAAATATTTATTTATTTTATCTATGTTCAGCGAGAACTTTTTGCCACGTGGACCGATTTCTTTTTGCAAAAGGTTCCTGTGTTGTTTTGTTGAAGAAAATCAAAAAATTATAATAATAAATAAAGCATCTTCATAAAATTCCTTGAAAATAAATTTAAAATATTCTCAATATCCAATCTTGTAAATTTATATATTTTGCTTAGACAATTTTTCGAAAACTTAAAAACACCAGAAGTAACCCTAGTAGCACAATGTTTCAAACTATAGAGTAACTACATAGTGCCTATATAGATTTTAAATCTATATAGGCACTATATAGTTACTATATAGTTTGAAACATTTTGCTACCTTGGAAAGAGCTACATCTGGAGATATTAACTTAAAATTGGCTGTGATATATTGAGCTGAAAAATAACTTAAGATTTAAATTTCATTTGAGTAAAATTTACCTTTTTACGTTATTTCTACACACAAGTCAATGGCTTTTGGAGCTTCTTTTCAGCTTTGCAGACCACAAAACGCCAGCTATTTTTTTAGAAAAACTATAAAAGCTATCGTATGTACAAATGTACAAATAGCTATTTTAACCTAATCATTTAGAACTAGATGCCTGCTTTTTACTCTATACTTTATTTTTACTTTTATAAATATTCAATTTTTTTTATCTTTCCCTTGACCTATGTGATTGTCTTTCTAATTGCTGATGTATATATATGATGTATGTACAATTATGTGAAAAACCATACGCTAAGTAAATAAATGTACATGGAAAAAAATATTTAAAACATAAATCAAAAGATTTGAGCATCTTTTCTACTAAAATCCGAGAATTTGTCCTAAAAAATTAAATTCTTTCTATATATAACCAAACTTCTTGAGGATACAAATTCTCATTTAAATAGGTGTTGGTTTTATTCTTTTATGACAAAAAACACATTTTTATCAATTAATTTTCTTTATTTTATGTTATTGTTACCAGGAACGTTTCGACATTTTCAAGTATGTCATTATCATCCTAAAACATTTCAATCATTACATAATTTTTCTACAATGACAATTTCTCCACACAACAACAACTTAAAAATAACAACAAAATGACATTCCTTGGAACAATCTAAAGATGGGAAAAAATTCCCTCACATCAAAATTATTAGAGTATGTAACATTATTCTTTTGTTTAACAATTATTTGTGTATAAAGTTTCAAGGTTAAAGACTCATAAATCTCTGACCGTTTGTTAGATTCAAATTCTATTTGACAACTGAACTTATTGCCAACTCAACACAACAAATCCCCGAAACATATTTAAATTAACTAAATGATTTTTAATTTTATTTAAAATTTCAGAGTAATATTTACTATTATTTTCCGTGTCTACTTTAAGGTTAAAGGCTCTTTCATACATCTCTGACCGTTAGATTCAAATCCTATTTGACAACTGAACTTATTGCCAACTCAACACACCAAATCCCCCCAAACATATTTCAATTATCTAAATGAGTTTAAATTTTAATTTTCTTTAAAATTCCCGAGTAATATTTACTATTATTTCCCATGTCTACCTTAAAATTCACAGTTTCAGTTAAGTTCTTTCTTATAAAGATTGATTCATAAAATTTTCTTTTGAACGTGTTACTTATAAAACCAACACCTATTTAAATGAGAATTTGTATCCTCAAGAAGTTTGGTTATATATAGTTATATAAAAAAATTCTCAAAAAACTAATCAATAAATTCTTTCTATTTTAAAAATATTTAATATTACAAAAGTGAAAGTCATATTGATATTATTGGAATTAAAATCCCTCTGTTTATTGAGTGGGGGTTTCCATTGAATAGGTGTTTAAAGGCACATTAAATATGTTTTTGTAATATAATTTTTTTTTTCAGCTGCGTCATGATAAATCGCTAGCTTAATATTTCTCCTAATTTCATAGTCCATATGAAATCAATTAAATTAGTTCAATGGAAAATTATTTCGCTTGTTATAAAATAATTAGTTTAGATGTCAGATGAAAAAAAACTACGAAAACTTGGGTAATTCCCACTGGTACTAGGCCGTTGTTTAGAATTTAATTGATTCCCCAAAACGGCTCTTTCATTCGTTTTTTTCTGGCTTATCTAAAATTGATATCATTTGAGTCCTCATCTTAAAAAAATAATAGACTTTCTAGTGTTTTCTATTCTCTATTCTTTTTTTCACTAATGGGAAAGTTTACTAAGAAATTGATTTTTAGAAGAAAAAAAGAAGCTTTTTATCTGACTCAAGGTGAATTAAATATTACCTCTTTTCCGGTCGAATGCTTAATAATCTCTTATCAAGGTATGTGCAATGAATCAATAATCTTTTTTTTTTTTATAAATTGAAAGATATAATTAGATAAATCATGCGGAATTAATAATTCAACCTTGACGTTGTTCATTTTTTTCATTTCATTTAACAACTCAAATAATGTTAAAGAATAAAAAAATGTTGAATTAATCTTAAGGTAGTTGTTTCGCGACAATACTAGCAAAAAGTTAATGCTAGAGTATATAGAACAGATAATAAAGATTCATAATTCATAAGACCAAAACTTTTTGCTGTTTATGAACCACTTCTAGGCAATCCCGTGCTCCTTTGATAAATCTGGCAACACTGTCCGAGCTTGTATATATTTTATCATAGAAATTTCAGATTAAGTACATTATAAAGGGAGATTTATTAAACAAAAAGTTCTTAATAAACGATTAAAAGCTATTGCGACAATGGCTGAAGCGAAAAAACTTCAAAAAAGTACTAAAGTTAATCCACTTTTTAGGTTAAATATATGCGTTTTTGCCAGCTTGTTTTTAGTGTAAATTTTTCATTATACATTTTTCATTATTTGTTCATTATTATCTCACAAACTGTGTTTTAATTATGAATTAAAATTTTCTTAAAAAATGCATTAGTTATTGTTTAATGTTGGTTTAGTTTTTTATAACAATGGTAAGAAGAGTTTCTTAATTATAATTAAATATGTATGTAAACTTTCCGATATTCAGTATAGTGCAATGTATAAGAGCCTGAAAAACTAAAATTCAACACCCCTACGCGCTTAAACTAGATACTAATCGAACAAACGCATCCGCCAATTCATTTATCCCTATGACATCTAGAGACTGGAACTCTCTTCCCCCGACCGTCTTTCCAGCTACTTATAACCTTCAATCTTTCAAGACCAGCATCCACAGATACCTTCGACTGCTATCCAATCCCTAAATCTCCCCTTATCTTCACTTTACAAGGGTCCACCACGGACTTCAGAGGTTGTACCTTCTTGGTGCAACATCTTCTTGTATCAATATCATTATAAAAAACTCTATCTTTGGAATTTAATATTTCCAGAACTAAATTGTTCATAAATTTTGTTTTGCCACCATTCGATGCAGAAGTATTTAAATAATAATCTGTCTAAATTTCAAAAAAATTTTATGAAAACCCATATGGTGAAACAACTAACTACCTTAAAAACCTTGTCCATTTGGGATTAATGATGACTTGGGTTCGAAATTAAATCCAAATCCGTGTTTTCCAATGATTGAATAAATTTGCCGGGATCGTTCGTCCTTCTTTTCTTGTCCCTCTCTTCCTGAGCCCATGCATATTTATTCGCCACGAGCTTTTAGTAGCCTAGCAACGTGAGGCCTGATTTCTGCAAGACGACCGACCACTCATGGCACGTACGGCATTACGGAATCCAGAAAATAAAAAACAAATAAATAGAAATAGGCCACCAATTTGATAGCTAAGATAGAATTCCGGGGTAAACAAGTACGAACATATCATCTCAAATTCTCAAAAGTAAAAAATAAAGAATTTTCAGAAGTACTTGTAAGTAAATGGAAATTTGATCTCATTTAAGTTGAAATATACATTATAGTATAAATATTATCCAAATAAATCTAAAGCGATTCATTTTACAAGCTAAAATATATAAATTCAAAATAAATATAAATAAATAAATCTATATTCCTCGACCTGCTTAGAGGCACAAGTCCTCGGTGGCTAGGTCCTATAAACATCAATACAATCTAGCTACAATACATTAATAAACATCAATACAAATTAACTACAAAAATTTAACAAATAATAAACAAATACAAAAAAAAGAAAAAAAAATAGAAATGGATGCTCATTAACAAATAACATGACCATAAATTTCCATCATAAGACAAAAAGTAATTTAAAAATTCTGTGTAAAAACCCGATATCAGGAGCAAACGACGCATTAGCCATCTCGCCATTTGTTAAGGAAACCTGATCAAAACCTTAACAAGAATGGTAGGACCTCTCTCTACCTCAACTAATCTCTGCTTGTGAGAACTAAATAAAATTTTGTACAACTCTAGGACTTTGACAAAATTTATAATTGATTTAATCATAGGTGACAGAGGACTAAAATACCAAGTAGTAATAAATAGATAGATAGTATAGACTGTTCTACAAATCAATGCCAGATCCTCCATTGGCATTTAGCGCTCATGATTTAAAATGGCAGCTTTGTGAGATAGTAGAGATATTAGAAAAGCTTTTTATTACCTTTTGTTGAAGTTATAAGACTAAACTGCTTTTATTTTTAGCATAAAATAATAAAATGCAAATATTTTCAACCCCAGCCCCGCGGAAATTTTAATGACGCACTTTGCTTCTTGGCTTCCCCCCTGTGGACACCCCTGTAATATCTAAGGATTACAGAGTATTCATAGGGTGAAATTTGTAGGAATTATGATTTGAACTACTTTCATTGACTTTTTGTTACCCTGAAGAAGGAGAGAATAAATCTCCGAAACGTCGGTTTAACAAATAAATGTAAAATAATAAAACCTCTATAGTCTTATTTTTTTACAACCACCGTGGACTGCTTTCATCAACATCCAATTGCATATTTATACCAGTCCGTCTCCTAAAGAAAAACTCTATCAATTTGTAGGAATACATTTCTGAAAAGCTATTTTTATAATTGTTTGAAAATATAAAGAAAAAGACCTCGTTTATTTAGAATCAGTAAATAACTGTTCACCTAAGTAAACTAGTCGAATAATTGATTTATTTAGTTACACAAGCTGACCACTTTCAAATAGAGGAATAACGGTAGGCTTACTCTAAAACTTCTTACCAAAGGTATTGCTTTATTTCTAACTTTAGGCCTACTAGTTTAACACAATATAATCAATTCCAAAGAATTAGAAGAGATACTCTACGAAAAGAAAAGAGAGTTTGCTATTTCAAACACTTTAGAGCATTTGAGAGCGTTCAAATAACAAACATGAATCCATTTTATGTTGTATAAATTTTAATCTCTTTTGATTCTTCTGATATTGAATTAAATAATAGCTAAAAAAATTATCTTTCATGTAATTTGTAAATTTAAAAAATATGGATTCTTTTCAAAATTTTTTTTTTTTTTTTTTTTTTATAAATTTTATTAAACCAATTATTTTACATTAATTAATGTATACCTTGTATTTTAGCTTCGATTTCGGAGATTGCTTCTCCACCATCGAGTGTCCTTATTAATCTTTAGTCCTTGTTTTTAATAAGAGGAAAAATCTAATTAGATAAAAAAAACTCTTTTCCGATAATTATTTCAATTCCATTATTCCCCAATCAAATCGATTGGTATCTCTCCCCCTCTCTCCTCATCCTTTCTTTTCAAAAATTTCCAATAAAATAAATAAATTGAACTTTGGAAATGAAGCTGTTGTAGCTTTTATTTTTGTAATTAATTTTATTAAGAGTTGAAATTTTATTAAAATCACACATAATTAATTATAATTATTCATTGAACACGAAAAATAGTAGTTTATTGTATTATTTATTCGTGTTCAATATCAATTATGTGTTAAAATCTGATCCCTAGATAGAAGACAAAATTTTAAAATATAATAGTATCGTAAATTGACTGATGGCTAGAAAGGATGAAAAGTAAAAAAAATATCAATTATGTGTGATTTTAATATAATTTTTTGAAAAAACCAACTTCAAACAAAAAAATTAAACGCAACAAATAAAATAATAAGAACTCAAAAATAAAATAAACTGCACTAAAAGGTATAAAGTAATTATCTAATTTAGTTACAACTAAACGATGAAATTGTTACATGAAATCACTTTTTGAAGTCGGTGGCAAACATATACATTTTATGACAAAGAGAAACAAAGAGGTTGTCCTCTGCTTGATGCAAATAAACATACACACATATATATCGAGATGATATATCTGTATATATATTATTTATTTGTTTGAGACTATAGTTTCGAAGACTTGGTCTTCATCATCAGTCTTTCTTCAATTATAAATGTTTTTCATGGAGTCAATATCATATGGATATTGAAAACTTGGTGTTCTTTCGTCACTGCTGGAGGGCTAGGAACTAATAAAGTTAATTTTATTAAAATCACACATAATTAGTTATAAATTATTTGTGAACACGAAAATAGTAGTTTATTGTGTTTATTCGTTGGTTTAGAAGTATCAATTATAATGGTTAAAATCTGATTTTGGATAGAAGAAAAATTTAAAAATATAATAGTATCGTAAATTTGACTGTTAGCTGAAAGACGAAGATAAAAAAGTAAAGTAAAATCAGTTATATTATGGTTTAATATAGGTTTGAAAAAACAACTTCAAAAAATTAAATGCAACAAAAGATGAAATAATAGAACTCAAAATAAAATAAAATGCACTCTAGAGTTGAAGTCGTTGATAACAATTTGGTTATTCGGTGGGATGGGGTTGATTGGCGTTCGAATCCGCTTTTATGGGACAATTCTGTGTGTATTCTCTGATACCTCTGGATCTTCTCTCCATTGAGATGAAAACAACATCATAACTTTTTATATAGTTTGATTTAGTAGAAACTTCAAAAATGATTTCATAACAAATTTCATCGTTTAGTTATGTAAATTAATCGATATTTCATATCTTTGTGTGTTTTTTTATTTTTGAGTTCTTATTATTTTTTGTTGCATTTATTTTGCAAGTCGGTTTTTTCTAAAATTATTTGTTTTTCTCTTTTAGTGATTTTAGAATCGTGATATGATAATACCTTCCATGCATCTCGTAAGAGAAAAATCCAAGCTAAGGAATCAGAAATTGATAATAAAATTCAGTAATAGAGAAATTATCTCGAAACGTTAGCGGGCTTTAAATGAACGTTTTAAGATTGTTTTTTTTTTATAAAAGATTTTATTTATTATAATTTTGATTATTTGCTCATAAGATTTGGAGATTTCCGTTATTTTTTCATTGATCATATCATCAGATTGTTTTAAGGCTCTCAGACCATTATTTACGGTGATAGAGACGTTTAAAGATTTAAAGACAACAAACTTGACCAAATTAATATGGGACCACCCCTAAGGTATCCCCTTTCCAATAAAAAAAGAATCATCGAAATCGGTCTATAAATAAGTTATGCGTGAACATTCATATCAAAAAGGTCCAATACCAATGAAAAAAAAACGGGACCAATCGGGTACGAAGACTGAGCCCAAGGCAAAAAAAATCATGCAAATCGGTCCACATGGTCAAGAGAAATCGACAAACAAACATCATTCTAACTTGACTAAATAAATATGTGACCACCTCTAAGGTATCCCCTTTCCAATAAAAAAAGAATCATCGAAATCGGTCTATAAATAAGTTATGCGTTAACATACATAACAAAAAGGTCCAATACTAATGAAAAAAAACGGGACCAATCGGGTACGAGACTGAACTCAATGCAAAAAAATCATCCAAATCGGCCCACATGGTAAAGAGAAATAAATGTTCAATCACAGAAGAAAAAACAGACATTCGGTTGAATTGATAACCTCCTCCTTTTTTTCAAAGTCGGTTAAAAATTTCAATTCTTAAATGGAACTTTGTTATTTGATATCACAACATTTTGCTTTAGATTTTGTTTCTTATTTGAAACCAGGTTGTTTTGGAAGTACTAGTAGAGCATATATCAATTTAATTACACGTCGCTCGGAGCAACATTTGTAAAATTATTAAACGCAATGCTAATTAAAAATTTCCTCTTCCGCTTCTGCCTAATTATAAATAATTACTTGGCGCCGACGTTTATTTCATTCATTTTTTTAATCAATATGTTACATTTTCAAGAGAATTCATTTTATTGTTAATAATAAAAAATTAATAAAAATAAAACGTTTGATAAGTTTATTTTATAATCGATTCTTTTTAAGTTTCTTGAGAATATTTAAAGCGTCATTAGCAAACTATAAAATTGGATTCCGAAGATTCAAGATTGCTATTATCCAAGTTTTCTCACAATATTATGATCCAGGAGCATCATCAGACTTCTTAAGGTACTTGTTTCGCGACAATACTAACAAAAAGTTAATGCTAGAGTATATAGAACAGACAATAAGGATTCATAATTCATAAATCCAAAACTTTTTGCTGTTTATCTACCACTTCTACCCAATCCATTGCTCGTTTGACAAATTTTGCAACACTGTCGAGCTTGTATATATTTTATCATGGAAATGTCAGATAAAGTATATTATGAAGGTAGATTTATAAAACAATTTGTTCTTAATAAGCGATTGAAAGCTGTTGCGGCAATGGCTGAAGCGAAAAAAGTCAAAAAAAGTACTAAAGTTAACCCACTTTTTAGGTTAAATAAATGCGTTGTTACCAGCTTGTTTTTAGCGTAAATTTTTCAATATAAATTTTTCATTATTTATTCATTATTATCTCAGAAATAGTGTTGTAACTATGAATTAAAATTTTCTTAAAAAATGTATTAGTTATTGTTCAATGTTGGTTTAGTTTTTTATAACAATGCTAAGAAGAGTTACTTAATTATAATTAAATATGTATTTAAAGTTTTCGATATCCCGTATAGTGCAATGTATAAGAGTCTGAAAAACTCTATTTTTGGAATTTAATATCTCCGGATCTATATTGTTCATAAATTTATTTTTGGCACCAATCGATGCAGAAGTATTTAAATAATAATCTGCCTAAATTTCAAAAAAATCCTGAGAAAATCCATATGGTGAAACAACTCCCTTAATTCTTCTGTTCTTTCTGATTCAAAAGTTTGATATTTTCTAAATTCCTAAAAAATTTAGGAGTTTTTTTTGTGTTTTACACTTTAGGAAATTATATAAAACTTTCGTCTAAATTGTCAGAGTTATCTCCTGGCCCTGAAATTCAGAGTTTTTAAGTTCATTTAATCATTGTGGAGAGTAGAAATATATATCACCACTCTTCTACGCTCGGTAAAACAAAATCTTATCAATTAAATGAGTAGGAATGCTTAATATGAAACCTTTTAGACCATCTTATTAATCTGTTTTTTTTAATTCGAGTAGCTCTATCAAATAAATCAACTCTTGAAAATAGATTCAAAATTGAAATCTAAAACTTAATTTAAAACTAGAAAAATGTAATTAACTATGAATAATTTTATTATTACTATAATATTAAAACTTGAGCAGGATGCGAGGTAGGTTTCACAAAAAAGAAATAAAACAAAATTGAGTTTTGAATTCGATATATTTCGGGGGTGAGCCCATCATCAGGAGTCAAAGTAAATTGATTTTACAATGGAAAAATAATTTTACAAATAACAATTTTTTTAATATTTTTTGAAATGTATGTGGTGAGGGGAAAGTAGGGGTAAGAAGGGAAGTTCTTCTAAGAATTAATATTTTCGACAAATGAAAAAATTGAGTTTTGAACCAGCTGAAGGGAAGCTCTACCTACTATTATATTAAAGAATGGGAACGTACCTGACAGGGTACAACTGGAAAAGTGACTGAGAGAGTACAATTACCTTAATACATTCAATGTGCGAACAATAGATGGAATTTTTAGTTAATTTATTATAATATATAATCAATAATTGTATTTTTATGCACTTCTAATTGGTTATTTAAAATATTTGAATTATTTGATAGCGCTATTTTAATTTCTGTGGATTCTAAGAGATCCAATTTAAGGCCATTTCTTTCGAAATGAATGGGGATAGGGTTATTATTAGCGGTCGAATGATTTTTTGTGAAACCTACCTCGCATCTTGCTCAAGTTTTATTATTATATTAAAATATTTCACCTAGAACCAACACCTAACTCCTTAAAAGTTATTTATTATTACTAGTCTAAGCCAAGTCCACCCTCTCACTTAATCAACTTTCCTTTCTCTTCGGTAATGCAAGGGTCTTTCGAGATCCATAGGGGCTGCATCTTTACTGGTGCGCCCCTTCTTGCATTCGATTGCATTAAAAAAAAAGTAAAAATGAACCAATCAGGCCCACCTTCTCAATAGAAAACTAAATAGTTGAAAATTAGTGTATTTGCTGTATACATCTTTTAAAATGATCAATTTTAATTTCTAAGATATTTTTGAATTAACTCTTAACAATTTTTAAATTCAAATTCACTGAAAAATAAAAAAAATAAAAAATATTTGCGATTTAATTATAATTATCTCTTAAAGTAAATTTTTGTTCTTTCAAAAATAAGTAAAGCGTATATTCTTATAAAATAAACACTGGTAAAACTTATTTAAATTTAAGGGTAGAATCATTTTCCAACTTTGCTGAAGTTGGGAATCTCTTAAAAGTTGTTTTTGAAAGGGTGAATAATTAATCAAAAAATTTTATGAGCGCCTGCGGCAGATTTTGTTGGAACAAATCCCAATCAAAGATTTATATTGTTCTATGGCCATCCGAAAGGAAGTAGAATAATATTTCTTATTCGGTTAGATTTTTTGTTCACTTTGGCAATAATTTCCTACCAGACATAATATGTTCCTTCTATATAAGTCATATTTTATACGTTCTAGTTTTTAAAAAAAAAAATTGTATTTCAAATCATATGTTACGGTAGCAACTTAATGCGCATTCAATAAGAAAGAGAAAATATATGAAACGATATTCCATTGGAGGCTATAAACTAAAGTAATTTTATATTGGCTGAATAAACATGAATTTTTATAGGTCAGAAAAAACATACTTTAAAAAATACTAACAACTCACCCTAGTCACTTCAATTTATAATTATTTATAAGAAATTTTAATTTTTGAAAATTTATAAGTATTTTTCATTATTTAGGACTGGTTTCAACAACAAAGATTAATTTTTATTTAATCCAGATTAAATTAATCTCGATAATATGTTAATTTTTTATTACTCACTTTGCCCAGCATTTCAAGATAGATATTAATCATGAGTTTCCTAAATTTGATTCAATCGCGATTCGAATGCAGCTGATTTTTGTCAGATATTAAGTAATAATAATATCTGAATTTATATATTTCTGTATATGAAATAATTAATTTAAATAGTTTTCTAATTAATATATTAAAGAATAATTAATATATCAAATAGAGTTGTTTTGACCGCGTTTTTTAAACAAGATATATATATCGCTAGACTACTGCTGGTTGAGGCTATTGGAGTCAGCTGAATCTTAAGTCTGGACCATGAGAGAATGAAAAGGATGTGATCCATCTAGGTATGATCCAGCATCGTTTCGCGATTAGCCCGCATGACGCTTTTTACCAAACACTGATATGGATCACCTAGTGGATTTGTAATCTGAGACGTTATTTATTCAATCCCACAGTCCAGCGCGCTCAATCTGTTAACACGTGTGTAAGGTGTTGCTATCAATTAATCATGAGTTTCCTATATTTGATTCAATCTGCGAATCGAATGCAGGTGATTTTTTGTCAGATATTAAGTAATAATAATATCTGGGGGCGACTGCGGGTCAGTGGTTAGAGTGTTGGGTCTCTGACTCGGAGATCGCTGGTTCGAGACCGAGTCTCGGCAGATAGATATTTGCAGTCGCCTCCTCTTGGAAAGTAATGGCAACCAACCAAGAGTATAATTGCCAAGTGACCCCTCCAAATTAGCCGTTCGTAACCGGCGTTAAAAAGTAGGTCCCGTATATCTGTGTAAAACAACTAAACACACTCAGCACAGGTATATGTGGAGAGGCGCCGACACCCGTTTCGGGTATGGCACTCGAAGAAGAATAATATCTGAATTTATATATTTCTGTGTAAGAAATAATGAATTTAAATAGTTTTCTAATTAATATATTAAAGAATACTTAATTAAAAAAACTATTCAAGATAGATATGTTCGTCTTGACCAATTACATGGGGATAACAGCCTTATAAGCAAAATTATTATCTATAGCAAGCAGATGACATTCTCTTTTAATTTTTATATATAATTTAATTTTTGTTGCTGAAACAGGTCTTTAATATTATTGTTTTTAATTTATTTTAATTTAATAAACAATAAAATGTTTTTTAAGGATTTATTCAAAACAAGAATGGAATGGCGTCCTTTAATTTTTTCGTTTAATATTCCCATTTTCTTCTTTCCAAAGCAGCCCCTTTTGTATAGCAATGCCGCCGAATAGAACCCATTTGTTTTCTAATTAAAAAATATTTTACCATAGATATTCTAGGAATTGAGGATATTTCAGATAATGAATAAACCGATTTAATTATTCCTTTCTGTTTATTAACTGGCAGCCAATGATTCAGAATATTTTATAAATTAAAATAGGAATTTTGTAAAAATTATTGTCAAATAAATAATTTTAATTAATTTAAGATCATCAAACCATTCATTCTCTTTTGGGGTTAAATATTTGCAAAATATTATTACTCGTTTCACCCGGAAGAAAAATGCGATCTGCATACCGCGCAGATCAAAATATTGAATCAAGTCGACTTCTTTTGCTTATTTCTGCTTGTATGACCGGAGGAGAAAAATAATATACAACCATATTTTTTAGTATATACACACAATCAGTCAAGAATAGGAAGCATTGGAAAGCTCATTCTGGTACAATGTTTGTATTTTCATAACGAAGAAGTGATTTGATTCTGCACTTCTACTTCAGAAATAAACGTTCAAAAATTCAGAAAAAAACTGATTATGAGATTTTAATCCTTTCTCATGGAAAAATTAATCAACAAACAAACAGATGACTCAATAAATACATTTTTATAGTTCATTATATTTAATTTAGTTACTAGTGGAGGGGCAGGATAGCATCTCTGTCAACGAAGCGGGAGACTTAAGTTCAAACCCCGTTCACTGCAAAAATATTTCTATCTGATGATATAGGACAGTGATACTCAACCTGGGTTCCGCGGAACCCCAGAGTTCCACAAAGAGAGGTTTGGAATTCCCCGAGCCTAAGGTCAATAAAAGAAAAAAAATAGAAAAACAAAAATAGTAGTTAGTTAGTAGTATCACCCTTCAAAAAATTTGTCATGTAGGTAAAGAAAAAAATACTAAATATAGAGTCTAAGAATTACCTTATAATCACATAAAACCAGTGATACTAAACAATGCAGTGAACATCACTATTATTGTCCCAGTGATACCATTTTGTTGCTCTAAAGTTAGGATATAGGACAGTGATACTCAACCTGGTTTCCCCGGAACCCCAGAGTTCCACAAAGGGAGGTTTGTAGTTCCCCGCGCCTAAGGTTATTAAAAGAAAAAAATAGAAAAACAAAAATAGTAGTTAGTAGTATCACCCCTCAAAATATTTGTCATGTAGGTAAAGAAAAAAAATACTAAATATAGAGTCTAAGAATTACCTTATAGTCAAATAAAACCAGTGATACTTAAGAATGCGGCGAACATCACTATTATTCTCCCAGTGATACCATTTTGTTGCTCTAAAGTTACTTAACCTTCTTATATTATAATACAACGATTACATTACATTAGTATATTAGTAATAAAAAAGCGTTTTAATGAAAAACATCATTTAAATTGTTTTATTATTATATTTTGCTATTAATGACGTATGAAATATTATTGCTTTTCAAATATTTATGAGTATACATTGAAATATAAAAAAAAAAACCTGTCCGATCCGAAAGGGGCATATAGGTATCCCAATGACATTATCAAAAAAAATTAATAATACCTACTATTATTCATGAAAATAAAAATTGTATGTATTGTATGTTAATTTAAAATGCACGTTTTTAGTACCCAATTTCTCCAAAATCAAGCAAATTTTTAAAATGTCTGTCATCGTCGGTGGTATGTTATATTTAGAAGCTATAAAAGTACCATGATGTTGTTATTTTGACGAAAAATTAAATATCTCATATTTTAGAGCTAGGGGGTTCCTCAGAAATAAATATAAGTGCTCTAAGGTTCCTCGGTCTACAAAAGGTTGAGAAAAACTGATATAAGAAATATGCTCTAATCCGCTTTTAGTACAGGTGAAAATCTTAGAAAGCGTATTGAGAACGTAAAGAGCCATCATTCATTAATAAATATAGAGAACAAAAGAGAGTGAAGATCCAAACAATTTTAACCTTACATATATCTACCAGGTAAATAAAAATCAAACATATTTTATCATAAAAAGATTTTAAGTAATATTTTAACGATGTGCAAATATCTTAACTCCTCCTCAAACAAATTCTCCAAAAAAATGTGACGAAAACCCGAACAGCTTATATATACAATAGACCGATATATTGTATAAGCATATTCTTTCCATCTAGTGTATATGTACGAAGATAAGTCAAAAATTACCTCTACTTTTCCTTCTACAACTTTATTAAACTAAGATAGGAGGCGGCCGCATGGGCATGAGTTCAGTTGGCACGTCTCTGGTCACTTGTGCGGAATTTAATCGCGATCGCGTCAGTTGTCGTCTAGCTACAACAGCATAAGCATGTCAGCTCCGCTATCCGATTGCACTAAAGAGGAGCAACGAGGATTGGTCAGATTTTTGTGGTCAGGGGGTGTGAAAGGTGCTGAAATTCACCAGAGACTTTTGTTACAATAAGGGGAAAGTGATTTATCTCGTAAAACCGTTTTTTATAGATCGAAATGTTTAAAAGTGGCCGAACGAGCGTAACACAAAAGAGGGGTTTTGTTGTTTCAAGACAACGCCCAGCATCACACGGCCCATCACACCATAGAAACAATAAACAGGTTGAGCTTTGAGACCTTGAAACATCCTCCTTACAACCCAGATCTCGCTCCCTCAGACTTTCATCTCTTTGGACCGCTCAAGGAAGCTTTGAGAGGTCGTCGATTTCTTCCTCAGACATGGTCGTTCAGAATGCCGTGCAAAAGTGGCTTCATGACCAACCGAAAACCTTCTACAATGAAGGCATCCGGAAGCTTTTGGCACGCTGGACCAAGTGCATTGCTAAAGGTGGAGACTATATCGAAAGATAATGTATTTGTTGCATACCTATCTTAGTTTAATAAAGTTGTAGAACGAAAAGTGTAAGTAATTTTTTACTTATCCTCGTACATAGCATATCTACGATGTTTACACTTAAATTTGAGAGTACTAATTGGACTCGCTATTTTTATATTTTCGACTAAATATAGGTGTTGTATTATATTCCCAATTAAAGTTGCTACTCTTATACTTATAGAGTGGGAAATTTCCTGTTTGTGTGTTTAATGAGCCGAGTTTTTCGAAAATAATCAAGAGAAGGATATCCATTCGATTTTTTTTTTTTGATTGGATAACCGTCAATAATTGACATCCTAGTTGTTTGTTTAAAATTATCTTCTGTCTTCATTTCATGCGATAATTAAAATTAATGACACTTTGAGAACGTATAATTATAATCATACTTAAAATATACCATAATATCTGTATCGATCGTTTAATTAAGATGCAATTTGGTGTTGGTACTTGGTGAAACATTTTTTTTTATCAAATAATTTTATAAATAATTTATTCATAGTGAACGGTAAAAAAGTAAATAGAAAGAAAAAAGAAAGAGGAAATGTGAGAAGTCGCAAGTACGCTTTGCAGTGTATTTATTAAATATTAGTATTATTATGGATTACGATATTAGTATTATTATGGATTACGAGCAGCTTTAGAAAGTAGATGCAGCTCACCTAAATGTATTAACTAAATAACTGTATACAATATAAATGAGGGTAATATGCAATAGGCAGATAAAAAATTGCAGTAAAGTATATAAAAACTTAAAAAAAACATATTTAAGGAAAAGTATTTTAGAAATTTTTTTATGAATACTGATGTATCGTCAACCGTATTAGTTATACCCATGGATGGCTTTAGAAAGTAGATGCAGTTCACCTAAATAATGATTCAAAACCTGTATTTCTGTTGAAATTTAGAATTTGAATTTTTGAAGAAATTGCAATGCTTCTCTGCCTATTTAAAGCTTATGTAAAAATTGTCCTTTCATATGGTATATGCTTGATGGGTTATATGCCATAAGCTCTGGAGCATTCATTCCACCAACGACTTGACTCGCCCAGCTCATACGCAGCTTTCATTCTTGTGCGCGCTATTCGTTGCCTAAATACAGGCGCCCTAACGTTATAAATCAAGTAGTTTAAATTCAGGCTACATTTTGAAGTTTTTAATTAGAACAGTTATTTATTTATATTTTATAATTAAATATTTTTTTTTAATTGAACTAGTTAAAAAGGTTTAAATGAAATAATAATTCAAATTTAAGTTCGATTTCGGACAAGAGCCACAATTTTCAATTTTTTTTCATTCGTGATTGTAAAAGATAAAAATAATTTTTATAAAGAAAAATAAAACCGACTTCAAAAAAATTAAATGCAACAAATAAAATAATAAGAACTTAAAAAATAAAATAAAATACACTAAAAGGTATAAAATAATTATCTTATTTAGTTACAACTAAACGACGAAATATTAAAATGAAATTACTTTTTGAAGTCGGTGCCAAATAAACTATACCTATAAGCGAGCGTACCCGCCAAACTTACTAAGTAAGATCCGTCGAGTGCGATTCATAAAAGGTATATGTTTGGCACCGACTTCAAAAAGTAATTTCATGTTAATATTTCGTCGTTTAGTTGTAACTAAATAAGATAATTATTTTATACCTTTTAGTGTATTTTATTTTATTTTTTAAGTTCTTATTATTTTATTATTTATTATTTATTATTATTTTTTTGAAGTCGGTTTTATTTTTTTTTATAAAAATAATTTTTATTTTTATCTTTTTAGTGATGTTATTAATAGTGACTTAAGATAATACTTTGTATGCATCTCGTAAGAGAAAGCGTCAGGCGAATGAATCAGAAACTGATAATAAAATTCAATTCATAAATATAGAAATTCTCTCAAAACGTTTGCGGGTTTTAAATGAATGTTTTAAGATTTTTTTATAAAAGATTTGATTTATTATAATTTCGATTATTTGGTCATAAGAATTGGAGATTTACGTTATTTCGTCATTGATCATATCTTCAGAACTTCACCAAATTAATATGGTTCCATCCCTAAGATATACCCCCTTTCCAATAAAAAAAAGAATCATCGAAATCGGTTCATATACAAAGAAGTTAGGCCTGAACAGACCTAACAAAAAAGGTCTAATACCAATGAAAAAACGGGACCAATCGGAAGCTAGACTGAACCCAATGCAAAAAAAAAATCATCAAAATCGGTTCACGATTGGCGGAGATATGAGTAACATACACACAAAAAAAATCAATAAATAAAAAAAAAATCAGTCGAATAGAGAACCTCTTCCTTTTATGAAGTCGGTTAAAAATAATTGACTATTTGCTGATAAATTGAAATAGAAAATTATTGCTCTTTTTGCTAACTAGGGTGAAGTTCTTCAGACGCCCGGAATATTGAATTTATTCAAAAATTCACTCAAAAATACTAAATATTTTTCTTATTTGTATTATCTATTAAGATTGGAGTAATATTTGGAGACGGACTGTTAAGTGAATTAAGTGGATATCGATAAGGCAGTCCAAAAAAAGAAGATAATTTACACTATCTTTTTATTCATAAAACCGACGTTTCGGAGGCTATTCCTTCCTTCTTCATGGTTTTGAAAAGTCAGTGAAGGAAATCCAATGCGACATTCCCCTCTGTCTCCTCTTTCAGTGGCTGTAACAATAATATATTTTATATCGTTCTCAGCAGAATTATAATGTAGTATCTATTATCTATTGTTTATAATGTCCAAGATAAAAAAAGCCAAAGTTAAGCTATTTTATCAATATGAATGTACAGATGTACACCTCTCGTCAGCTTCTTTTACTGAAATCAGAGACCGGAAGCGACCAGCCAGTCGCCAAAGAGTCCATATTACTGGTATTTCCGAACCTTATATGAATGCTTATGATACTCTAATAAACTCAGGTAAGATGTAAGTGTATCTGTAGTCGTTTCGACCCGAGCTGTTCAACAACATTTGTAAACTTTTATTTCTTGAACCTGGATTTGTTCATTTCCGGCTATTATTTACTATTATACAATGGGGTAATGGACCAAGAACTGGAAGCATGATGAGCTGTGTTAAACCGATCAAATAAATTTTAAAGAATGAAAAAAAGTGCTTTGATACATATCGGCACAACAACATTAGTACTTTATTTCAGTAAATTTTGTCCTAGAGTAAGATATATATCAAAAACTAATCAGCGCTTCATTTTGTTAAAGTAATGCTGTTTTCAATTTCATTTCAATCGATTGGACAGTGTGGAAAAAAATCCTCGTCGAAAAAAAAGGTAACATTCATCCATCCATCCATGATGTATATTAATATAAATATTTATTTATTTATATTTTACCATATATCACTCAACGACTGGACTCTCCTAGCTCTTACGCAGCTTTCATGCTTCTGCGCTCAATTTGTTGCCTAAATACAGGCGTCTAAATCAAGCTTAAATTCTAAATGAAAAAATCGCACTTTTTGACCTTTGGGTGAGACCCCATGTAATTTTTGGCAAAATCGTCACGTGCCGAAATTCAACCAATTTGTGACGTTCTTTGAGACAAGGGTTCCGTAGTCTTTACTTGAGAACCCTTTGTAGTCGCGCTTCGCATTGGAAAATGATAAAGAAATTACGACTAACAAAATTCTATGATCAAAATAAATTTTGCTAACGGATAAAATTTCTTCTTTTTATTTTTAATATAATAATATTTAATTGTCTTAAAGCCAGTTTTCTTCAAAAAGGTTAGCTGTAGCTAGCTTTCTTTTCACTGCTTTCGACCTCTATCGAACAGCCTCTGGACGATTTTTTGTTACAATTTTAAGGAGAAGCTCGTTATCCATCTTCAATTTGAGCAGCCCGATTCTTTGGACTTGTCTTGGACCATTCGAAAATGTACTGAATTCCACCTTTTTTTCTTATGGTTTCTCCCCGAATTTTATCCTATAAGTATAATAATTCCGATTAACAAAAAATATACCTCGACTAGGGATGAATAAAAAGTTAAAAATACGCCCTAAAAGAAAATAATTATAATTTCAAATGGCTTGCCTACCTTCATCTTCATACTAATATGAATATTCAACATGAATATGTATTAGAGTTTTATACAAAATGAATTTGCTTACTTCTTTCGGAAATAAGCTTAGTGAAAAAGTAAACTCGTAAACAAATTCATTCAATTAATTTTGACTAAAACTCCATTAAATAAATATTTATATTAGACGATTAAAGGAGACTGTGGGTCAGTGGTTAGAGTGTCGGCCCGCTGGCCTGAAATACGCTGGTTCAAAACCGAGTCTCGGCAGATATTTGGAGTCGCCTCCTCTTGGAAAGCAATGGCAACCTACCAAAAGTATAATTGCCTAGTAACCTCTCCAAACTAGCCGTACGGAACCGGCGTTAAAAGTAGATCTCGTATATCTGTGTAAAAACAGCTAAACACACTCAGCACAGGTATATGTGGAGAGGAGTCTAAACGTCAGGAAGGCCTGATATGGCACTTAAAGAAGAAGATTAGACGACTAGTGTCCAATAAATGGCAAGAAAAACATCCATATGTGATTCGTAACACAAGGCTTCTCTCGATACCACCAATTGAAGACCACTGACTTATACCCATATAAATCCAAAAATCTCATTTATAAAGGATAAAGCTTTTTGTGATTCGGCAACTTTTTGCCAGCAATTGATTTGGATTAGAAACTTGAAACTTTGCAGACGCACTTTATTGACATAAACACATGTGCCAAATTTCATCATTATACAGCCGTTCGATGGTTTTCCATATGACAATTCGATTTTTTTTCTGCATTTTTAAATTTAAGTCCTAGAGGGCCTAAATAAAATTATAATTATATTGGCCCCAGAACGAAATTTTAAAGACATATAGTAGTTCTTGTCTTATCATAGGTATATCAATACAAACAAACAGACCCATATTCGGAAAACAATTGCTTGGAAATGATTTTACTCAACGTTTTGAGCATTGTTAAACACGTTTAAAAAATTCAAGTGGATCCATTACTTCAACCCGTCCGAGAGGCAGACTTTTTGAAAAAAATTTGTTATAAAATAATATATAAATAACATAATATAAGATATTAAAATTATTATAGACTTGATTAACCTGGTTCATTTTGTTTTCATTAGTCTTCAACTTTAAACGATGTTCGAGGTTAAAGTTTAGAGCTTTCGAGTTTTGACTTTACTTTAATGTTCTGTAATCAAGTTAACGTCGGAGATTCATTGATCTGTTAAAAGGTCCTTTATATGTCCATGAATCTTCTTCCAATTAAATTTATATTTCAATCTATTTTGCTTTCATAAAGTAATATTAATATTTAATTAATATATACCTATATATATTTTGGCCATCACAAAATTCTAATATAAAAACAATTCAGTCATCGTTCTTTGACATTTAAAAACAACAAAAAAAATCCAACAAGTATCCAATCTTTTTATTTTACCATTCGAGAATGGTGAAGTACCATATTATTGTAAAAGTGCATGAAAAAGTGTTTTTTTTCGTATTTTCAAATAAAAAATAGCTAAGACTATTTTGATAAAAAAAAAATTGAACGAATTCATGGCCTTGTGGTCCACAGTAAAATATTTTAATATTTTATAGTGAATATCCAAAAAAGTATATTTTAAGAGATATTAATAATTTTGTCAAAATTTCTTTTATTGTGTAGGTTATCAAATTTTGTATTCGCCCTAGCTCAAAAACCATTCAAGATATCTAATATTATACATCATACAAACATATTCTGTACTCAAATTAAGAGCTGATTAGATTGGTTGAAATTGAAAATTGGGTGGGGATGGGGGAGTAAATATTTGATCCGTTTCCTGATTTAAACCAAATTTTGAACAGCTCCTTAAAATTATTATAAATTTGATTTTTTTAAGAGGAAACAAACTTATATAATAAGCAGAATAACATGTAAATATGTTGTTGTTTTTTAAAATTTCTAGCTACAGTAAATTTATAAATTTTAAGATCATTTTTAATTCTAAACTAAGCCTAGCAGCCCCTTGCTTCCTTCTAGAAGCTACATTAAAAATTTCCACAGCTTAGACTAGAATTCAAGTCCAACGCACACTGTCTACATATTTATCTTGGGTATTGCTATTACACCTAGATAAACAGATACAAAAACTAAACTTTACACAAAATCATCATTTGTCCTGATCAAAAAGAACATCAGGGGGGCATGAAAAAAATCTTCATGTCACAGGGTAGAATAATGCTTTGCTCCATTCACTAAAACAGATCTTATCTAGAATGTTTGGTTAATCGTATCCATATTTATAATTGTTAGTTGGAATCAAAGGAAACTGGGAAATGAAAAACAGAGTTTTACTTACTTTTAATGACTCATTAAAAGTAAGTAAAATTCTGTTTTTAATTTTAATTTTCCTGTTTTCTACAATTCCAACTTGGCTAAAATGTTTCTTCTTGTCAAAATGAAATCGATTATAGAATAGATTTATAGATAATAAATAAATTATAGGTATTGAGCAAGATCAATAATCAATTATCATTTATATTTGTTTTATAATCGAAATAAATATACGATATATCAAATATTAATTATTTTCCCATTGAAAAGTGATTAGGCTCAAAAGTTTGAGGATATGTATGATATTGCTACTGATATTTGTTATTTTTTTTTTGTATTGTTTGACGATTTTCAAGGATTGTTTTGTTGCCAGGATGCATAGTGTGGGGATCCATTCTGCGCTGGCCATCAAGCGCCAGCGCAAGAGGCGCGATGATGCTCGCCGTGCTCGTGAGAGGCGTTTCAGTGTCCAGTCAACGGAATCCTACATGACTTCACCTCGGAATTCCATTGGATCACTGGACCGGGGTACGCGAAGCAGCCGTCGAAATCGGCCTCCTCTCAATCCTGAGACCAGTATCGGAATGGTTCACATTGGAGTTGTTTTCTTGGTCCTTGGAGCATTTCTACTCGTTGCTGGGCTTCTTCCCGGAGATCTCGCTTCATGGGGAGGCTGGTTCAATGAGCTCGTTATGACTGGAAGTTTCGCGCTTTTCGTTGGCATATTCCTTTTAGTTTTAAATCAAATCATAAGTAAACAAGAGGACCAAGATTTGTCTGAGTACGTTCAGAGACAGTTGACGCGTTCGAAATCGGGACATCGATTGGTTCGGGATGTAGAAACGGGCTGTCTGACAACTGTCAGACAGAGGGACGAACGTCGTTCAACTCCAGGTTCGTCGCATGACTTGGCAAATCTCGAAGACGGACCCATCTCTCCAGGATTGGTCAATTCCAACCCAGAGATTCACATTAATAGTCCACCGGCCACTGGCGCCGTCCAATTAGAAAAAATTGTGGAAGAATGCGAGAGCAAGGAAACTCTTAGTCGAGATGAAATCTCAATTTCGACTACAGGAAGTCCTACATCGCCATGCGAGACTCAAGAATTGCTACGCTTTTATCCCCCACCGGGAACTCGAAAAGCGATTTGAGGGGAGGCGGGGGTCGAAGATTACGACCCCTATATCCCACTTGATGAATATCGAGCTCTGGCAACCATGAAGACTTCCAGAATATGAACTCTTTCAAGTGTGACGAAATACATTTTTTATTGTTCAATACTATAGTGGTCTACGAATTATGGGTAATTTCAATTAACTATTGAAGCAAAAACTTATTCAATAGGACTAATTAAAAAATAAATAAAAACACCGCCCAATGGACGATTAACGTTTTTTCTTTAGTAATAGTAGGGAAATTATTTGAAAATAAAATTTGCCGAAAAATAAGTATTCCTTTTTTTTATATAACGTATAAAGAAAGAATTCGAGGTAAACAGTCTATTGTTTTACGAAATGAGAACAGAATTATGGTCTTTTTGAACGGATGCAAACGGTGTGGCTGCATAATATTTATGACAGCTAACAACTGGTGAGATCAAAAGAAGAACTCGCGATTGACAGATGGTTTGGGTGGCTGGTCCACTAGAATAAATCAATGCCAACAGCAGCGAGCAGAGATCGTCACGTGACAGGAGGAAAATGAAGTGGTCCTCTTGATCAACGTCTAGAGCCCTCCGATCGCAATGGTCGTCTCCACTCGAACAGTCCACATAAACCGAGAACAAACGGATTCATTTGCTCACCCAGGAAATCTGCCTGTTACTCGTAGACTACACACACATAGTTATTGTTTTTTTTCTAAAACGAAATTTTTCGCAAGCACTCTTCGAAAACGAGAAATACTTCTCTTTCGAAATTTATTATTTTTCGAATAATAAATTTCTCTAAAATATTTCTATTAGATCTAGTTTGATGAAGCTTCAGTGCTCTTTTTTACAATGGCTTCCAAAATATATAATATACAAATAAAAAAAATATATATACACATATTAAATTTATTTATAAATACATTTTTTTAATATTTCTAATTTATGATATATAAAACAAAACAAAACGTTGTATATTTCTACTATTACTATTTAGAATTTCAAATTGAATCTCATAATCTTTTGTGCTAATTAAAATAAATACCTAACTACAAAAATTACCCGATAGAATAGCAATTTTTGAAAATTAAACAAATCGTCTAAATAATCTTTGAATTTTCTCATTAAAATCTAATAGATAAACAAATTAATATCTAGAGAAATTAGATTTCATTAAAATTATGAGGTTAAATTTGAAAAAAAAATTTACAAAAATGGAATTAACGTTACCACTTTTTGATTTTTATAATATGGTTATTTTGTATAAATGATCTTTGATAATATTATTAAAATTAGAAAGGTTTTTTGCCGGAAAGCTGATGAATTTATAATAAATAAATCAAAGATTGTGATGCTTGTTTGTACCTAAATGATTATAATATTATATTCCTACATTCCTACATAAATAAATACATATAAATTATTTTATTTAATTAAGACTATGTATAGTTTCGAAGATTTAGCTTTCGTCTTAGGTTTAATTATAAATATTGAACCCGGCAGTGATATTACATAGGTAGCCTGTGTACCAGATTCTATCACGGATTCAATTAATCAATCATTAGATATTTAATAAAAAATTATTAGCTATAACAAATTTTACGGGTTTTGCAAGACAGTAATAATTCTCCATAAATCCAATTCAAATCAAACAAAATTTAAAATTTTTATTTTTATTAAAAGAAAAATGTTTTATGAAAACGGAAAGCTCAAAATACTATTTTATACATATACCTATATGTTAAATGAATGAGTCAGTCAATATATTTGAACAATAGTGTTAAACTGTTTAAAAATTATTTCTTAAGCCATTAAATCTACAATATCGAAAATATTGTTTATGTCTAAAATAATCTGATCAAAAGAATAAAATAATGCGGACATTTTACAAAGTGATTAAAGCCTTGGTTGTTGAAGATTCGAACTTTATTAAATAAATCATATTATACATTGTTTAATAAATTTTAATAAATATATAAAACAGTACACACATTATAATGTGGTTTATTTCATAAAATTTTAATAAAACGCCCAAATGTCACTACTTTTTTCAAAGGTACATTTATTTAAACCTTTGTTTATCCTTAAGGACGTTCCTTAATATAGCTCAGTTGCAATTCGCTCTTTCCCCTACTCTCACATGCGCGTCGTTTCTCGGATCTGGCAACATTGCATTCTTACCGACGCTAAAAGACAAAGGATAAAAAAAACACCTATTGAAACAGCTCAATGCGAAATTCTAGATGAGAATAGTATAATTAGGTTGAGAGAATTAGCTAAAAATCTCAAATGCACCAGCTGCAGAAGTTTTTTAGATATGGAAAAATTGAGTCGTTTCAGTGCGACGTTGTCAAGTCGGCATCTCTCACTTGCCATGCCATGAGAGAATAAATGAAAACCATCAAAAGTACCTAACTTTTAACATTTTCTATACAAAACGAATACCGCTTGATACAATTATTTTAACAGAAAAAATATTTGTTATATCTTCAGTTAATGATTCTCAGTTTTTCAAAATAATTTCAAGAAAATTACCATTGTTATTTAATGAAACAGTTGCTTTAACATTAATCGGGATAGGGTTAAATATGCAAATTTCAATTGTCAATATTTACAAATTTAGTGCCGCAAGGACTATTGAAAAAAAATATACGTATAAAGGACACTTATAAATATGTGTATTCAAAGTTTTAAAACGATTACAAGAAAATCGATTTATTAGGAAACGTCCTTAATGAAGTTTTTTCGAAAAAAAATCTTTTCTCTCTTTTTCAATCTTTTATTAACTGTCATTTTTATACCGATCAAAGTTGCGAGTCGTGGCCAAGTAGTGTCTGCAAATTAATCAAACTAATTCAAACACTGGTAATTTTTTAATAAGAACGGTTGAACATAAAACTTCAGCTAAAAATAGAAATATATGGTGAAGAGCATCAGCTATTTAATATTTATTACTTTTCAAGCCTGGGTAGACTCGAATAAAATTCGTCACAAGTCGAACATATTTAATTAAAAAAGAAATAATAATAATAAACCATCACCTATTTCGGAGTATAGCCTTTTGAGGCCCAAGGTACTCGCGGAACACCGATCTATAATAGTATAATGCTGGATTTTTCACTTGCTACCCATTCGAACTCGAACTTAGACAGAGTGGATTCCAGAGTCCCAGGATGCTCCCCTTCACATTGCCACAAAACAAACAACAAATGCCATCAAGTAGAACTCGGTCTAGATGTACCACAACCACGATTATGACTTATAGTTATCTATTTTCCCTGACTGTATGAGTATTAATTAATTCCTAATTGAATACCCGTTCAGATAGAAATAGAAAATTCATATTCTCTGTCGAAACAGAAAAAGTCTCTATTATTTATTTACCATAGGTATCCTACTTGGTGCTCTTTTTAGTTTATCTATACCTATAGCATACTCAAGCTATGTGGGATTTTGTTTCCTTGCAACCATAACAATTTAATGGCAAAAGGTTCAGATCTAATTTTGTCCATTTATTTACATCAAGCAAAAGATACACATTCTTTGATTAATTCTTATAAATATTTTTCAACTTATTTCTTTAATTATTTATTAAATTTCTTCCAGAACTTCTTTAATTATATTGTAATATAATACAATAGGGTGTACTTTTATCGGATTTCAACCTTTCGGGGATAAAATTGGTTATCGTAGACTAAAATTTATCTCTTTTTATGTCATCGAAGACTTGATATAGAAACTGTTTTTGGGTCGCTTATAACCTAAGTTGAATCAAGAAAATTCCTGGAATAGTTACAAGCTATAACCATAGCAATGAAGATTTCATAGAGGACAGGTTACATTCATCCATGTGACCTGTAACTCTGGTTGATTATATATATTCTGAAAATATCAACTTGGGTTTATTACATTTTTATCGAATTAATTATTTGTTCCTTAATCAATCAACTTCACTTCGGAGACAACATATAATTTATAAAAACAAATGAAAAATTAAAGTTAATTGTTAGCCTGCTCGACTAACTAAAATCTAATCCACCTCAGATCAATTATTCCTATCCCTGGCATTAAAAATATAATCATCTCACAAGTTTGATGTTCCTCATCAGAAACATCAAAGCAACTAAACTTCTGTGAAGACGAGACCTCGATTAACGTCTTTTCAAAAAAGAACCACGATAATTGAGTAATTAAGTCATATTTAGGAAGGAGAGATATTAAATCGTATTCTTATATATTTCTAATTTATTTTTCTGCTCAAACCTGTGACATTGGTGGTTAAGCGACCTAAAATGTGGCATTGCTTTTACTACTATCTCATATTTTCCCCCTTTTTAACTTATTTCTCTTAAGAAACGTTTTATAAACTATAATTAAAAATAATAATCACTGTACATTACCATTTTAAATTAAATTAAACGATCCAGCATTTATTTGAAATACACTTCTAAATCAACCATAAAATTTGTGATTGTAATAAACAAAGATCATATATACAATGACTATATTCACATCACTAATAAATCATTGTTTTTGACGCAATTTTACGGTTGATAGTCGAAATATATATTATATTGCAAATTTTATTATATTTGACTTTTGGAAATTTTATACCTACATCTGAAAGGAGAAATACATCTCCAATCCTTACTTATAATTTTTTTTTTCAACTGCAACATTTGTTTTAAATCAGAGATAAAAGATATTTATATTAATTATATTTAGTATTGTCAACTCCGATTTATAAGTCTTTCTCTCATAGATGTAACAAATAAAATTATCAAAGCGAAGTAACATTATGAAGACAAATCACACATTCAAAGCACAAAACACTAAAATTTAATTCTGATCTATAAAATAAAAAAATTAAATTAAAAAAATAAAGAAAAAAATAAATAGTTTATTCATTGTTTCTTTCTAATAGAAATTGTTAGCTATTGCGGAAAGCTTCTAATCAATATACAAAACTATGGCATTTATGAATAAAATTAAATATATGAATATTCTATACTGTATTATACATATATATATATATATATATATATATGAGTCAGAATGAAATAATTTTCTATTTAAATTTAAGATATATTTTAAATATTTGAAAAGCGAAGATGTGTTGAGTGGCTTATGTGTGAAATTAACTCTTCTACTATTTTAAGTATAGGTAAACGCGATTATTTGGAAAGTTTTTTGTGGGCCAGACTAATAATGAGTGCAATTTGAAAATTAATTTTCCTAATAGTTTAATAGGTTTCAACTCCTATATCTTCTTTTATCAAGTGTTGACAGATTTACGAATCATATTTGCGATATTCAGCAATCGTACTACTTTCTTCATTCAAGCAGTCATTTCTTTTTGTCTTTATTATTATTATAATTAATTTTATTATTTATTTATTTTAATTGTATAAATAAGGCAGTTCAGCCATACTACTAATAGTTTATCTCACGTTTGCAACTTCTTGAAGAAACGACCGTCAGGGCCTAAAGGCTGAGATTCACGTGACAATGCCAGGTGACAGTGCTCTGGTAAAAGTTATGCTAATTGAATGATTTCTTATTTATTGACAGTAAAGCCTAGTTCACATTAGTCAAGTAAACGGTAGAGAGGCGAGTTTAAAAAAGCATGTACACCTCGACTAGTGTAAACAGTTGGTCAAGTAAAAAGTCGAGTAAATGGGGGAGTCGAGTGGTCGAGCGGAGAGTATAGTAACTCTCCCACCGAGAGAAGCCATTTCGGCACAAAATGATATACAGATCATCTTGACACGGTACAGAGTAAATATTTTACCACCTCAGAGAATCTACATTTCACCAACTTCAAGCAACATACAACAAAGCTACTCGTCGTCCTCAGTTTTGCCTTCGCCATCACCAAGTACTTCCAATACGAGTAATACTTATTCTAATGAACAGGGTACTGATGTAGTATCGATTTCCAATCTTATATCGGAAGCATGGGAAACAACTTCAACCTCTGGTATAAAGTTGGATATTGCGGGCTTTGAAACTCTGAAAAATTGTTGCAGAAAACAATAGTTAATTCCAGTAGCCAAAAAATTCAAGGTCACTTCCAACTTTAATTGTGGGGGAATTGCATCTCTCATTTGAGTGTCTTGTTTTTGAATTTTAGTAGCAACCATACCTAAAAGAGTGTCAAATTGGCGTGGAGTCATACTTAAATACATTCTGTACTTACTCCTTAACGTCCTCAGTTGCAAGTTCCTTGAGAAGAAGTGCAGAGGCACATAATTGGCCTCTCCTTCCTATCCACCCTCGTACCCACAACCTTTTTCTTCTGTTTTTTCCTCTTCAATAGCATCATGTACTTGATCCAATAAAACATTATACACTTTTGTTAAAAAAATTTTAAGCCTACGACGTTGAAAAGCATACGACATTTCTTCTAAAGTCATACTAACACTAGCACCGTGTAAATACCTCCACACAAATCTAGGGCAAGTCGAGTACTGGGCCCAGTTCACTAGGCCGTGCTACTTGACTAATGTGAACTAGGCTTAAGTGATAATAAATCTATAGGTGATCAAAATGGCAACAACACATTTTCAAATAATTTATTCAAACCAAATATGAACTTCTGCAACTATCTGGCTAAGCGAGATAGTGGGTCGGTATTATTGTACCAGAGTACGACGGTCACAGTCACGCTATTTACAAAATCATTAGATGTGATAGGTATGATGGCAGTAACTATCATATCCGGCTGTCATTGAGTAAACTGGCTGTTTTATAGCACAAAGAGTTAGCCGAGTAGGTAGCTCCTATCACGACTTTTTACTTGAATTACATTTACGACCCCCCGGAAAAAGTGTCTCACTAACAGGATTTGAATTGACATTTCCATCTTGTAATTATTATCATTTATTTTATCAAGTACGTTGGCAGGTATTTGGACAGGTAGGTAGCAAATCAAAAAAGTGTCATTGATTTACGCGACGTTTCGCCAACTTTATTTTTCATCAGGCGTCTCAATAATTATGATTAATATTGGGATATAACAGATGTGCATATATTTATGATATTATATATAATTAATTATTTTTATTGTTTGAACAATGATCCAATTTATATTAAAAAAAAAGATTACAATTCATTTTATTCATAAATATGTGCACATCTGTTATATCTTGGTATTAATCATAATCATTGAGACGCCTGATGAAGCCAAAATAAAGCTGGCGAAACGTCGCGTAAATCAATAACAATTTTTTGATTTGCTTCATACCTGTCCAAGTACCTGCCAACGTACTTGATTAATTAAATAATATGGATGTTATGGACTTTAATAATTATCATTTATATTTTTGGCATCTTTTTTTTATTTAATTAATAATATGAAATGTTTTTGATGAGAGACGTCAGGTCATCATTCAAAAAAGACTAAAATATCAATGGCTGTTTCTGTAATCTACTCACTTGATTGATTTCCGCTTCATCTATCAATACTTGGAAAAAGTTACAAAAATAAAAGTTGAAACTAAATTAAAAACTTCATAGCTAGTGGAATCCTAAAAAATCTTCCAAATAGCTCCTTTATTATTCATATCAATTAATACTATTTAACATAAAAATTCAATTGATTGATATATTTTATTTTCTCTGTTTTTTTTTGTTTTTGTTTTTTTATATTATTTTACAAATAATTCGGATTAATGGTAAATTACCACGAGATAAACTTTAGAAACTGCCTTAAAAAGGACGAAAATGCAAAGAGAAGCCACTCTTGATGGACGGTTTTCACTTTATATAGACAATTAGCTTGTTAATCAATTTAAGAAGTCGAATACAATATAAATAATTTATAAATAAAATCATACCATATACAAAATATTATATTATGTATTTGTATATACTCTCTGTACATAAGAAATTTTGACATTTTTCTCTACTCTACTTATTGTTATTGTTTTTTTCCTTTTATTGTTATCTATGATTAGTGAAAGTTTTTATCTATTTCGAAATCACTATCCAATTCCTATAGCTTTAGCATCGCTCCATTATAGTCGATTCAGAATTTTGAAAAAAGAATATCTTGAGCACTTTGGATTTGATTTTTTGGCTTTTATATAAAAAGACTGAGCAAACGAATGAAAGTCAAATGTATAAAGAGACCAGATATATTTATATCTCTTGATTATTTTATAACATACACATGATAATTTTGTTCTTAATGGACTACTTACTTTGATTAAAGATCTTTTTTTGATAAGGATCGAATAGAGGTATTAAATGTAATTTAGTGTTAAGTGATGACAGGGAATAAATTCGGGAAATTTTGAATTATGATTTTTATTTTATACCATTTATTAAAAGAAAAAAAAATAATATAAATGGCGGATTAAATGGGCCCCTTTAGAGGTTTCAAAATTATAAAATATAAATGTAAAACAAACAAGTTATTATATTTTTTTAAAAAATGTGTCATTTTTAAAAATCATAAACTCTACTAACAAATGCTCTATAAATGTAAGTCAATCAAAGTAGACAGGCATTACATGGACAATGCAGGTATGGATACAACATAATTTATGCCTTCTATATTAATATAAAAAGGCGACTGTGGGTCAGTGGTTAGAGTGCCGGGCCGCTGTCCTGAAGTATGCTGGTTCGCTACAGAGTATCGGCAGATATTTGCAGCCGCCTCCTCTTGGAAAGCAATGGCAAACTACCAAGAGTGTAATTGCCTCGTTAACATCTCCAAACTAGCAGTTGGGAACCGGCGTTAAAAAGTAGGTCCCGTATATCTGTGTAAAACAGCCAAACACACTCAGCACAGGTATATGTGGAGAAATGCAGAAACATCAGGGAGACCTGATATGGCACTAAAGAAAAAATATTAATATACTAGTAGTATCGCCATTTAAAAGGTTGGATTAGAAAATTGATTCTTTTTTTATATAACCCTACTTATACTTAAGTATATTTACAAATACAGAACGGCCCAAAAGACATAGGCGTGCAACGTATTAATTTATTTCAGCATGGCGTTCTGCATAAGCGAAATAAGTTTGGAATATTAAAAGGAAAACTTGGCAGTATTTTACATTTCCGATTATCTTACCCCATTCATTGAAGATGCGTTCTTCAGATGATTTCAATGCATTTCATCAAAGAAAGCCTCACATTTCTTGAGCGGAATATAGTAACGGTTGGTTTCATATTTTACGTAAAAAACTGATTCGTTTTATGTGAAGTAGTTGTTTTCAGAAAAAGCAATTTAAAGTAAGAAAGACTCAGGATAATAAATTAATATAATTTCAACTATAACCATTTTAATTATTTAGATCATTAAGTGTTTGATGAATTAAGATAAAACTAACATAGCTTCTCCTTCTCATAAGTTTGAGGATGTTTTTAAAATTCTGCAAATGGCCGCCAGTAAACTTATCAATGAAAATGGGTCGCTTAAGGTCATTCGAATATCTTATCATACCTGCATACCTCCATAGTTTAAAGTTTAAACAACTATTTACTAGAAGTTCAAAATTTTATTTTCATCCATTTATATTAAATCCGACTAAGGTTAAATTTTTCTTCTTGAAAAACATTTCTTATATCTTTTGGGAGGTTGTTCCACTAAAATAAATTTATTTTCACTTTAAATTTCTCATCACTTATTTCTATTACATAATTCTAAGAATTAGAATAAATTTATTAATTATTAAATATTACATTTGAGTGAAAACATTAATTTATTATTCAATGAATATTTATTCACGATACCTAACACACACTAGATTTGGAATACTGAGTAATATATATATATTTTTTAAAATACAAATGAATAATTATGAGTTAAGGTATGTAAACGTTTTCTAAAAGAAACCGTATTAGAATTTGTTCTTAAATATGTCTGAGGAAATTTAGTAAATGACACATCAGTGAGGACTGTAATTTTAAGTATTGCGCAGGTTGAATATCATTTTTAAAAATTCGAAATTTCCCTAATTAATTGTCAATATAATAAGATAAAAAAGACCAAAACATTATTTAATTTATCTTGTAGCGAATGAATTTGTTTCACACATAAATTTCTTTGTACATTTGTATATTTCTTCGTGGAGAGCTAAAATTTAATAAAAATTAATTAATTAATTAAATAATTACATGCGTTCAGCTTATAAGTTGAAAATTATTAAGTTGAACGGATATACTTATGATGATGATATGTATCGATTTCTCAGAAACTAAACTAACTCATCCATCATGAGTAATGTTAATTAAACTATATATGTTAAGATTGTTATCAATATTTTTTTATTATTTTTGATATAAGTGATACATTTTCAAACATTACTATCAGTATTTATGGAATGGGTGTGAAAAGAGGGTCAAGTCAAGTTGCTATTTCTAATCAAATACAAAGTTCTTTTGGACTGTAGGTCATATGAATCAGATTTAGCAAAAAATTAAGTAAGCCCTTCTCTAGAGTCCTTAAAGGTTAAAGTTCTTTATCTCATAATTTTTATACAGGGTGTTGCATATAAAACACGACCTATCAATCAGGCCTCTGCTATAGTCCTTAGATAAATGAAAAGATAACAGTAATAGTAATGGAATACTGAAAAAACACACGAATCACAAAATTGTTAGGGAAAATGCTTGGTCGCCATCTTTCTCACTATAGGCTTGTAAGCTTTTTACTGCCTTTTTTTCAAGTTCATGTATGGATATTTATCAAAATAGTTCGTTCTGTAGTAAAACTTTAGGAGAATAATCTATGTTTTTTAATACAATAAAATGCAAGAAGGGATTCACTGTGAAGATGCATTACCGAAGAGTGATCAAGGAAAGAGGTTGGTGGTGCTTCACCGTAACGAAAAATAAAAAATAAACAGAAGTAAAACATACGTATAGTTAAATATCTCAATATAAAAAAGAAAAAATCTCAATATACGAGCCCCATCCCATCTCAATTGGCCCACCAATATTTTTTCTTTTTAAATAAAATTATGCTAATTCACGGTAAATTTAATTTAAATATTTATTTTTATTATCATTTGGAACAACATTTTAAACAATTTAAAACATTTTATTGTAACATTTAACTTAAAATTATTTTTTAAATGTTAAAAACATATTTTTATATAAAAAATAGTTCTTTGCTTTTCACGATTTTTTTTTAAGAATCTTTGAATATGTGAAATAATCAAGTAGGCTTTGCCTTTTTCCAACAAAAGAAAGTTTGTTTTGTTTATTATTAGTAAAAATGACTCGTGGAAGGTTGTTGATGAAAAAATTCGCTCAATTATTATCAATTTATTTAAAAAGGGAAAATCAAACGCGGAAATTGGCGATCTAGTTAATTTATCAAAATTTACTGTCAGAAATATTAAATATTATTCGAGTTTATAAAACAACGGGTACAATAGCTACAAAACCTAGGTAAGCGTCGAAATCCAAAATATCAGATGCTGATAGACGGGCATTGAAGAAGATTATTAGAAAAACCAGGAGTTCGAACTATGGTGAATTATCTGTTCTTTGGAACAATGCTGTGGTGTTTCAAGATCCACGTGCCATAGAGAATCCCTTAAGTTAGGTTTTAAAACTTACAAGGTAATTTTATTGCAACTTATTCCAAATTTTTTTTGTAATTTTACTAATTTTTTTTAGGCGAAAGAAAAGCCACTCTTGACATTAAAACAAAAGAAAAACCGGCTTAAATGGGCAAAAAGTCACATTAATTGGAAGAGTGATGAATGGAATAGTGCCCATTGGAGTGATGAGTCTCGTTTTGAAGTTTGTCTTGGGGACAATCGAAACAGAGTTATTCGTCAGAAAAATGAAGCTTTCAATTCAGATTGTTTAAAAAAGAAAGTAAAATTTCCTGCTTCAGTTATGGTATGGGGTTCAATGTCTGCTAGAGGTGTTGAAAAACTTCACTTCATTGATGGAATTGTAAACACCAATAAATATTTAGAGATTTTAAAAAATAGCTACTTCCAACAATGGCAGATGCATTGCAGAATAATAATAATTTTGTGTTCCAACAAGACGGGGCGGTCTGCCATACATCAAGAAAATCTTTAAAATGACTTTCTGATCATAATGTTCCACTTTTGGAGTGGGTGGCAAACAGTACCGACTTGTCACCAATAGAAACTCTTTGACACACAATGAAAAAGCTATTACGAAAACAACCAGTTAGAAACGTAGTCGAATTAAAACACAAACTTCAAAATATTTGGGATACTTTCACTCAAGATAAGTGTCAAAACTTAATAAGTACGTTGGCCAAAAGAATTCAAGCCGTAATTAAAAATAAAGGCGACGTCACACAGTGGTAAAGGGTTTGAATTTTGTATGTTTTCCTTGTTTTTAACAATTAAAAAATTAAATGTTACAATAAAATGTTTTAAATTGTTTAAAATGTTGTTCCAAATGATAATAAAAATAAATATTTCAATTAAATTTACCGTGAATTAGCATAATTTTATTTAAAAAGAAAAAATAATCCTGGGCCAATTGAGATGGGAGCCCCTCGTATTTTGAGTTATCATCAGGAGTTTACATTGACTGTGTTTGTCAATATAAACTCTTGATAATGGGCTAATCACCCGAAATATATTGAGATATTTAGCTATATGTTTTAACTCTATTTATACTTTTAGTTTTCCTTACCGTGAAACACCATAAACTTCCAACTAATTATAATTTAGCAAAATGTTTCAACATCAGCCTACATCACTTTATCTAAGTTTTGTTTAGGGAAGTGGTGAAGACTAAAGTGTCTGACCACCCGAGTCCTAAAGGTCTTAAGGTTTTAAGATTCTGTAAAGAAGGAGGCAGTGGAAGAGTTCTTAGTAGCGGAGTCCTGAAGGTAAGGTTTTAAGACTCTGTACAGAAGGAGGCAGGGGAAGAGTTCTTAGTAGCCGAGTCCTAAAGGACTTAAGGTTTTAAGACTCTATAAAGGAGGCAGGGGAAGAGTTCTTAGTAGGTAGTTGGGATAATCGTTTTGACGATGAAGTGGTTCGCCACTTCTCCAAATTGACCACGTTCCGTTGTTAGAGTTGGCGAAGAGCAAAGCAAACTTTAAAAGGGATTATGTCTAGGCATATGATGTGATAGTATCTATAACATAGGAAAAGAATGAAGACGCTTCTACGATGGGCCAGCGAGTCAAAAGAGTCAGTAGGTGTCGAGTTATTTACAATTTTAATAGCTCGATTCTGAATTGCATACAGGATGAAGGCGTAATTTAGACAGAGGCAGATTTGAGACTTTTAGAAATTAAGAAAATGCAGAGGCATGGGCCTAAGCTGTGATCCTCTGTCTTTTAATGCTTGAGTAGCTATATTTGTTCTTGTTATATTATACTGTGCGTGTTGGCTACATGTAGACGAGTAGATTCTTGTGTTTTGTCGGATATTGAGCAGGCTATTATTATTTTATACAATATTATTTAAATGGTTGGGTTTTGTAGTGGGTACTCTGTATTTAACATAGATATAAAAGACTTTTGAACATTTTACATTCTTTCTTCTGAAAAACTAAATATTGACTTTATATTCTAGTACTTTGCATTTCATAAATTAGAGATTAATTTAGCTATTGGGAATTCTAACCATTTTTTAATATCTACTATCCTTTATCAAAAATGTATCTGAAGTCGCTCAAACATTTAAATTTTTATACATTGCATGAATTTATACCAAAATAGAAATAGAAAAATAATAATACTGTTCACAACCTACAAACTATGTTTGATTAGTACTTTTTGACTCGTTACTCTTTCTTCACACTCAATAAAATTAAAATATTTTCTCATAATTTCATATATTAAATTTTGAATCCAAAACATTTAACTTTTATTGTTTAAACATTTTTATTTTTTGTATTTTTATTTCGGTTTATTGACGTGTAGGCTACGAGGCCATTGACGTATTTTTATTTCAATTTAGAGAATATTTTCTCTTAACGAAAATTCATCAACCAAGAGAAATTATTCTTTACTTTCACTGCCTTTACTAGTATTATTAAATTTTCGCTATAATAGATATTAATTAAAATATTGATAATGATAATAAAACGCTTTGGGTTTTCATATAAATGTAAAACGGGTAAAAATATTCCGATGCAGACTATATATAGCTCTCTATCTCGTTTCCACATTACATTGAGCGAAACCTTCATTGATTAGCATTTATTGCTAACTGGTATAAATTACCATACTTAAATGTAATTTCATTTGAAAATATCTATTTATTTTTATAAGCAAAAAATGTATAAGCGGGTAACGGTCAAAGTCTGCCAAGCTCACTCTTTTGACCCTCGTTTTACTGCTTGGGCAAAGAATGCTAGCAATATATTGTAATATAGTATTATTATTATTACTTATATGATTTTTATAGATATTTTTTCATTTGACATTTCGTTTAAAAATATTTTTCTTATAATATACGCTTTGAAAACTGTCGGCTAAATGATATTTCTAATGCTAATAAAAGTGAGAAACTTGACATTAGGATAAAGCCAAAAAAAGTTGAAAATTTCTGCCCTCCCTTTCTAAATGCAAAATTGCACTTTGCCAGAAAACGCTTGAAAAGGCACACTTAAACCTGCCCCTTCCGTTGACATATCTTAAGAAAAAAATTAACTAAGACAAAAAAAAAACATAATAAAAAATAAAAAATGGTAAAATTTATAAAAAAAAAAAATATGATATTTTTATATATATACTATAAATGAGTGATATCTCTTCTAATCTCTGATTCCTTCCCGCAATCGCATTTAAGAATTATTTATAATACAATATAAACATAAATCAGGATGCATAAAGAAATCTTATGAATATTTTATTGAATATGATAATTCAGAGGCGAAATTTTATCCCAGGAAAAAATGTTGGTTAAAGCTTTGGTAAAATTGTTGAAAATGTATATAGTAGATATATTTATATATTTTCAACAATTTAATATATACTTTTTTTTTATTTAATATGAAGTATATAATTTAATAGACGCAACGTTAAGATCTGATAAACTTGAGAAGAATCGAGTTTATTTTGAAGAAATAACTTTTCGAGACACTTCTCATTGAGTTCCTAAGGGCTTACAAAATTAAATTATATTGACATTTTATGCATAACATTCTTCAAAATAAATTCTATTCGTTCAATTGAACACAATTATAATTTAGTAATTGAAAGTCTTTTACTATTACATTTGAAAGTAACCACAAAAAATTGAAAAAACAAAAAACAAAACGTGTTTTCATTTGTTTTTATTTTATTAAATTTTCTTCAAAAATATCATTGACGAATGAACGGAAATCACCTGAAAATTTTAATTTATTTGTATAATTAAATTAAACATCAATTTAGTTACGTTTATTAGATTTAAATGAAAAAATATCCATTTCATCTCTTTAATTACATTTTCTTTTTTCAAAATATTTTTTGTGATATTAATTAAATAATGAAAATTGCAAAATAAAAAAAGAAACAGGAATTTGTGCATATTTTATTTCTTCTTTTCACATCCATTTTTAGGAATGAAATAAAATACTGGAAAACCTTTTAAATTATTATGTTGATTAATGTTCATTATAATTAGTAGATTCAAAATTCACACTTCATTGGACAATGTTTTTTATTGAAGCTCTTATTCAATTTTTGTACAACGTTTCGTCTCTCTCGAGACTTTTTCAAGCACTCAATTGGTTAGAGCAACATTGGTTGAGATAACAATAAAAATAATTGAGACATAGTAGAATTTTTTCTTTCTAGATTGATACAATAAAATAAGTCTAGATGGATTTTTATTTTTTATTGTTATCTCAACCAATGTTGCTCTAACCAATTGAGTGCTTGAAGGGGTCTCGAGAGAGATGAAACGTTGTACAAAGGTTGAATAAGAGCTTCAATAAAAAACATTGTCCAATGAACTGTGAATTTTTAATCTTTTAAATTATATTATTTAATTTATTTAATTAGAAAAGTATTGCAAATACATATATAAAATGAGTTAAGAATATGACTTCAAATTATTTGCACTAAAAAATTTTCCATACTATTCAACATATCACCACATATGAAAATTAAAAAGAAGAAATACTTTTTTTTAATCAATTACGCCTCATTTCAAACATCACATACAACTATACACGTATATCTTTTTTTTAAGGCTATGAAATTAGAACCATATAGGTTGCTGTTTTACCTTCTAATCATCCATATTTATTTTTTTATTTAGGGAAAGTGGTGTAGGTTTTAGGTAAAACATGATATTAATTAATAAAGTAAAGGGAGTGTAGTTTCACAGTGAATGAAATAAAACTCAAAGAGGTTTATACAAACTCAATATATTTCGGATTATTAGTCATCAGGAGTTTACAGATTAAAAACAGTTTTAATCTGTAAACTCCTGATGATGAACTAATTATCCGAAATAATTGAGTTTGTATAAACCTCTTTGAGTTTTATTCTATTCACTGTGAAACTACACTCCCTTTACTTTATTAATTAATATTTATTTTCATTTAAATGTAATATCTAATATATAACTAAAATTTAGCATATTTTTGTTTAATTATACATATAAATTTAAATTAAAAAAAATAAACAAAAAAATGAGTATACTTTTTTTATTATGGTTTTATTTCCAAAATATGTAAAAAACTTTACCGATAGATTAAATTAATTTGACAAAATGAAATCATGCATATTAAAATCATAATATCTATAGGATATACACGATAGTTAACCCATCTGTGTTACCCGTCTGGTTTGGAAGAATTATATTTTAAAAACAACGATTAACGCAGATCAGTTAACGTCCATGTGCATCAAGCTATATTGAATTAAATTCTAAATTAACTCCAATAGAAAAATATATACAGAATTTGTGATATAGATAAAATAAGATACAAGTTAAGATATACAAATTTGGACCATTTTAAAATATCATCCTCGAAAAATGTTTATTGTCTTTTATTTGTGGTTTTGCCTCTGAATAAAATAATATATATTATACAATATACATATTGAAATCATGGCAATTTCAGCTTAATGTTTAGTCTCGCGAAATATGCAAGCAAATGCAATTAAAAAAAAAAATGAAGAAAAAGTCAACGATTAAAACCTTTCTATTATATGTCATAAGAAATGTTTTGTGTGAAATTGAAATCGTAGATTTTGCAAATCCGAGCTCTACACCTACCTTGATCCTGGAAAGCACAAAAGCTATATTCTCTTCTATACATTCTTTTACATTATAAATATTATATTTCTTGTTTAATAAACTATTCTAAGATATAATAATAAATATAAATAAATAAATATATATTATAAAAAGAAAAAAATTAAACTATTATGTAAGAGGATTGTTTTTCTAACTTTTGTATATACCTACATATATTTAATTAACTTCAAATAAATATTATCCATTCCATTGATGTTTTATTCCATCATTTAAATAACCTGTCAAATAACTATAACATTCCCTTATAAATTAAGTAATAAACGAATCGCATTTATTTTTTTAATTCAACACTAAATAGCAATATTTTTCAGATTTAAACCCCTGGGCGCTTTTGGCTAACGCAATTATTTAGCTTATATTTATATTGAGTTGGTTAGTTCGCTGTACATACTGCTTAAAGTCGGCTTTTGCTCATTTGGTGACTAAAATAGCAAAATATAAAATTCGATCATGATTATACTTAACGATAAAAATTTATATAACTATAAGTAACTATACAAATTTTCGAAAAAAAGTCTAATTACATACGCTAAAACATCTTAAATGACATTTTGGCAAAACTCCCTGTATTCGTAACGTTCACTTTCTAAGTTTCAAGTTATCAAAAGTATTTTAGTGAGTTTCTTATTTTAAATATTTATAAAATAAGTTATAGGGGAGACCGGGTCTAGTTGATACACTTTTTACTTGATTTTTGTAATTTTTTTACTTGATTTTTGTAATTTTTTCCGCCATCATTTTGAACTAAAGTAGGTGTAATTCGTAACTATAACTATTTCGCTATAACTTGTGATATTTAAATTCTTTATAAAATTATAAATTTGTTTTGTCAAAAAAAGTTTTAAAATTTGCAAGATGTATCAACTTGACCCAGATTGGTCAAGTTAAATTCTCACTGCTGAGTAAGCTAATACGGTGTCAGGAATTAATAAAATAATAGACAAAACAGAAATATGAAAAAGTTTTATTGTAACTATAACAGATATTTTAACATTTTGGGAAAAATGAAAGCTGAAACAATCATTGATTGTGACCGATTACTCCGACTCTGAAGAAGAATTTGGATCTGATTGACAGTGTATAAGGGGTTGTTCTCTGCACAGGCGATGTGCGCCCACTTCTTGCAGGAAATACAGGATCCAATCTTGGCCAGGTTTGGATGAAGAATAACTCTTGAAACGCTTGTGAGTTAAGTTGATACACCGTATCAATTTGACCCAAAATGAGCTTATCAACTTGACCCAAACGTCGCCATTACACTAAACTCAAAAATACGTGAAACATGAAACAGTTAGAACAAAGTTAAAATTCTTACCTTTATAACATGTAACAACGGATGTCGTCGATAACACAATTTATGAACAAATTAACTTATAATAATAATTGAAAAACAGTAGTGAAAATTTATATTCGACGATGAAAAAAAGTTTTTAGTTCACAACTAACAAAGGGAAGCAACCTCCTCCAAGTGATCACGCCTGATTGCAGAGTACCAATCGGTTGTCTAGATAAGCCAGTCGCCACTTGTGTTCGTCTACGCATTAGGAAGTGTTTTGGCCTGTATCAACTTGACCCTGTATCAACTAGACCCGGCCTCCCCTATACTTATATTTGTTTAGCAATTTTATCCATTCAAAAAATGGACACAGATTCATGAAAATTCTTAGGATTGAGGTTGAAATTAGATCGACCATATTTATCATCTAAATACATCTAAAAGAGTTTCAAATTTATTTATATCCAAATAAGTTCGCGGCGCTTATCCGCGCTGTGTTTGCAATTTAAAATATTAATGCTCTGACTGATTTTTGAGTAGAAAATTTGGTTTCACATAATTTGTTATAAGACACAGACTAATACTAGACACAAATACAGACACTCTCCCTCTCTTTCACTTTCCTCCAAAAGAACAAGTATCTACCCGTGACCAACTCGTATGTTCATAGAGATAAAGGAATTAATATTTACAATGTTTCCTCAATCTAGCTGACATTACAACAAATGATCTGTCACATTTCTAAGTTTTGGAATATTATTTATTTATTCATTTTTAAGAGATTATGCCTCTGCGGTTTAATGCTTCTTCGAGTATTTTTAAATTAATTTCCCATAATCTATCATTCGTCACACTACAACAAGAATACATCATGTATGGTGTGCTGGCTATTCGTATTAGTATAGATATATAGTTTACTCCAGATACAAAAAACTTATTTCACATTGGACTCTGAATGTTAGTGAGTATGTAGGGTTGTTTAGAATAAAAAGCAGTGGCAAGGCCTATAGATAATGTCTATTCATTCTTTGTTTTAGCTCGGGAGAAAGAAACTTGAAACATTTAGGTAATTAGAGTGTGGAGTCATGTCTCAAAGAGCGTTTTTAATTTATTCTTATAAAACAAATCATGCTTTTACTTATTTATTTTATTTTAGCTATCTTTAGCTATCTTTAAACTGAAAAGTCAAAAAGCAAGTCTAGATTATAAAACAGGATCTAATTCAAAACAAAAATTATTATGGCTCTCATTAAATATCCTAGAAAATATAAAAATTTTGCTGAAGCATCACGGTGTAAAAATTTGAAGAAAAAAAATAGAGATAGAGAAAAAAGGACTGGAATCCTTTAAAATGTGGTGCTTAAGTCAAATATTGTAGGTTAAATGAGGAAGAATATTACAATCCAAAGAATTTAGATTCTAAGATAGTAGGATACACTTTGAGACTCGGGCGATTGCTGATAAACATTATAATGGTTAAAAAAAATTTTAAATTTCAGAAATTAATTTATATATACCGGGAGAGTTTTTTATATTGAGACAGTCTTATAACTCAAAAACAATGCATTATATGAAGAAAGTTTCAAAGAAAAGTTTATTTATATTGAGGGGGAAACTATACTACGTTATTGTTGTTCGACGTAGAACAAGCTTTCAAGGGTATTTCGAGGTCGAGTTCTGTTTTTTAAATGGAACCCTATATTTTTCTATACGTCTATGTAATCTACAAAAAAAACTGAACTTTGATTAGAACTATTTTTTTATACGACATCAAATAAACAAAATATTGAATCAATTATATCTTAGAAAAAAATATATATTATAATTATTTTTAACAATTATTTTATTTAATTAACAAATAATGATGAATAAATAATTAATTATTAAATAAATAATTTAATAATTTTTCGATACTGTTCTGTGACATTCCAGATCCAGAGTGTTATTGCAAGTCTTCTAGATGAATTCCAGTTCCAATTTCGTTATCTTGGCCTGATTCAGTTACTTGGTAGCCTTTCCATTTCCTGTTTTTTACAACACGACAAAATGAAGCTCCTGAGGGTGTATCTCTGTCAGGAAAATGCTCGGCATCTATCAATGACAGCTCCATAACACTTTTTCCACATTCACCGCATAAATTAAGACCATTTGAATTCTATCTTCAACAAAAAATGCTCCATTTTTATTATAGAATTACAATATAACTATCTACGAGAAATAAACTTTTTTAAACTCAAGAATTTTATGTACTTATGTACTAATCTCTTAAATCTGAGTATAAGTAACGAAGTTTTCATATCATTATAAACCCTTATTTTCATTATTGTGACATTTCAATTTAATAATTATTTATTTAATAATTAATTATGTAATCATTATTATTTGATAATTAAGTTAAATAAGTGTTAAAAATAATTATTAAGTTTTTTTAGAGTTCTAATTGAATCATGTATTTTGTTTATTTGATGTCGTATAAAAAATAGTTCTTATGAAAGTTGTTCAGTTTTTTTTGTAGATTAAGGAGACGTAAATAAAAATATAGGGTTCCATTTAAAAAACAGAACTTGACCTCGAAATACCCTTGAAAGCTTGTTCTACGTCAACAAATAATAGCGTAATTTAGTTTTCACCTTGATATAAATAAACTTTTATTTGAAACTTTTTCCCATATAATGCACTGTTTTTGAGTTATAAGACTGTCTCAAGATAAAAAAATTCACCCGGTATGTATACCTATAAACAGAGTGTTTCTAAATTGATCCGAAATATTTTAAAGGGTGATTTTTCAGCAAAAATTAATGGGAGGTCGTTCATATAATTTTTTGTTCAAAACCTCTTTCCCTCCAAGTTGGAGGCCTCTAAATTTAGTTGGGGGGAATTGATTTTATTTAATATATCCATTATGGAGGAATTTATTATAGAAGAATGAAATTTGACAGATAACTTATGCTAATAAAATGGCAGTTGTTGACGATTCATATCAATAAAAATATTTGTCATTATGACTTCATTTAACATCACCCCACTTGATTTTTTTAACAAATAATAACCAATCTATGAATTCACAAAGAGAAACAAAGAGGTTGTCCTCTGCTTGATGCAAATAAACATATACACATATATCTCAAGATGATATATCTGTATATATATTATTTATTTGTTCAAACAAATAAATAATATATATACAGATATATCATCTTGAGATATATGTGTATATGTTTATTTGCATCAAGCAGAGGACAACCTCTTTGTTTCTCTTTGTGAATCAACAACTCTGCTACTCTCGGCAAAACAAAAACTTTTCAATCTATGAATTTATGGAAAAAGGGTTTGAGTATTATTTTATTTTTCTGTGATCAAACAAACAATTTTATGAGAAAAGGTCAAGATATAATTGAAAAAGTTGCAGATGGAATACTTCTTTTTAAACCAAGTTTTTAAATAGGGAAATTTAGACCCATTAAAAAGTTTTCATGCAAACTATTATTATTATAGGGGTTGATTTTTTCATCCTCTTGTGATAACATTATAGAGTGAAAAACTGTCATTTTATTAACATCAGTTATCGGCTAAATGTCATTCTTCTAAATTTTTCCATAGTGGATATATTAAATAAAAACAATTTCCCCGCTGAATTTAGAGGGCTGTAACTTGGAGGGCAAGAGGATTTGAACAAAAAATTATATGAAAGACCCCCTTAATTTTTGCTGAAAAATCACCCTTAAAAATATTTCGCATTAATTTAGAAACTTGGTAAATTGGATTGTATCTAACTTTCTGAGATTTGGCTCGTGATTACGGCTTCTTTCTTTCTACTCTGTTCTTTTCACGATGAAGGGGCCATCCCATACAGGCCTTTAGGAGATGCGCCTTCTGGTGTATCTCCTCCTCACATCAATATCGTTAAAAAAAACCCTGAATATGAAAAAAAAAAAATTCAGTCGAATAGAGAACCTCCTCCTTTTTTGAAGTCGGTTAAAAAACACCACCAACTTCTCTTTCTATACTACTGATGATACACCTCTTACCTTATTTCGAAAACTACTCCCTAAAGCAATCACAACTTGAATTAAAGTTTTGTCTTTTGAAGCTAAAGTTCCATGCCTGCTCAATTCATTAAATTTAATTTTCCACATCCTCCTAGTGGGTAGTCGATCCATCACCAGACAGATTGTATAGGTTGCATATATTCACGGGGCTCCCAGCTCGCAAACTCATTGAATTATTTATTTTAGTCACTAAAAATATTTCATTCTTAATATTCCCCACAACCAAATACTGCTTATTAATACTGAAGATGATTAAACAGTGGTGAACAAAACTCTTTATTAAATTAATATAAATAAATAAAAAATAATTTATCTAAATTATTAACTTTATTTCATGACAAAAACCATTGAAGTTTGAAAACAAGAATATTTTAATTTCATTTTTTTAGTTAAGAATATGGTATAGTCTACAAAAAATATTTGAACAATATATTTATATTTAAATATGACCCTCAACCACAAAATTGTTATTTTCTCTTGATCTTTATGGTTAGTAATTTTAAAACTTATTTCTTTAATTCGAACAAGTTTTCTAATTCTTCTAAAATCAATAATTTCTCAAAAAATACATAACTATTTTCCTTTATTTTTCCTGTATCTTCGACTAAAGATATGAACTACTCTGATTAGGGAATTAGGATACATATTGCTTCCATCATTAATCTTTACATTTTTCAGGTAAACTTAAATGTTCGCCGAATTTAATAATTCAACTTTTTGGAAAAATGACTGAGAATACTCCGTACTTAATCTGAGATGTTATGGATATTTTTTTGGTCAAAGTTAAGTTATAATTGAAAGTAATGGAAGGCAGCCCAGAGGTAGTGAGGAAAGAAAAAATTAACACATATCAAATAAGGTGTAATTTATTGGAATCCTTCCTCCTTTCCTTTCAAACCGACGTTTCGGATGATTTTTCCCTCCTTCTTCAAGGTTTCAAAGGGTCAATGAATGAAACAAATAAAATGTTTCCTTCTTCTCTCCACAGTAGTTTTCAAAAATTTTCTTCCCTCCTTTTCTTAATTAGATAGATAAATGGAATTCTAATTAAGAAAAGGAGGAAAAAAAATTGTTTTTCTATGCCTTTGTTAAAAAAGAAAAAATTTTTTGAACACTACTGTGGAGAGAAGAAGGAAACATTTTATTTGTTTCATTCATTGACCCATTGAAACCCTGAAGAAGGAGAGAAAAATCCTCCGAAACGTCGGTTTGAAAGGAAAGGAGGAAGGATTCCAATAAACTACACCTTATTTGATATGTGTTAATTTTTTCGTTCCTCACTACCTCTGGGCTGCCTTCCATTACTTTCAATTAAAATTTCTACCAGTCCGTTTCTCTCCAGAGAAAATTTCGTTGCAAAAAAGTTAAGTTATAAGCTGGTTATAAATATATAATTATGTCATTGTGGTTTTTCATTCGAAAGCTATAGCACGCGTTTTGCCGACTCCGAACACTCTTTCGCGGTCAAATTAGAAAAGTGTCGGAACACATCATTCGCCAATACGTATATCCCCATGACTTCAAGGAACTGGAAGTCTCTCCCAGCCTCCATCTTTCCCAGCACTTATAATCTTCAAACCTTCAAAACCCGAGGGCATAAACACCTACGTCTCACTTAATCAACTTTTCCTTCTCTTCAGTAATGCAAGGGTCTTTCGAGATCCATAGGGGCTGTATCTTTACTGCTGCGCCCCTTCTTGCATTCGATTGCATTAAAAAAAAAAAAAAAAAAATGGCCCTTCTAGCTTAGTATTTGGGTACGATTTCCGAGGGGGTAAATATAACTCATCTGACAAAAAAATATGATTCATTACATCTTGGATTAAGTAGAGATCACTCTGAGTGATTTTTTCAATAAAATCAAACTCTCGGCATTTTTAACTCACTAATTTCGAAGTTATTTTACCATTAGCCAATTTAAACAAACTTACGTTACTGGTATCAACCGAACTTTGATCTATACATTCCTCCTAACCTCCACACATTCTAGATTTGTTTGAGAAAGAGCTAACAAAAATCCAAATCTTTTTTTTTTTACATATAAACGAAAAAAACAAACAAACGAAAAGTTAATCTCAAAATATTCAGAACATTAGCTGAGATATAAATTCGTTAGGGTCACAATAATTATCCATTATACTAAACTCTAGTTAACATATTGGAATTGCATACGTATTTTAACGTTTTCATAAGAACTTTTAAATTGTTCTTGAGTGCCAGGGTTTTAAGTGAACTGTTAGTTGTATGCTTTGAGAAAGAGAGAACTTAAATAAGTATTGCACAACGACTGAACATGAGTCTCGGGAAAGTAGGCTCATAGTGGTGTACTTAAGAGATTATATTATTGACAAATAATTTTTAGAATATTTGTATAAAAGTTAAAATTCGTAACTTGACAAATAAGTAGTTCTACAAATCGGAAATCTCGTTTTACCGATTGATTTTAAGTTTTTTTTTCAAATTGGGATTTAATTAGAGAAATAATAAAATTTTAACAGCTTATGTTATAGGTAGATTCTTATCTTATTTAAAGTTTTTTAACTTTGAATACATGAAGAACATGTATATATTTAATTTTATTTTTGTTTGAAAATCTAATCTATTTTTCTCCATTTTTTAAAAATCTTATAAATTTGATTGTTTTAAGGCTCTCAGACCATTATTTACGGAGATGGAGACGTTTAAAGATTTTAAAAACAAAAAAATCTTATAAATTTGATTGTTTTAAGGCTCTCAGACCATTATTTACTGAGATAGAGACGTTTAAAGATTTTAAAGACAAACAAATTTTCAGAAATTTTCAAAAATCTTATAAATTCGATTGTTTTAAGGCTCTTGGACCAATATTTACGGAGATAGAGACGTTTAATGATTTTAAAGACAAAAAAAATTTCAGAAATTTTTTAAAAATCTTATAAGCTCGATTGTTTGTGTTTGAGAGAGAACTTAAATAAGTTTTGCACAACGATAGAACATGAGTGTCGGCAAAGTAGGCTCATAGTGGTGTACTTAAGAGATTAAATTATTGACAAACAATTTGCAGAATATTTGTATAAAAGCTAAAATAGTTCTACAAATCGAAAATCTAGTTTTACCGATTGATTTTAAGCTTTTTTTCAAATTGTGATTTAATTAGAGAAATAATAAAATTTTTAACACGTTCAGTATCAAGAAATACATATAACAGGGGTTCATAGTTGAATTCATAAGATATTTTTGCATTTTTACTAACGTTACCTCCCCCCTGTCTTTTCCTATACTACGAATACTCGCTAGTTGAAAGATAGAATTAATTAATTGTCTAGTTTTTATTGATTGATTGTGTGTTAAATATTTTTTTATGATACGCTCAAAAAATTACAACAGCTCATGCTATAGGTAGATTCTTATCTTATTTAAAGTTTTTTAACTTTGAATACATGAAGAACATGTATATATTTAACTTTACTTTTGTTTGAAAATCTAATCTATTTTTCTCATACTTACTAATATAATAGGAAAAAGTTTTTAGTTTTTATGTCTCTGTTGTTTATATTTACAACACTGATTTTATAAGACTATATTCTCTTCTTCTCTAGGAAATACAAAGACATTTTCCACAAACTTAAAAAACATAATTAAAGCTATTAATATTTTCATTACATATTTTATTTTAAAATCTTACATGTTAAGTATAGGTTATTTTGATCCCTGGAATTAGATGGTCATTTAATATCTTGGAAATTGCGTAATTGAAAAATTAATTATGTATATTATTCTATAATGACCATCTATTTCCAGGGGACATAATATATATAATTTATTCAAATATTATTAATATTAATATATATTCAAAGGAGAAGTTTGATTTGGTGTGTTTAATTATTTTAAGTTTTACATTATAATTAATTTTATGAATGAATGGTACATACGAATATGTTTAATTATCTTTAAATAGCTCGCCTAGACCACTTACTATTCATCTCGAGACTTGAAAAATTATTCAAATTAAAATTATTTTCGATCTATACAATTGCACTTTTCCGGAGTCGGGAAAGTTCTCTGATATTGTCTTTTTCAAAAAAATTGTTCATAAATTTGTCCTTTGTTCGGACTGAGATCATCTCAAAGATTAATTCTTTCTTCCCATTTTAAGCTGAACGCACAAAAATTTAATAGTTAAATATAAAAGGCATCTTCGTAATTCACATCTATCATTTCATGTTGATCGACATTATATTTTCACCTTGAATAGTCAAAAGGAAAATTACATTCCAAACTTTCTATTATTACGAATTCATTAAATCCGAGGGGTGAACCGCGACCTAATATGCTGTACACCTACTTCCACTTGTACTTCGAAATATTTCCAAGTACTTCCAAATATTTCCAAGTACTTCCAAATATTTCCAAGTAATTCCAAATATTGCCAATTACTTCCAAATATTTCCAAGTGCTTCCAAATATTTCCAAGTACTTCCAAATATTCCCAAGTACTTTCAAATATTTCCAAGTACTTACAAATATTTCCAAGTACTTCCAAATATTTCCAAGTACTTCAAAATATTTCCAAATACTTCCAAAATACTTCCAAAGAGGTGTACACCTACTTCCAATTGTGGATCACCCCTCGTTTTAATCGTAAACTGTCGTTTTAAAAGTTTGAATTTTTATATTGGTTACCAGAATTCATATAAAATTAAATTGAAAAAGTTTATTTTTGACGAGAGTAGCATAATTTTTATAAATTAAAGAGACAATAAAAAAGTGTGTCTTCTGTTGAAAAAATAAATTTGTTAATAGATTTATAACGAGACTATAGTTTCGAGGGCTTTGTCCCCTTCATCAGACTTTCACACATCAATTCCTGTGAATAAATTGTAATAGGCTGAAGAGGGCAAAGTCCTCGAAGCTATAGTCTCTTTATAAATATATTAAAAAATTTGTTTTTCGAGCAGAAGAGATACTCTTTAATTCATATAAAATTGATTCATTAAAAAAAATTAAACGTTCACCAAATATAGTACTCTCTTAAAATGAATCAGTGGAATTTCAGCTGTTTCTCCAGCGATCATATACGTCAGTGAAAAATCAATCATTTGTATTAATTTCAACAGATTCAACAGTGGTTTTTAATTTTCACTGATTCAAACAGAGGTTGTCTGACGGCTTAGCCACTAATGAATCAGTGAATTTTAAAAATCCACTAATACATTCAGTGACTATCCACTGATTAGCAGTGGTATGATTGTGACTGTTTGGATAAGTGAATAGTCACTGTTATTCAGTGGATATCCACTGATTCAGTTTTAGAGAGTAGTCTAGAGCAAATATAAGATTAAACACGTTCGGATATAAATGTATTAGATTTATGTAGTTGACACTGTAGTCTTAGTATGCTGTAAACCATTAGACCATTTCAATTGTAACCGATACTGTATTAGCTTGGTACGATACGCTCTAAGACGGCATATCGTATTAAACATCTACGCGAATTAAACACTCAACAAGTGTTGTAAATACATGAGTATTAAATTATTTATTAAATATTTCAATATTTTTAAAAGGTGTTTAGTATGTAGATTAAAGAAGCATTTAGCGAAATATTTTGGTATGTTAATGAATGTTTATGAGCAATTATTATTTATATTAACGTTCACTATTTTGTTTTCTTTTAGCAGAGACCTCAGGTAAGCATTTTCTCTTTGTTCTAATTTATTTATTATATTTCCTTTTCCATTAATTTATTTACTTTATAAATTTTCTGGTTAAAATATTTTGAAACAAAAAATTAATTTTTTCAATTAATTATATATGGACCGTTTATTTTGAAAGTGATGAAGTCCAATTTTGAAAAAAATTAGTTAATATCAGTTTTATTTAGACATAGATATCTTCTTTTCATATTTATTATATAATATCTCAGTCAATTGAATACAATATGCGCATGAATTCGTCAAAATAAAAATATCGAAATTTATATAAACATATTTAATTATAAAAATATATAAATATCTCGAAATAACAAAAAAATGAAATTACACCACTTTCTAAATAAACGGTTCATATATTGTCTTGGAAACTTAAATATATAAAAATTAAATCAAAATAATAATATGAGGCATGTTTCTAAAGTAAGTACCGTTTTAAAATGGAAAAAAGTAACTTTTCATAACAATTTTATTTTCACATGAGGGCCTGTATCTTAATCTATATTTTGGCATAGTTTCAACCAATTTAAGGCATTTATTGTATCTTTCCAAGAGCTTTTGTATTCCCTCCTCAAAGAAGTCGCCTGATTTGACATCCACTGCAACTTTCGATAATTTAGTCGTTCGGTCACAATTGCATAAAGAACACTTCTTGGCATTAGAGGAAACAGATCAGATGGTTCGCAAATGTGTTAGAACATTTAAAGATGGCCTCACGAATGTTCATGACGAGGAACAAAGTGGGCGACCTTCTGTCATTATTGAAGATTTGGTGCATAAAGTTTCCGAAAAAGTGAGAGAGAACAGTCGGTTTACGATTTCGTTGTTATCTGATTTGTTTCCTCTTATGTCAAGAGGTGTTCTTTGTGCAATTGTGACTGAACGACTAAATTATCGAAAGATGCAGTGATGTCCAATAAGGCGGCAGACTTCTTTGAGGAGGGTATACAATAAATGCCTTAATATTGGTGGAAACTATGTCAAAATGTAGATTAAGATACAGGCTTTCATGTGAAAATAAAATTCTTATGAAAAGTATACTTGTTTTTTTTTTTTATTTTTTTTTTTTTTATTTCAAAACGGACTTACTTTAGAAACATGCCTCGTATGTAACAATATATTAAAGAAATCAATCATACTTTTATCTATATTTTCCTTTGTAAAGTTTAACATTTACATTTCAAATGGCAGCTCAATAGCTTATTATATTATGTTCTTTTAAAATTTGCTTGGTGTAAACACCAAGACCAGCTAGTGTAAACGCTGCAGTTTAAAATTTGGCGCAAACTAATTTCATACATCTACTTTCGATGTAAACTATGGCATTATTAATAATATAATATCATGTAAGCTTAACTCACGATCTTAAATTTTATTTTGTTTTTATTTATTCATTGAAAGGGAGGGTTCTTAAAACACTATTACAACAAAGATAATAATAATTGTTGTTTTTCATTGCAAACCAAATAAAGTAAAAAACGTTTAATTTAAAACTGTATTAGTAAATAATAAGAAAATATTATTTTTTTTTTTGTTTAAATTTAAATATCTGATATTTTCCCATCACTTGAAAGAATAAATAAAAAATATCTAAAAATCAAATGAATGAAATGGGAATATTTTATATTTTAAGCTGGAACAAATTTTATTTATTTTCCATTTCAATTACTATAAAAATTAAAGTATAAACTCAATATAAAAAAAAAAACTAAAGAACATTATATAGAAATAAACGAGGAAATAAAGATACATTGAACAATTATCAAGAGAACTTTTTAGGTCTTTTAGGCAAACTTTTAAATTCCTTCTCTTGTATATAGCTTTGATTAATTATATATATGTAAAAAAAAATATTGATTGTTTTAAAATTAAAATGAATACAAATCTTTTAAAAAACAACCCTTAAAACGATTAAGAAATCAGACGTTTTGGGAGAATTTCTCCCTTTATCAATACAATTTTTAAAGTGAAAAAAAGAAAAAAGTTTTTTTCTCTAAGGTTTAGAAAACAACACTCTCTCTATCTCTCTCAGTGTTTTTCAACCTGTGGGTCTCGACCCCATTGGAGGTCGCGAAGCCTTAGTAAAAAAAGAAAAAAAAAACAAAGTTTAAAAATATATTTGAGCCAAATCGGACGGTTTGAAAAATTTTAATTTTTGATTTCTTTCATTTTTTTAGTACCCATCAAAAAACTCTTCCTGGAAAATTTTGAAATTTTTTTGATCACCTGTTTAAAAGATTACTTGGCTTAATTTCTTTTTTTCGCTCATGACTTCTTAAAAAATAATCCAAATTCAAATTTTTTATTTTTGAAAACTTTGTTTTTTTACATAATTTTTAGAAAAATATATTAAAAAATTATCTAAAGTGTTTTTAAATAAGATTTTTGAGTTTGAAAATTTTAATCATGTTTTTGAAACTGTACTTTTTGATTTTTTTGATAATTTTTTATTTTAAACTTCTATTAATTTTACAAATTTTAAGACTGGATTCATACTGGTCCTATGATAATTACTATTTTTTCGATTTTTGATTTATTTGCTATTAATCATTATTAAAACCACTTTTTGATATTGAGTTCTCTTTTTTTAGTTATTTTGAATTAATTTTTATCGTTAACAGGTGTTTAAAAAAAATAATTAATATTTTAGTTTGTTGAAAGAAAATAAAAATAAAAATAAAATAGTAATTATCATAGGATCAACCCACTCTTAAAATATGTAGAATTGATAGAAGTTAAAAATTATCAAAAAAAAAAAAAAAAAAAAAAAATCGAAGAGTACATACAGTTTCAAAAACAAGATTAAAATTTTCAAACTCAAAAATCGCATATAAAAACACTTTAAATAATTTTTTGTATTTTTTTCTAAAAAGTAAATATGTAAAAAAACAAAAATTTTGAATTTGGACCATTTTTGAAGAATTTATGATCAAAAAACCGAAATTCGATAAATGAAGGAAATCAAAAATTAAAAATTTTCAAACAGTCCTATTTGGCGTGGAATGCTCCATTTATTTTAAGAAAATTTCTCAGACCCCACTTCTCCAATATAAGACTGTGTCAACGAAAACGAATCGAAGAACAATATGTCTGTTATAGGTACTTAATTGTGTATTTAACCGATACCTAATAATTATAAATATTAATAAAAATGTTCTACGGATTTGATATTTGTAACATAATAAAATACAGGTTACAAACAGCGGGGGGGTAAGTGGTCGCGAAATTTTTTTTCATACTAAGGGGGTGAAAAAGGTTGAAAAACACTGCCTTAGAGAATACAACTTTTTTTCTTTTTTATTTTATTCATTTTAAAAATTGCATTGTTAAAGGGAGAAATTCTCCCGAAACGTCTGATTCAATAAACGTTTTAAGGATTGTTTTTTGAAAGATTTGTAATCATTTTATATATATGTATGTATATATGTATATTCTAACTATAGTCATTGTCACGTATGATTTATTATGGAATTTCAACTAAGTATAGGTCTGGCAACAAAAATCTTCCACTACCATGGGTAGTCATTATCTTTTTCCCTTTGATATATATGAGACACCCTTCCCAAATTAACTATTATTATTTGAAAATGTATTTCTTGAAACCCGACGCCTCTCACTCAAATTTCGAAAACATTCCCCGCTTAAAATTCGTAATATTCGATATATAATACGCCAACATCATCCTGCGACTAAAGTATTGAATTCTACAAAATTTACAATTTTTTTTTTTATAAAATTTTGTAAGGTGGACAAAAATCATTAAAAAAAAAAGATTCCGATGAATTGAGAACCTCCTCCTTTTTTTGAAGTCGTTTAAAAATAAGTTTTGCTTGTCTGGAAGCCGATATACATAATTACTCAAAGTTTGTAAAATGTTGGTTCTTTTAACAAAATATTCATATGATTATTAAAAAGTGATTAGATTTTGAATCTTCTAGCTTCAAAACATTCTGATGAATAATTGAGAAATTTAGAAAAAATAGTCTCTTTAATTGAGGAGCCCTTGAGCAGTTTTAGCTAATGAGGAGAAATTTGGCAGAAAAGTTTCAAAAAACTACGAATTATTCATCTTATAGAAGCAGGATTGATTTTTTATTAAATATTCATACCAATAAACATTTTTTCTCTAATGATATTGATTCGAAAAGGATGAGTTACACCAAAAAGGTGCAAATCCTATAGGCCTTGATTGACCCCGTGAAAAGAAAGTAACGAGAATGAGATTTTAGAGGGTGTGTCGGAGTGGAAGGTACCTGTGGATACGGGCAAATACTGTATATATCAATACAGGACAGCCTGTCAAAATCCTATAAAAAATTTAACGCTTTTTTTCATCACGAATTTCAGCGCCGCCATGCGGGCAAGGATGAAATCTTGCTGGCCCAGCACCAATGCATGTGTTTCTTTCAAATCTCTATTTCAAATTAACCACTTACATGTGATATTTTCTATTATGCGCTATATGTATTTTCATCCTAGCCCGCTAATGTGCGCAGTTTTCATGATACCTAAGATTTTGACAGGCTGTCCTGTATTGATATATACAGTATTTGATACGGGTATTAACCATAGAGTAATATAGAGTGGAAGGCTACCGTATATAGAAAAAACGTCCTCTAGCGACTGCAGGGCGAAAACTCTTAGTTTTTAAGAGCTATCCAAAGAACATAGAACATTCAAAGCCTTTATCATAGATAAAAGATAAATTCCCTTTATCTTATATATATATAATCGTCTGTTTTACTCTTGAATGTCACCAAAATTTGCCTCGAAGAGAGCGGTTTCCGCCATTTTATTGCCCAATGGTTCCGACCTGGTCTCGCCAGAGAGCTCTGTAACTCGTATACTCTAAAATACATTGGCTCCTTATGGAGATTTCCACTCTATATTACTCTATGGTATTAACAACTGAAGATTATTGTATGCGGGAAATATGAAGGCAGGAAGCGAGTACTAGTCTCTAGGGGTTGTAGGGTTGAACGATTTGGTCAATAAGCACTAAGGGTCTTAAACTAGGTCAGACCACGATAAATCCACAAAGACTGAATCATTTTTATTTCATTTTTATTATTTTATTATTTTTATTGTATTAAGTAGATCAAAGCTAGATCGAAATTCATATCTGAAGACGCTCAAAACGTATCCTTTCAATTCACAAATGCAAATGAACAAAATAACAAATATTTTTGATAAATCTTTTAACTTGGGATATTTATCTTTTCTGTTAATAAGGTATTTAGTATAATTTTATTAAGGTAAGGTCGGTTTTTCCTAGTTTTTGTTTCTTCTCAATATCATCATCATCATCATCAGCCTGTCGATAGCGACAATCCACTGCTGAATATAGGCCTCTTCCATCAAATGGAAGGGGGTTGGCATTAAGTCACCACGCTTGCCAGACGGATTGGTGACTAGGAATCAGATTATAGCCGGTCAAATATCAATGCAGGGACTCGGACTCGAACCCGGGACTCCTGCTTAGAAGGCTAGTGTCTTTAAGCTCTCGGCTAATCAGATTCCTTTCTCAATATAAAGAATTGAAAATGAAAATGGATCTTTGAAAATTATAAAAAGGACAATAATTGGTGAAAACTCCGGACCTTGATGTTGAAAAATCATAAAATATAAATATTTAAATTTGTTAATAATTTGTCGATTCTCAGATAGGAGCCTAGCTCTATTCTTGTGATCTTACTATCAACACACAAGATAGTAAGATCACAAGACCAGAACAGATCCTGCTATCTGAGAATCGACAAATAATGCCATTTGATTCTCAATATATCTTTTAGAGCTGTTGGTGAGATACTTTAAAATTATTCTACAAAATGTCTTAATATATATTTAAGATTATGTAAAAAATTAATATTTTTGCATTTAGTTTTTATTATTATTATTATTGTTTTTTTAATAATTAACTGAGATGTTATTTATCACTCATTTTCACAGACTTTCTTGAAATTTTGCAAACATGTATTTTCGATGTCAAATATAATATTCTATCAAATTTAAGTTTCCTCTCACAAGATTTATCATACCCCCTCGAATTCTTACATTTTCAGTCAATCCAAGCTTTATGGCTATCTCTGAATGGTCTTAATAAGTTAAAATCAAATTGTAGTTCAAATTTGAGATAAGCCCTCTATCCACTGACTAGAAGTGTCTAGAGCTCTAGAAGTATATCTAGAAGATGTAGAATAAGCATATGTTCAAGGCTTTTCTAAACGTTTTCTAGACCAACGAGATAAGTAATATGTATGTCTTTAAGATGTCTAGAAGATTCTTGGTGATATCTGTTATTGGTGGTTGATTAATAAAAGTATCTATTTTTTTTAATAAAATTTTATTTATTTCTATTCCATAGATAGGTACATGCTTTGTTTTTTAGCCTACTGTTTAGAAAAAGTTTTACAATTACTTTTAATCAATAATAGAAAATGGATGGGTTTAGAATGCCTTAGGGGCTTAGGGAAAAGGCATGTAAGATTAATATTAAATTAACGTCAATCTGTTCTGTCTGAAATTATGAGACAAAGGGATGATTTGCACTCAAAAGAATATGTTGGTTTATCAAATAAAACACATCGAGATTCCGCCAGATAAACATTTTTATTCTGTATTCAACGCATATGGCGTAATATCAATGACAATTGGCCTGGAAAAATGTTCAAACCCGAAATTTCATCTGGCTTGGAAAATATAGCAGTCCTTTATGACTACTTTTATGTGACAATGACTATAGACGTTTATTTTTCTTTTCTGCGAATTTCTACTCATTTCTAAGTAGTTATTGGTAGTTCTGATTAATTCCATCTTTCCTTGCTCTCCTTTCAGGCACGGCTCCAGGTATGTGAGTCTGGACAACTAATAGCTCATATTAATTCACATAGAATGAATGTTTGCATGGAAGTAACATACTATAAAATTAATAAATTAATAGGTATTTTGGACAAATTTTATATTTTATTAATTTTTGCACAACGTTTCGTCCGTTTCCGGACTTTATCAAGTGCTGAAAAACAAAAGTACAAGAAAAATAGATTGGGAAAATTAAATTAATGCATATTTCAAAATACAACTATACATGATATGCCACATTTTTCAGCACTTGATAAAGTCCGGAAACGGACGAAACGTTGTGCAAAAATTAATAAAATATAAAATTTGTCCAAAATACCTATTAATTTATTAATTTTATTTAAATAAAGAATGTAACATACTATATTTATCTCTTTATTAAAAGCAGGGACTATTTATTTTGTACATTTAATGCCTATGAATCCCAGTAGAAAAATTATAAATCCGAATCTCCATTAAAAATAATGTTTAATTATTAACTTTCTTTTGTTCGCATGAAATTATTTCTATTATTATTATTATCTTTATAAATATTATAATTTACTATTGCTAATATGATGAAACAAATGTGTTTTTAAATAAGTTGAATTTTTTTTTCCCAAATAATATCCGACAGTGTCGGGGAAACATCCGATACGTGTAGAATACGAATTGAGAGTGTCGTTATTAAGGTGACCAAATATCATAATCAATAATAATTACAACGTAATATTATTCTTGGATATTTTAATTATTTTATTAATGTGTCATGCTCTACTAGTATGCCAAATTTCAACATTATAGTGTTATAATATACTAGGTGAGGGATAAATGATTATAACAAGATGTATTATTTACTACAAGGTTTATTGAGAATAAATACAGAGGAACGGTGTGACAGGGTTCTCGATCATAAGTCACCCGCCCCTTATTATCAGAGATGCATCGTTTAAGTATCATTATAATCAGGTCAAGCTTTGCAATTTCAGCAATACATAAGCCTACTGCTTCCGCGTAGACTTATGTAAAATGTCGAAAAGGCATATCACAACAATAGGGTCAGAGTATTTTACTAAAATATGCTAATTTAGCCTATAAATTTCACCCTTTCATAGGTCATGAAGAAAGGAAATTTTTGGGTTTTCGATTTTTCACTTTCTTTGTACCCCAAAATCTACCACTAACCAATTTCAGCATTTATGTGCTCTAGAATTTTGAACTGACGAAAAAGCCTATATTTGGTTTCTTCTAACTTGGACTGTATGAGCAACAGAAATATAAAATTTCGTAATTTAGTTAAGCTTATAAACTAGTATAGAGGGAAAAATTTCAGCCATGTACATTGTACATGTTTCAAGAGCAGGCCTGGTCGAACCGAACTTGGGTGGGATTCTGCCGTGCCCCTATATAATACTTATTAGATTTTAAAATAATATTTGCTTACATTTTTCATAATCGGAATAAATTTAATATTTTTCCGTTCAACTTTGATTAGGGTAGACAACAATTTGTTTTCGCTCAAGCTATTAAAGCAAAAACTATCAATTTTCTTAATACCTTAATAGACATCCCATACCTAACAGTAGACAAAAACGTATTTTACGTAAAAATTTTAAAAATTACATTCATAAATGGGTTACTAAAAAACATGATGCTTAGATAGTCAGCAAGGGATTTTGGACTGGAAAAGATTGATGAACGTTATTAGGTATTTATTGATGCTAGAGATTTGACCATCAATTCCGAATTAAAATAAACTCGGTGCGCCGGGCTGCAGATGGACAGGAGCCTAAGATGCATATCTAAATTACTAATATGATTATGTATATATTATTATTATGAATATTGTATCAAATTTATTTTAGAATAAAAAAAAAAAATTATTAAATATTTAGTAATGTTTTAAATAAGTTTGAGAGAATTTAAGATCTGATTTTTATTCCTTCTCTTGATGTATTATGCGATTTAATGATCTAATTCCGAGATTCAAGAACTTTTTTGTCTCGATGACCACAGGCCATGTTTTTCTCTTTTGGGTAGACCCCGTTCTTAAGAAAATGAAGTTTAAATTTTCGAGAAATTTTAATTTATTCTAAAACTATATTATATACCGAGCTCGAATATAATATTTATTTTTATATCTCTCCTAAAAATTAAATTATGAACCACTCCAATAATCCTTATACTCTAATTTTCGGATTTTTTTAACAAAATAAAGTTTTAATTTTCAAGAAAGTTTAATTTATTCGAATAGTAAATTAAATACCGACCTCGAATATAATATTTATTTTATAATCTCTCCTAAAAATTAAATTTATGAACCCTTTCAAAAGTCCTGAATTGATACAAAGAGTCCCCCCTTTACCTCTCATTTTCAGATTTTTTTAAGAAAATAAAGTTTTACTTTTCAAGAAATTTATTCTAATATTAAATTATATATCGATCTCGAATATTATATTTATATTTAAATCTCTCCTAAAAATTAAATTTATGAACCACACCAAAAATGTTGAAGTGATGCAAAGGGCCCCCTCCCTTACCTCTCATTTTCCAATTTTTTTAAGATATTAAAGTTGTACTTTTCAAGAAATTTTCAATAGGGTCACGTAACTTCTGCAAAGAAGAATGCGACTTCGAAGAAGAAGAATAGTATTTTATATATAGTGCTCGAATATAATATTTATTTTTATATCTCTCCTAAAAATTTAATTTATAAACCCCTTCAAAAATGTTCAAGTGATACAAAGGGTTCCCCCTTACCTCTCATTTTTCGATTTTTTTAAGAAAATTAAGTTTTACTTTTAAAAAGATTTTATTTATTCTAATAGTATTTTATGTACAAATCTCGAATATAATATTTATTTTTTTATATCTTTCCTAAAAATTTAATTTATGAACACCTTCAAAAATGTTGAAGTGATACAAAGGGTTCCCCCTTACCTCTCTCATTTTTCGATTTTTTTAAGAAAATTAAGTTTTACTTTTAAAGAAATTTTAATTTATTCTAATAGTATTTTATATGCAGAGCTCGAATATAATATTTATTTTTATATCTCTACTAATAAGGTGATTCTTAACTTGATTTTCAAAAATTATTATTATTTTAAGGATTTAGAATTTTTGAGAAGAAGCTATTTTTGGTAGACAGATTTTTTACTTTTTTTCCTTTTAATTTCGACGGCATTATTTAAAATTTAAGGTATGTAAAATTTCAACTCCTAGTAAAAAGTACAATTTTGGATAGATTACAATATTTTTATTTTTTTTTAAATTTCACAACTAAAATGCGTATTTAATATTAGCTACTTACTAAGCTATCGATTTCAATATAAAATTTTAAAATTAAAATTTTTATACAGTCCACCATTCTTCAAGCCATTTTATCTTTCAAACATTCGACATCCTATTTCCGTCTTCTCTTTTCTGTCAATATGATAATATCTCTTTTTCGCATAATGTAAAACAAAAAAAAAAAAATCACATTTCAAACAGAATTTATCCTCCAAAGTTTACTAGAATACTTTTTGTATTTTTTTTTTGCATCATAGTATGCAGGGCTGTTATTATGCTTATAAAAACTTCAGATGAAACTCAAATGAAATGATCACTTCGCCCTAATTAATATTCATTATTTCAATTAGGTTAATTGAATAGTCAATTATCTATCCACATTGGTGAATGGCATGCGAGTAGTAAAATTAAAATTCACCTAGACAAAGCGTGCACTCTTCAACTAGATTCAGCTACGAGGGAGGTTTTTTCTTCTATAGCCGCTGCTTATAATAATAATTATCTATATGTATTTGTATTATTAATATATAAATTAAAAAAAACATAAATTTAAAATATGAATTTGGAATTTAGGTTTTGTGATTTTAAATACTACACTTTATCGGATCTTTTGACGGAAATATAACACTAAAGGTTGATCTAGTATAATTTTTATAAATTTAATATATGGATATATTATAAAGTTTAAAAATATGACATCTGTTGATATATTTTGATCTATAAGCATTTGTTAACATTAGCTACTTTCTTTTCTCTTAATATACCCTTCGAATTGATCGAAATGATTACAATCAACCAGGATGGTTCATCTAAATTCTTTCTTTGACTTAGACATTTTAGATCAGCCCTTCTTAATTAAAATTTCCCAAGTGTTACTTACAATTATTCTACTCTTACTTCGGATAATTGAGGTTGAAAATAAAAAAATAAAAAATATTTGGGGAATCATTAAAGCTTCCGCACATTTTAATTGAGCTGTTAACAATCTATACATTTATAAAGGTCCATCTACACAGTCCGTCGCGTGTGAGTTCAGTCACAGTAGAGTCTCCGTGCTATCCGCCTTCCTTCAGTGATTTGTATTCCTACACATCAGTGTCGTGTCAGTTCAGTCACAGTATAGTCTTTGAGAGCATCCATCACTCATGGCCAAGTTCAAGTGTTGAGTAAAAAAATAAACAAATAAATAAGTAAAAGAAAAAATGTTAGCTATGTTAGTGTAAAATTACAATTTGTTACTTACCAACTTTTTCTATTTCCTCTCCTATCTTAATCCATATTTCGTTTGTAAACGAACTATCAGTATTTTGGGTTGGAAAGATCATAGGTACGAAACCGGATACTTCCTCACAAACTCGATTAGTTATTCGTCGTCCATTGCAACTCACAAAAATTGTAAAAATATCGTTGGCAACGAATTTAAAAATGACAGAACGGAGACTGAGGCCTCACTGACGGAACTGACACTGAACTGTGCCGGACGAGTGGGATCCCCTCCATTAGATTCCACAGAAGAATATTATATTCACTGATACGGAAGCACTGAACTGAGACTGAACTGACACGCGACGGATCAGTGTAGATAGACCCTAAAAAAGATAAAATTTAAAAAAGTTCAAAAAAGATTTTTTACATCCCAATAAGGCAGACTTGAAATTTTGGTTAGATTATAATATCAAAAAACAAAAGGAAAAATCTGATAAATTCAAAAATTGACTGTTCCCATTTTTAATTACTATAAAACTAATTAAAAAGATTATAGAGACGGTTACTTACAGCTCATCCTTCGAAGTTGGAACTTAGTTTGTCTCTCTAACAATTAGGCTTGAGTTATAATCTACATTGATACTATTGGTAGCAACCATGGGTTTCACTACTCCGGTCTACTGTACTGCAGACAAGCAAGAATAAAAAATCAAAATGCATATTCCATTCTTTCCTAAATATTAATTTTATAAGCTTTACTTGAAAATTAATAAAACACCCAACCAATTTAGATTATTTTACTTATTTATTGTAATTCTCTTTGTTGCATTGTTTAGAGCTTATCATTGTGCGGGTTCAGCTAACGCAAAATTTGAGCTCTTATTGTTAATGAATAATTGTTTGTTGCCTAGTTTGCTGAATGAACTGCTTTTGCTCAACTCTTTACTAAAATAATAAGTGGAAAAATTATCAATGTTGGCATTAAAAACCAACTTCACTTTTTTTAACATACATACACGATATTTAATGAGCAGTTTTTGTGACCATTATTTTATTTCGAAATGGGTAATTAACCTTAATTTACGAAGCTAACCTAGGTGCTTTGGATTCAGAACTAAATAATCTCCCTTATTTCAGATAATATATTATAGTAAAGAATATGCGAGCATAAATCAAATGGTCATTAGTTTTATGTTGATACTCAAACTTGTCCATTGAAGATATTCTAGATCTGATCTGAAATATAGTTATAACTAGAGAATTTTGTATTTACTCTCCTTCCGTTAAATTTTATATTTCATCTCTGCTTTATATTGAACATCTTCCATTTCGTTGGGATACTTTTAATCATCTGCTCAATACCATATTTTATATGACATTTTAATAAATATTTTTAATTTAATTATGCAATTAAAAAACATTTTTACACTGTGGATTTTAGTGTTCCTCTATCAGCCTGTTGTTTTTAATTCGATCAATTCGTGGATCAAGGATGTCTATACTAACTGGATTACCATCTTGTGTGTGAAAAATGAAGCTAGTTGCAGCTATTTTGTATCGTATCTATATGTATTCTTATGAACAGTTGTTATTTTTACTGTGTCTTTATAATTATTTTTCAAGCTTGAAAAAATTTAATTACACTACAAGTTAACTATAGTTAAAAATATCTTTTTAAGCTTCTCGAAAAATCCATTTACTAATTATATTATTTTTTTTTCATTTTTTTAAATCAAATTTACTCAACAAGGATTTTATAGATATATTTACATTATTGTGTTACCTAGAGTTATTTACTTTGAATCTTTGAAGTTCGGGACTGTTTATAATTTTTATAAGAAAATTGTCAAATTTTTACCATCGAATCGTTGATGTATTAAATATTAATTCTCGAAATTTGAAGTTGATCGTCTGTCTCATTACCGAGAAATAAATTATTTAATATTGTCCTTTTAACATGGAAGTAAATGGATCGAGCTTTTAAAAGGGCTATAACTTCTATACAAATTATACCATTTTCAACATATTTATAAAGATCAATAATTCAACTTTTATGAATCGAATAATATATTTTTCAATAGATTTGACAGTCTAGTTAATTAGTTATTCATAAATATAAAAATAAAAAGTTATATGATGCCAACAAAATATGACAAAACCACTAGTGTAAAATTCCAACTCTATTTGTGAAATCGATTTTGTGTTAAATAAATCTTTTTATAATAAGAAAAAAATTTATCTCAATATTCTTTTTATTAATATTATCAAAACAAAGATTTTTATTCTAAATTAACCTCATTATTAACAATTTTTTTATTAAAAAATTTGGTATGCAGACGTTGTCGCTCTGGAAAAATACAAAATCAAACAGATAGATAAGCAGTCTCGAACTCCCTTAAGTAATTACAGTAAATATTTAAATGTATCATGTGATTTGAGTCAATCATGTCTAAATTTTAAATATGGATTCTTAGTTGATCTGAACTTTGTCTTGAATTTATTAAAGTCTCAGTACTAATCACTATTTAAGATATTTAATATTAAACATTTTTTCTGACTAAATATATTTCAACCCTTACCAAGATGCCAATACAGTATTTACTTTATTTTTCACCGCAATATTGGGTGGAGAATTAGTATAAATATTCTTGCCGAGTGCATGAAGAAAAAGTTTAAATCATAATGCATATGATTCTTTAAATTTATAGTAATTTGCTTGGGCATGTTTGCTATGAGCGGCTTTCCGGATCATCTCTGTTGGCAGAAAATGACAAATTTTCGAAAATGAAAAATTTGAAAGAATTAGAAAAGTATCTAAAAAAAAGCTAAAATATAGTACTTAGTTACTTAAGAGTTTGAAAATACATTTCTTAAGGTTCCTCTACACCTATAGAGAAAATCTAACTCTGTCTGTCCACTAATCTGAATAAAGTGGGGGTGGCATAAGTGCCGTTTATTTAAAAACAATTGGACTAAGCTGGACTTGTGGCCACGCCCATTTCAATCTGATTAACGGACAACCCTCTCTAGCTAGGGTTTCTCTAGTATAGTGTATTTGCATCCTTAGAACTTTTTTAGAGCAATCAATTTAATCCTCATTGTCAGAGACACAAGTTGTAAAAATTAAAAGTTTCTGCATTTAACTCGAAAATGTCTAACTTACTAGAAACAATGATTGCAATAAGAAAATTGATTAAGAGATTCTCTTGCCAAGAGTAACAAATTTATTTAATTTATAAGAGGAAATTAAAAAGGGTTGATTGCCTCTGCTTAATGCAAATAAATATATCCACATATAAATAAATATAATTTAATTTTTTTTAGACTATAGTTTTGAAGGCCATCAGTCTTATTATAAATCGGAACTAGATTTGAAAACCAAGTATATTATATAGTATATATATTCTGTATTTTTCATATATATATATATATATAATTCTCGAAAATCGCAAACAGTATGTTCTTGCACTAAAATATTTGTATTTCCAACGCGGAGAACTGATTAAATTTTAGGCTTTTTAGGTTTAAAACTTCTGGTTGAAAAATGCAAAAAATACTCATTTGTTGAATGATTTTATTGAGATTTTAAGGTAATGTTATAATAAAGGCATAAATAGGCAAGCGTAGCAATTTACTTTATGTTTAGGTTTATTTTTGATTATTTAAAAGGGCGTCTGTATCGTAAATAAGTTTCCAATTTTTAAATGTGCGGGTGAGCGATTCTTTCATTAGAATCTGATTGACAAAAATTACTAAAAAAAAGCAGGGATAGAATGATCTCTCTTTCTTGATTACAAGTCTAGACCTGTTTCAGACAATTAGAGATGAATTTCTTTATTTGTATTATTCTAGGAACGGCCTTTTGCCTCAAGTAGATATTTATCACTTAATTCACCGAAACTGCAAACAGAGTACTGAATCTTGAAAAAGTTTCATTTTTCTTCAACTTTTGCAACTCAGTAAAATATTGAAGTATTTTTCCTGTTACATGCTTTTTTTAGTCTGGTTTGTCTTTTCCCATATTTGCAGAACATAGCACCAAGTAGAAGTCGAAGATTGCTTTTTGATTTGGGTTTTCTTATTATAGTTTTATAATAAAAAAACGAACTTCGCTAGCAGAGGGTAATCTAGATTAAGATAAAGTTTGTGTAAGCTTTCCAATCTGTCATTCTACGATTTTTAATAACACTTTCACTCGCAGACACCCGGTATATGGCCCGATCGTAAATTCAATTTAAGAATAAAAAGTACCCACGTTATTACTCTAAAATTATAGTTGCGATACTAACACGTTTAAACATGCTTTCTATTGTATACAGTTCTACAGAGACTGGAGACGGGTGTGTTCGATCTATCATGTTGACATGTTAGGTCTGAAGCAATCATTGCCCATAACGTTCCTCGTATTTTCGAAACTTTGATCATTGGTAGCGACCAGTAAACTTTATTTAAATGAAAAATAAAAAATACATATCTATATATTTTTTGGGTATTAAAACTTATAAAAATATGCACCGATAAAAAAAAACTTTATTTTTTGAAGCACCTTAAAGTAGTTCTTTCACAAATGCAAAAATTCAAGAAATCTTCGAAACTTGGAATATAAGTCATTAAAAATATAATAAACACACTGTTAAAATTTGAAGACGATTTACCACACCAAACATGAAATAATTGCAATTAAAAATGACATTTTTTACATATGGTAGATTGGGAAAGGGTGGGAAAATGATCATTATTTTATTTTTTTTTCGTTGAAGGACTTTCACGATCTTGATGAAAAACTAATATTTGTTAGAATAATATATTCCGAGTAACTTAAAAAAAAAATTGAAATTATTTACCACGTAGTTTTGATAAAAAAAAACTTATTTAGGCGATTATTTTTAGTGGAGGGGATATAAGATCAATCGTTTGGAAACGATCCATTCATAAAAAGGATATAGTAGTGTCAAAAGTACAGTCACGTTAAAAAAACATAACCTAAAATTCTATCACCGTTCATATGTATAGAGTGGTTAAGAGGCTAAATCTTTTTGTATGGATTTTCGCGAAAGAACTACCTTAATATAATTAATATATATCCAAATTCCATTGATAAAGCGAGAATTTCTTCCGAAACGTTTGGATTTCAAAAAAAGTTTTGAGATTGTTTTATAAAAGAATTTGAATTTATTTTACACAAAAAACAATCAGTAAGTTATTTCACTATAATTTATAAATAATTTATTACTAGGAAAATATGTGTGTATATTTATTAGCGTGAAGCAGGGGACACCTTCTTTGATTCTCTCGGATAAAAAGAAAATGATGTTGAAATTGGATATTTCATTGAAATGACGTGAATAGAAAAATGGATTTTTGGATGGAATTGAGAAAACAAGTTTATCGTGTTGGAATGAGATAGCTATAAAACCCTTGTTAAAAACTCCTTGTGTGTTTCTGACTGGTTATTCACTGAAGGGTGTTGTTGTTTGTGCAGGGGTGTACATGATTGGCGCAATGCCGGCGGTGGCCGTGCGCCACGAACGACGGAAACAGGAGAAGCGGAACAGCAAGCATCGTCCTGGCCACCTGTCGTTAGGCCCTGCTGGGGGCGGAAGACACACATCGCCCCCCAGCAGAGGGACATCGCCCACACCGTCACCTCTCCAATCGCCACCGCCTATTATAGACGACAGTCAACCTTGTCGGAGGGAATTGCCGCCCGAGTACTACATTTGTGGAAAGGTATTTTAAAATAAAAGTCCAGAGTTAATTAAATAACATTTAGGGAAAGCGGTGTTGGTTTATAGTGAAACATTAAACACAGGAGTTTTTTGACCGGTTATAGTGGTGTTCCTCTTTGTGAAACACCACTATAACCCGTCAAAAAAAACTCCTGTGTCAATTAAATACTTATACATAACATTAATCAAATCTATATTAATGTATGCATCAACAATTTGTAGGCTTTTCCGAAGGATTAACATGGACAGACTAGAGAGAATTCAGCCCAAAGTTATAAGACATTTGGCATACCTTTCCGGGGTTTGAGGTTTGACCATGATTATGCTTCTAATGCTGAAACTTTCTGTCTGCCTTCTGTTTCCTCTTCTATGATTGCTTCTGACGTTTTATTTTTATATAAGATGAAGTCCAACCAGGTGAAATGATCAGAACTTCAAAATCTATTTCCGATACATAGTTCAAATCTACTCTTATTAAACCAGCAAAAATTGTATATTTATTTATATATTATATATATATATATATATATATATATATATATATATATATTTGTATCTTGGTTCTATTTTGAAAACGGTTCTACCGATTTTGATGAAATTCACTGGTTAGGGGGTTTTTGAGGTGACAATTCGATTTGTCACGGTCTCATCTTCGACACCGATTTTGATGAAATTCACGGGTTAGGGGGTTTTTGAGGTGACAATTCGATTTGTCACGGTCTCATCTTCGACAAAATTGTTTTTGATGGGTTTTATCGTAATCAAATTAATTATTCTCAGGTAGAAAAATTCCAGTCTTAAGGTTTTAAAAAAGGTTTTCCTTTTACTATTGTACCCAGACAGACAATGGGTTGGGTTAATCCTTTATTCTCAAAGGCCTTGAAGAAGTATTGTGATTGTGGTGTGTTGTTGTAAAGCAATAACTAAACCCGAACGAAGCTCGGCCTTCCAGATATATATATATTTGTATTTTTTTATTTTTTTTATTTTAAAAACGGCTCTAACGATTTTGATGAAACAAACTCTATTAACAAGTTTTGAGGATGAGAAAGCGATCTTGATGATCGGGGGTCGATGTGGTGCATGTTGGGGGTGCAGAAGGTGGGGAGGGCAGTGGTGGAGGATCCGGGGGTAGGGCGAGGTTTCGGGGGTGGGGTCGAGCAGGGTGGAGATGGGGAGTACAGTGGTCGAATACATTATATATATTTGTATTTTTTTAATTTGAAAACGGCTCTCAAATAAAAATCGACCTTTTTATCAGAATTTTTAATTTAAAATAAATTAAAATAAAGCTTTTAACTCAAGGAAGAAGTTACCGAGCATCGCTCGTTGCCTCCAGGTACTTATATATTAAGAAACAAATTACCATTTTATCCAGGGATACCTTGCAGTCGGCACTCTGAAACAAATCCTGTATTCAGACTAAGTCAATATTACAATAATTTGTCGCAACGATTGGGAAAACCTCTGGATTCCTCATTAAGTATTAACAGAGCTGCAATTTTGCTCAAAAAGCTAACACTAATCTATGAGTGAATATTGTATTGTATTTATTTTGATTAGTTATGTCTATTGATTAAATTATTAAAGTTGTTATAGGGAAGTGGGGACTGTATTTTTTATGCAGATAATTTATATTTTATTGCCAACGTTTCGTCAACTTTGTTGACTTTTTCAGGGCTCAAATAGTTAACTTCCCTGCATATTTGTCATTTTTATAAAAAAAATTATTTTATACCCATAATTTTAATGTATTATTTTGTTTTTATTATTGTTATTGTTAAAATGTATTATGTTTGATAAATATTGTATTATATTACTGTATATTAGGCATTAGCCGTTGAAATAAAATAAATAAATAAATAAATTACTTGCTTGATAAGTGTCGCCCTCCGTGCAGTTTCACAGAAGCTGCTCATGACATATGCTCAGGCGGGTTGCCGTCCACTAGGGGTAATGAAAACACGCAAGGGATTATTTATGCCTACAGGATACGGCAATCTGATGATAAAAGAAATCGATCTGTGCTTTTCTCTATCTAGGCTTAGTCATATTCAAGTTTCTTATTTTTCATCACAACATAATTTTTTAAAATTACGAGATTTCTTAGAGAGCACTAGATTTGTTGAATTTATAGGAATTGAAGATTTTATGTTTGAGGTGTTTAATGAACTTAACCAAAATGTATCTACTATAAGAATAAAGCAAATAGTATGTCCTACTCTTGGCATATAAATAAAAATAATTTTTAGAAAAAATAAAATAAAAATCCGTCTTCAAAAAAATTAAAGTCAACAAATAAAATAATACAACTCAAAAATCAAATTCATTTAAAACCCGCTAACGTTTCGAGAGAATTCATTTATTTATAAACTGAATTTAATTATCATTTTATAGGATGAGGAGGAAGATGGCAGAGGTTTTTTTTATTTTATTAGTTTTTTCCTCTTATTAAAAACAAGGACTAAAAAAATTATCGCAAGCTCAAAAAGATCAAGGACAGTCGATATTGGGGAAATAATCTCCGAAGTCGAAGCCTCAAATTCAATGTAAACTTTATTTCATGTAATAAAATTAGTTCAATAAATGGTAATTATCATTTTGTTATTCATTCGCACGAATCTTTTTCTTACGAGATGCATGCAAGGCATTATCTTAAGTCTCACTATTGTCAACATCACTAAAAAGAAAAAAAGAAATATAATTTAAAAAAAAAAAACGTCTTAAAAAAATTAAAGGAAACAAATAAAATAATACAACTCAAAAGTCAAATAAAATTCACTAAAAGCTATAAAATAATTACCTATCTAATTTAGTTACAACTAAACGACGAAATTTTTACATGAAATCACTTTTTGAAGTCGGTGAGAAACATAAACATTTTATGAATCGCACTCGATGGATCATTTGGCGTGTAATGAACACAACATCGATCTCGCTTATATAGTTTGTTTGGCACCGACTTCAAAAAGTGATTTCATGTAAAAATTTCGTCGTCTAGTCGTCTTTGTAACTAAATTATATAGTTAATATTTTATACCTTTTAGTGAATTTTATTTGATTTTTGAGTTGTATTATTTTATTTGTTGCCTTTAATTTTTTTGAAGTCAGTTTTTTTTTCTAAAAATTATTTTTCTTTTTACAATAGTTAGACTTAAGATAATAATACCTTGCATCCATCTCTTAAGAAAAAGATTCGTGCGAATGAATCAGAAAATGATAATAAAATTCAATTTATAAATAGAGGAAATCGTTACCGGATCTTAAATGAACGTTTTAAGATTTTATTATAATTTTTATTATAATTTCGATTTGCATATTAGTGCTTAGAAATGTCTGAAATATATAAAGAAAAAATAATATCGATCAAAGTCGTGTTGTTTGCATATATAGCATATTAGCTAACTAAATGTTGTTTCTTTATATGTATTTGATTTTTGAAAATTAAACGAAAGATTCTTGTGTAACTGCTGCAAAAAGGAACACAGTCCTTAAAATGATTACTCGCTACGCCCGATTCACTGATCGATCCTAGAATTGAATTAATTCAATTTTTTAGGCACGGCTTAAAAAGAAAAACGAGACCTCTATAAGTGCCAATGTCGCTATAATGTCTGTATGTCCGTCTGCCAGAGTATTGTAGTTCATAAATCAAATACAAATTTTCCCTAAAATAAAAAGTTGTATTTCAATTTTAATCAAATGATTATTTCGGGAATGGTCGAATTTTTAGTGGGGTCAAAAGTAAAAATTTTTTTTCTAAATTTATTTAGCTTTATGTGGCTATTTCTAGGTGATTTTTATACATATCGGAGTGTAGAAATGGTTTAATACGATTATATAGATAGGAACCTTCCTGACATTTCCTTTGATTCGTGCTCATTGGAATTTTGTGACAAAATATCAATGTTGGGTGTCACCTTAGGTTCTCACCTTTCTTGGAATGACCATATTATATCAGTAGCAAAAGCTGCAGCATGTAAGCTTGGTTTTCTTTTCCGAACCAAACGATTTTTCACCCCCACTCAACTTCTTATCTTTTACAAGGCTTAAATTCGCCCCTGACTCGAATATTGCTCGAATTTGTGGAGAGGAGCCTCCAAGCATTCACTTAATACTTTAGATGCAGTTCAGAGTCGGGCTATCAGACTGATAGGAGATCTATCATGGACTGACACCGCCTTTTCTTCTTTTTTATAGATACTACCATGGCTTTTCTTCTGAAGAGATAAAATCAATAATCCCTCCAAAGGCTTCATTTGCGAGAAATACACGATTTTATAGGACGGACTTAAATTGGATACTAACCGTACGAACGCATTCGTCAACTCGTTTATCCCTATGACATCTAGAGACTGGAACTTTCTTCCTCAGACAGTCTTCCCAGCAACATATAACCTTCAATCTTTCAAGACACACATCCACGAACACCTTCAACTCCGACCCAATCCCTAAAACTCTTCTTATTTCCAAGATACAAGGGTCCACCGCGGACTTCAGAGGTTGAACCTTTTCGGTGCAACTTCTTTTTTGCATCAGTATCATTATATATATGTATAAAAAAAAAATATGTAGGTAAATTCATTTTGTTATATTAGTAAGCAGTGGATAACCTTATTTTTACCAACTCCAACCTAATATAATTTTAATGATAACCTTATTGTTTTCTCCTTAAAAATTTGAAAATGATTAAATCACTTTTGAAATTTATTAGGTAGGCCATATTTTAAATTTATCAGTCCCAATTTAATATTGAAAAAGAGTAGAGTTTAAATGGAATCACTCCATTTTGTTCATATATTGTCAATTTCGATTTGATGTATCCTCAATCCTCATATTTTGATAAACATTTAAAGCAATATTTGTGCATGTCAGGTGTCCATTCTTCACCTGGTGGTGGTGTCGCTGCTGTTGGGGGCGATTTTGCTGATCGTGGGACTAGTACAACTTAAACCGGGTGCGGATGCAAGTGAGCAGAAACATCTTCTGATGATTGCCGGATCTGTACTGATGGCCCTGGGGCTGGTTCTGAGTGCCGTCCGCTGCTGCCGGCTGGCACCATGTTGCCGTCTTCACCGAGTTCACGAAAGATCTTCCAGCGTAGAGGTACCTACACTTTAACATCTCCCCACTTATCATTAATTAACACCATAAAAAAATAGTATTAAGTCTTTAAGCTATCCAATTTATGAATAATTATATACAGGGACAGGCCAAGTTACCATTTTTCAAATAATGAAAAACAAAATAACGGATCCTAATTAATGTCTAATTAAAGATTTCATTTGCCGAGAAAAGCAGTTTTGATCTTCATAAGTAGAAATCAATGAAATCGTTCTCTATTTGATTCATCAACATAGGACAACCTTATTTATTAATCCTTATGAATAAGATCAAATATATGTATTTGCTTTCTTCGAAATCAAAACCTTAATAAAATTGTAATCAAATGATTATATTAACGAGGGTCACATTTTTGTGGGGTCGAAAATAAAAAATATTTTTATCATGTTATTTAAGATATCCCTGGAAATATCTCTTTAAGGTGGTTCTTTCACAAATGCAAAAATTCAAGAAGTCTGAAACTTGGAATACAAGCCATTAAAAGCATAATAAACACACTCTTAAAATTTGAAGACTATTTATCACACCAAACATGAAATAATTGCAATTAAAAATGAAATTGTTTACATATGGTAGATTGGGAAAGTGTGGAAAAATTATCATTATTTTATTTTTTTCATTGAAGGTCTTTCACCATTTTGGTGAAAAACTAATATTTGTTAGAATAATATATTCGGAGATATTGAAAAAAAATTGAAATTATTTACCTCGTAATTTTGATAAAAAAAAACATATTTGAGCGATTATTTTTAGTGCAGGGGATATAATATCAATGGCTTGGAAACGATCCATTCATAAAGAGAATATAGTAGTGTAAAAAGTACATTCACGTTAAAAAACATAACCTAAAATTTTAGCACCGTTCATATTTATAGAGTGGTTACGAGGCTAAAACTTTTTGTGTGGATTGTCATGAAAGAACCTCCTTAAGTAGAATTAGCTAAATTCTTCTTCTTCTTCTTCATCTTCTCTATAGGCTTTCGCCTGTTCTTCCAATAAGAAAAAAAGAATAAAGACGTTAGTTTCTTGCTGCGACATCCTTCCATCTTTTTTTCGGCCGCCCTCTGCTCCGTGTGCCACGTGGGCATAATTAGCTAAATTAAATTTAAAAAATAATTGATCTAAAAACAAGTGGTAATTTGAAAATCAAAGAGGAAGCTGTTTTCTATTACGTCAACAAAATATTTTGATTTCAAATATTGCTCTTTAATATCTAATGGAACTCGAAAATAAGTTCAAAATAGCCTTTTTTCGTCGTTTTGAACGATAATATCTCAAAACTCTGACGTGTTGTAAAAAATTGGGAAATTACATGATAATTAGCGTATAAAACTATACTGGAATCCATTGTTAGGTTTCCGTGTAAATTTTTTTGATCAGTGTTTTTGAAAAATATTTAACAAGATTTTCAGAGCATTTGTTTGAAAAACTTTTATTTTAGTTTCGCGATTGGTATCAGATTCAACAGAGGATTAGGCCTACTGTCAAAAGCTGCCTCGGCTCTTCTTACAGGAAGTTATTCTTTTAAGGAAATTTCCCATCAAATTTTCACATGTTTTCCCAGAAAACTGTTGTTTTTTTAATAAATTAAAATAAAAGCTCTTGTTGAAACGCCCTTAATATATTATTTACATCAAACAATTAAAAAACTGATGATGAAGAACAAACTTTCGAAACTAAGGTCCTTAACAAATCAATTATATACAGGGTGTTTCAGGAGGAAAAGTAAATATTTTAGGAGGTGGCAGTATAGACGAATTGCAATAAAAAATTCTATATAACATCTGTCCAATTTTTATTGAGTACAGAGATACAGCTGTTATTATGTAACCCATACACAAATACCATATCGGCATACTCAGCATGTGTAAATACGTGTTTACATGCTAAAGTACAGTAGACTTGGCCAACAAATCTCAATGAAAACTTCAATGTAAACTAAAGCATAACTTGAACATCAACACTCTACTGCTGACATTCGATAAATATGCCCATAGCAACCAGTGTACCAACACACGAAACAGAAATGCATTGAGCTCAGCTTTATCTCTGTTTTCAATAAAATTGGACACAAGTTATTTGGCATTTTTTATTGCAATTGGTCTATACTACCACTTCCTAAAATATTTACCATTCCTCCTGAAACACCCTGTATATTGTACTAGATGAAGGAGGAGGCATCAGCCAAAGATGGAATCACTGGGTTCAATAAAATACCTTTAATAAGGCGTTTCGGCCTGAATTTTATTTGGCCATCTTCAGTCAATTAGGAGTTATACACAAAATGCTGTACACATATGTGATCGAACCAAACCTTGTCAAAAATATAAATTTTTTTAGCTTTGTGTGAATTTATAACGTCCCTGGACCCAAAAGTTTCAGAATGAAAGCGTCCAGGCACGTTATAAATTCACATGAAGCTAAAAAAATTTAAATTTTTGACAAGGCTTGGTTCGATCACATATGTGTACCGCATTTTGTGTATAACTCCTAATTGAGTGAAGATGGCCAAATAAAATTCAGGCCGAAACGTCTTATTAAAGGTATTTTATTGAACCCAGTAATTCCATCTTTGGCTGATGCCTCCTCCTTCATCTAGTACAGTTTCATCACAGCCACAAACTCTAACAACACCCTGTATATTCTTTTATATATAAGTATAGGCTTATTTGCCTCACTTCACTGATTTCTTCTTAAGAATCAACAATCCTGTTATTCTTGACAAGACAGAATCTTTTCACATCCATGCTAGTCCTTATAGATGTTACACTTTCTTGGTGCTACACCTTCTTGATTCCTTAACATTATCATTAAAAATAAATAAACCCCGCCTCAATCTGTGATTCCTTTAATGAGCGAACTAACAAGGGATTAATGTCTGGAACAGGAGCCGCCGCCGAGCGCGACTAAGACAACATTTCCTGAAATGCCCGGTGACAGCAGCAGAGAACCGTTGGCTTCAGCTGGCTCGGAACCCCGCGTCGAGTGTATCATCACCCACGAGGCCAGAAAGACATCCCAAGACGAAATTTCCGTGGAGAATTTGCGACGAGACAGTGGTGAAGACCCGGTCACAAGAGCCTAACACCCTAAGAGCTTCCTTCTATCTCACTCTAGCTCTAGATCACTTTCAATCTATTTCCTTCTTCCTAAACAATTCTCGTTTTTTGCAATCCTTTCTTCCTCAGCATGGCCTTTTTGCTCTTATCTAATAAATGAAAATATCCATAAATACTCAGAGAGTGCCACTTCATTTCCCCCATTTATATTTTTAATATCATATATACATGTTTTGTCTATTTTTTTAAATAAATCACTTTTATTTCATCAAAATATTATATATTTTATAAGAAATGAAAGAGTAAAAATGATTATTTGAATTCTCTAATTTTGATAATTTACCCCAATCTTTAAACAAAGGCTCTTTAAAATACCTCCATAGATAATAATATATAAATTACCATATATATTATTATAATAAAAATCAAACGAATTTTAATAAAATGTTTCCATTTTTGTTTTCCTGAAACAAAAAGTGTATACAACACTTATATATAAATTTAGATTTTTATATATATAAAAAATAGTCTAATAGATTTTTATACATTTTTAATTTAAATCCAGATTTTTTATATATGTATTAAAAATTACAAAAATTATTTCTATGGTTTATATATATTTATACTATATATATAAAGTTATATAAAAACGTGCAAGAATTTTTTTTCTCGGATAAAATAAAATTTTCTGAAAATAATTTTTATTATTTAATACAAATTAAATATTTCGACTAAAACACAAGTACATTTTTTATGATATGATGCTCATTTTGCTTTGATTCCTAATTAAGACTCGTTATCAAATGATTGTGAAATTATTTAATTTTACTTTTTTTTTTACTTATTTAGTGTTTACGATATCATTTTAAGTTCCAACTTTAATATTTCCAAGAATCTAAGTATCAACAACATAAAAATCAAAATGTGGTAGTTGACCATGATAAACTGATCAATAAAGATATTAAACAAATCGTTTGTCGGGGGGGGGGGGGGGTTGTAATCAACAGAAGACTTTTTGAATACATAGACACTTGTAAGCCTGAGATACAGAGAAGTTCAAGCTAGCTAAACCATATTTGATGAACCGCAATATAACCTGGAGTGATTGAAATTTTACTTGTGAAATTATTAGTATTTTTTTGTATTCTTGTACATTTAAGAGATCTGAATTATTAACGATTTTGATGTAACAAGAATTGATGATTTGCAAATGAGGTGCTGTTCATTATTACTTGATTACAATTCCATAAAATAAAATCAGAACATAATGTCAATGAATGAGAACATAACTGTAAAAAATATACTTCTAGTTGTTTTAGCCGAAATTACAGAAAATAAGAACGGAGTAAGGCAAAATTATTTTGAATAAATTAGAATGTCAAGATCGGGCTCTGACAGAAGGAGGACTTATTTCTGTCTTAAAAAATTTTTATTGGTCAAAAATTTGATTCTAAATTGACAAACACTACTGAAATTCTGACAGATAAAAGAAAAAGAACGAATCATAATCACTTTTTCTGGAAAGTTTTTTTCCGTCAGAGTCAGGTACCAGTGTTCCTTGTAATATTGCAAAATGTTAGTCCAGTCGATTTTTAGTGATACTCACCCAGTAGCTGACAATCAGTTTTGCACAGCTTAATGTCGCGCAGTCGGTCTTTCTGAAAAGCTCTTCAAGATTAGAATGGCTGAATGCAATCCTGAAGTTCTCCATTAGTAATTCCTACGTTGCGTCTTTGTTATGACAGAGATCTATACTGAGTTTTACTGAATTTAATACTTGCGCAAAACTACTTCCATGAACTACCAGTAGATATTCAGAATATGTCTGAAAAATACATCAGATGATGCCCTTACTTCGTTTCTTTCATTAAATAATATAAATTATGATTAAACGGAGTTTTGTTTAACTATAAACCAACACCGCACTATAATAAATAATATAATACATATAGAAGTATTTTTTTTGAGAGATATAATATATTCAAGGGAACCAAGAGATTTTAAATAATTATATTATATTTAATAATTTGACAGTTAATTCTACTTATTGAGAACTATTTAATTATTTTTTGAAAAAATTTTGTCGAGTGCTCATTCATTTTTTTCAAAAAATAATTAAATAGTTCTCGATATGTAGAATTCGCCGTCAGACTATTAAATGTAATTATTTAAAATCTCAAATTGAAAGTTTTTTGCCGAGGGTAGCAAAATTTTTATATATTGAAGGAGACAATAAAAGAGTGTGTCTTCTGCTAGAATTATAAATTTTATTTATAACGATTTATTTATTAAATCTATAATTCCAGCAGAAGACACTCTTTTATTGTCTCCTTCAATTTAAAATCTCGCTGTTCCCTTGAATTAAAAACAAATTAAAACTAATGTTAAAAAATTTCTTGCACGTTTCAAAATAATTTATTTAAAAAAAAAATGTGTTTTCGTCATGATGTTTAAAAACTTCAATCGATTTGAGGGGAATTCTTTAGCTAACTACTCGTTGTAAATATCATATCGCTTCACAACACGCCATTTCTTAAAATCTATTTAAAATTATATATACTATTACTTATATAAATATATATACAAAATAATATAACAGAAATGATGAAGAATGAAAAGAAAAAAAAAAGAAAAAAAAACGAATTATTAAAATCTCTAGTAGATGTTGATGGCGTACAAAAAAACAAATTCAAAGGAAAAACATTCCTCTCCAAGCAAATGGACCAATATTTGTACAAAAATTAAACACAAAAAAAACAAAACAAAGAGAAGTCATATAATGTTACATAATTTTTTAACAAAACATATTCTAGCCCAAAATCGAGATTCTCTTTCAATTTCTTCCTATTGTATCTTCCTTTTTTGATATCAACTTCTTCGCTTTAATAGATAAACTTGATATATTTAACTTTTATCGATCTATCTATCTAGCTATAACTATAAATAGATAGATGGATAGATAGATAGATATAGACATAGTATATCACTATGATTTCCTTAAACGCACAGGACTTTATAGAAGGTTTTCACTGTCCAAAATGTATGGTGATTTTCGAAAGCCTTCTGAATTTTCAAACACCATGTATTATATATACCTATATACATTAATAAATGGCACAGCACACGAGGTCCAAAAATTGATCCTAGTAAGCTTCAATGGTAGCCTTTGAATGAATTAAAACTTAATTAATTAAGAAATTATACCTATTTCACAGGATATTTATATTTTTTTAACAAAAACCCAAGTCTTTTTTTGAGAAAATTGTATAACCTTTGTTAAATTTAGGTAATTCATAATTATAATTTGATAAGTGAATTCTGAGGGTTAAAATAAACATTTTATTTTCTATTATAGTGGTTATATTTAAATTATAAAAATCATATGCTAAATACTATTTACTTACTTATTACAATTTTTCCAAAAAATAAATTTAAATCTAATTACTCAGGTGATATCCTTGAAAGAACTCAATTTTTAAAATATAATTTTAAATTTGAGGCTTTTTCAATAAATATTTGTAAATTCAATTTAGGTAAAAATAAATAATTTTAATTATACTCAAACACCTCCCAAATAATCAATTTTAAAAACGAATAAAAATTCCCACTTAGGTAATCGAAAATCTAAAGCACAGTTAGTGTATTTGCAAAATGAATCTTAAAATTTAAAATATATATACATATATACTCCTAATTCTATTGACAAAGACTAACTGTCTAATCACTAAAATACCCCTAAAAAAATTGAGTAAATTTTATTAATCCCATAATATACCTTTTTTTCCTTCCCAAGGGTTTTTGAAAAAAAAAAAAATAATAAATAAATAAATTAACAGAGTAGGTATACAAAATTTTTTCGAAATACATATAAACAAACGAAGAACTTTTTCGTAAATTTATTCTTGAATATTACTCTTTAGATAATAAGGCTACCATTTTATTGGGCGAAATTACAGGGAAATTGATTGTTTCTAGATTTAATTAATAAATGATATTTAAGCTTACTATTGTACTATATGATAATTAAGAAATTGTCAAATTCAATGTTCCCCCCAAAAAAAGAGATCCTAGCCATTGCTATAAATTGAAAATACGAATTAATAATTATTGTTTTATTATATTGTTAAATTTAAATTACATTACAAAGAAAATGTTTGAGAGAGAATATGATTTTAATTTGATTTTAATTAATACCAAGTATAAAAAACACTATATTATATTATTCTATTCAAAGTGAAATTAATTACAAAATGTATGAATATGTCAATTATTATATCATTGAAAAAAAATCAGAGAATACAGCTGATTAATTTTTTATTATAAAATATTACTCTATTGTTTATGTTGTGATATATTTTATTATAGGAGTGAGTGAATTTAATTACAAGACTGAGGATCACATATTTGGGAAACATACATTTGTATATATTTCTATGCAAGCAAAGTTTTTTCCTTCCGATTGTACCTATTATTGTTGTGAATTAAGAGGTGCTTTGAAATCGCAATCGCTGATAATTTTTAAAGTATTCCAGTGGAAATGCAAAATGTTATATTCTAGTAAATATCGTTAGATAAAAAATATAACGTAAAAATTTCTTTAAATCGAATAAATTACAGAAGAAAAACAAATTTATCAATTATATACAAAAATATCAACTGCTTAGATCAGGAATACTTTAAAAATCGATTAAATTTTGAAATTCTTTTGTACGTTTTGGTGAACTGAATCACAATTCCCTCCGCAAAATTCTATATGCATCTATTATATAGTTAAAAACAAAAAAAAAACTAAAAAATAAAAAACAGAATAAATTCTAGATATACTTTATACACTATCTAATATAACATTTATGAAAATGATAAAAAGCAAAAGAGCTTCATATTTTCATATAGTTATCAAAAAAGAAACAACTAAAAGATCAAATCCTCTTCTTCATCCAATACCATGGTTGATTTTAATTATTTTAGCATAAATATAAAATTGTGTCTCAATTGAAAATAATAATAAAAAAATTGTTTATTATATTTAAACAACAGAAAATATTGGATAGATTAAAGTAGATAGTAGGTACTAATTAATCACAACTAAATGTGAAAGGGAAGGCAAATACGCTTTAACTCTAATTCCAAGTTTCCATTAGTTAAAAAATTCAAATGGCTCTATTTTATTTGGAAATTTACTTTGCATCTTTAAAGACGGGTTTATTCTATCTCTATTAATTATTTAATAACTATTAATATTTTTGAAATATATAAATAATTATCATTAAGCTTGTTTCGACGCTTGGTATAAACTATTTAAAACTATCAACTGAATAAGCAGCTTTTTTTATGCATTCATTAAACCAGACACCTAAAAGTCTGAAACATTCAGCAAATGCTGTAGAAACAAGCTTTTAGATATTTTCCATGTTTTTCATCAAATACTAGGGTGTCATGATGATCACTACTCTAGATGGATTGCTCTACCAAGACATACTTATTTTATATATCTACTGATTAATATTTAATGAGGAGCTTCAATTTAAAGCCAATAGTGGAAATAATTAATTAACTTTTCTTTCTTGATGAAAACCAAGTTCTTTAGCCGTCATGCAACTCATTGCTTATTTATTTATATATAATAATAATTATTATAGTATCTCAAATATCAAAGCGCACAGGGTGCGCAGACCAAGTTCGAGGATCAGCTTGGCCGTATACGCTATTTACACGAACCATTTCGAGCTAATTTCGACCCCTCTGCAGCTCGGAATTCATTTGAGATACAGCGCACAAATTATACAAATGTAATTATGTAATCCATCTTGAGGAGAATACCAAATTTCAATAATATAGCTTAAATAGATTCTGAGACATGGACCTAAGAAAATAGCTAATTTGGGCACTCACTCACTCACTGACAGGTCTTAAAAACCTATAGGGTACTTCCAATCATTCCAGCATCATGAAATCTCGCCTCCTAGTAGAGTTTGAGACACAAACAAAGGAAAAATTCCAAAAATCCAAACTTTTTATCTTTCAACCCCTTCAAAATGGGGGGGGGGGTCAAAAATGAAAATTCTAAGCCTTTGGACCAACGGGCTTCCTCAAAGGTTATAAAATCAAGAGAAATATCAACCAAAACATTCTGTGAAAAAACAGGCCAAGTTCGAAAAAGTAGTGAAATCTAGTGTGTAGGCAAGTTAAATTCGCCAAGAATAATTAAGTTGAGAAAATAGGAGATATCTCAACTTAATTATTCTTGGCGAGTTTAACTTGGCTACACACTGGATTTCACTACTTTTTCGAACTTGGCCTGTTTTTTCACAGAATGTTTTGGTTGAGATAGATATTACATTAAATTGATTTTCCATATTATTACTAAATTTTTCAAAGTTACTAAGAATATATGGCGAAATAACTACATTTCTTGAATTTTTTCATAAATGTTTCCTAACCCCCTGATAAAATTTAAAACAATCCATTAAGTAATTTTACATTTATATGTTTTAAATTAACAAGTTCTTTAATGTCGAAGAATAAATTTCATAATAATAATACATTAAAGAGATAGCTACTTCTGAATACATTTTAATCTTTTGCAATGGATCATTTGTCCATATTCTTAGAACTATACAAAATTTGACCCTCAAGATTGAGCCACAGTTGCAATTTTCAGGCCTGGGCATAGATACAAGCTGTTGACCAGGTCACTGAATCGATTTTCGTCACACTAATCAGAGGATATTGATTTGTGAATGATTATTTTACCTATTATAACGAATATTTTTTTTGACCAGTCTATCTTAATTTGTTTTTAAATATTTGTTTATTTTTGTTAAGTCAAATTTGAAAATATATATTTTTCTATATTGATACTTTTTTCTTCTCCTTTAAATTTAGTTAAAATTTATAACCAAAACCTTAATTAATATAAACAATTTTTTTGTCTAAAAAATAACAATTAAAAATCTGAAATATAGAAGTATATATAGCATAACTAATTGCTGTATAACAGCATAAAGGAGCTGTGTTGTGTAGCTATTTATTTGGTCATTATCTAAATTTACATCACTTTTTAAATGTTCTTAGTCTTTTTTTTTACAATATTTCATAATTATTAATTGTTTTTTTTTAAACAAATACTAATATATAAAAAAATTAAACTATTAATTCATTTATTTCTTAATCTGAAAACTACTCTTGCCGAAAATTTAAAAGTGGGTAGTTAATATAATTTATTTTGAATGAAAATAGAGCCAAATTGAATGATTTTAAGCTAAATGAAGTTGAGACTGGAATTATGAGATTCGTTCTCCATATATATAATGCATTTTTTTAATTCTCCTGATTCCTTTGATCTTAGGAATTAAATTTTCTATCCCTATGCCTTATTTTTGAAAATTTATATAGAATCATTGAATATTTATAAAGAGGATTTGATCAAATCTTTCGTTCGTTTTGCTTTCTATCCTATTCAACTTATGCTAACATTTAGAGAAAATATTGATATATATATATTCGAATTGCATATTATTCAAAAGAGGGTATGTGAGTTGTCAAATGACTCTCTACAATCTGATCTTGGATTATCCCATTATTACATTCTTATTAAAATATTTATTCGATACTATAAATTTATTATAAAATTAATACTAGGTTTTTAGCTTCGAATGATATATAATTGTAATCATCTGTAAGATATTATTTCATTATAATTATTTAATGATGAGAATTTTATGTTGAAAGTTTTGAAGATTTTTGATTTTTTCGGGATGTGGTGGACATAAAAATAGGAAATTCTATTAAATATATGTATTTCGTTTTTTTGGATTCTAGTCCTGGATTTGATGATCTGTCGATTTATTTTATTTTTTCGATTTATTATACATAAGAAAATAGAAGAAACTTGTTTCTGGTGTACTAATAATTATCCTCGTTTAAAAAATACAAAAATGATTTCTTAATAATTTTTGTGAATAATTTTTCAACGGTATCAAATATTAGAAATATTACATAATAAAATGAAATTGAAAAATTATTTATTAAGATTTTAGAAGGGCATAAAAAAGGCAATATAATGAACGCTGGAATGGTTATTGTTTTTTTATTATGGCTTGTGTATCTATTTGTGCGGCGATTCAGTTGACTACCTCTAAGGGGCTAAGCTGAGGGTATCCAGAAATTTAGGGATCAATAGAGCTTGTGGTTTTTTAAGTTTGGATATTAGGGTGTGTTATTCACAAGCTATTTTAGCTATATCTGAAAAATTTATTTAGTGTATTTAAAAAAAAAAATATCGCAAGATCGATCAAAATGTAAAAACGACACCAGGAAGAGAACCCGAAAAGTCGTCAACTTAACTTAATAGAAAAACTAAAAAAAGAAATATATTTATTTACACTTTTGGTATCTATCTATCTAGTCTTTCCTTCCAAATACTATGAATTTGTAGTGTACATCAAAATATTGACTTAAGATTTCAAGTTCTGTAAATCTCTATCCTTCATCAAGATAGATAGATATTGAACATATGTAAATACTATTTAAATAATAAGTCATTTGGATTGTAATTCATGATTTTTTTTCTTATTAATGAATTGTTAGTTATTTTACTTTATAGAATATTTTTGTAACATTATCAAATCGATAATTAGTATAATCTATATGGATACATTTGATAATTTTTCCCTACTAAGTGTAAAGGTAGAATTTAAAAATAGCAAATCATGCAAATACTATTTTTATAATGGGAAAATTGATACCTATTACCAGTCAACACATTCTATGAATTTCATTAATCGATTATAAAGAGAAAGAAAAAGCAAAACAAAGTTATTACGAAATTGTAAAATAAAATATACTTTTCTTAAGCACCCAAATATTTAAGTAGTTTCCAAGCTAAAGTGTATATCTTTATAAGTGTCAAACTTCATATATTTTAACAAAGCTCTGTGATCTATATACTAAATAAATAAAATAATATTGAAAAAAATTAAAAATCCTTAAAATGTGTTTAATTCATTGTAATTCTAGTTTCTATACTATTCCTAGTAATGGCAACCTACCAAGAGTATAATTGCAAAGTGACCTCTCCAAATTAGCCGTTCGGAACCGGCGTTAAAAAGTAGGTCCCGTATATCTGTGTAAAACAACTAAACACACTCAGCACAGGTATATGTGGAGAGGCGCCGACACCCGTTTCGGGTATGGCACTTGAAGAAGAAGATACTATTCCTGGCCTTAACGGAAAGTTAGTAATAGCAATCTCAGCGAACGTGTTGATTTCATATAGTAGTAGGCAGACCCAAAATGCAAAATGTTTTCTTGTGTTCTTGTATTTGTGTTGTCTTTAGGATTAAGGGCAGTGCCGGCTATAGGAAATTTTTTAGGAGGAACAAAATTATTTTTGGATACCTCCTTTAATGTTAATTTTTTTTTTTGTTTTGTTTTTTGTAATGATATTGATATAAGAAGAAGTTGCCCCAAAAAGTTACAACCTCTGTACTCCACGTTGGAAGCTTGTATCGTCAAAAGAAGAAGAGGTTTCAGGGATTGTGTGGGAGTTGAAGGTATCTGTGGATGCGACTTTTAAGGTTATATGTAGCCGGAAAGACGGACGGGGGAATCGAGTTCCAGTCTCTAGAAGTCAAAGGGATAAACGAATTAGCGAATGTCTTTGTTCGGTTAATATCCAATTTATTATTAATTTTGAAGAATCTATTATAACTGATTTATATAAAATGAACTTACTAGTGAGATGTTTGAAAAAATAATTTTTATACCTTAAAGTCATAAACTAAATAATCAACATCGATAGAAAGAGAAAACAATGTATTCATGGTGAAGCAAATAAATAGCGAGGTAATATGATTAAACAAAGCTGAATGCAGCAATAGAGGCGTAGTATTAACGGTTGGTTAACCTTTAAAACTACTACCTGTTTATTTATATCTTATCTATATTATAAAAGTCTTGAGCAGTCCAATGTATTTGTTATCTTTGATACTCAAATGTATCCTACGAGATCTTATATATATGTAGATACGATTAATCAATTCCCAATTAAAAGTATAATAGAGGAATATATTTATTTTTAATATTTTATTTATGAATACTTGAAACAATAAAGAATGAATTTGTAAATATGTACGTAATTGCATCAGTAGAGGAAATATTTTTTACTTAGGTTAATGTTTAGTTTGTAAAGTATAATCTTCTCTACGGTAAATATTGCGCTAGTCGAAAGAAGGTTAATGACTCTTTCTTAATATATAAGATTCTTCTTTTATTTCGTCGCATGTTGTTACTTTTGTCGTAGAGAAATAATGTTTCAATTGAAAGATTTTCGCAATTAAGTAAAAAAATGCTGGATAAAATACGTTTTTTATTTCTATAAAAACTTGATTGCGGTATCCATGATATTTTGAGAATGAAAACTCGGGGTAAATTCTTTCGCCAAAATGTTCATATTCCCGTTGAGAGAACTGAATAGATTTTGGACTTAAGTGTAAGAGCTTCCAGATGAAAATGCAGAAAATAAGCAAAAAACTTATATAGTGAAAACAAATTAATAAAGTAAAGGGTGTGTAGTTTCACAGTAAATGAAATAAAACTCAAAGAGGTTTATACAAACTCAATATATTTCGGATTATTAGTCCATCATCAGGAATTTACAGGTTAAAACTAATAATAATTGAACCAGCGATCACAATTTTTAACATCTGTGATCGCTGATTCAATTATTATTAGTTTTAACCTGTAAACTCCTGATGATGGACTAATAATCCGAAATATATTGAGTTTGTAAAAACCTCTTTGAGTTTTATTTCATTTACTGTGAAACTACACACCCTTTACTTTATTAAATAATATCATGTTTCACCTAAAACCTACACCACTTTCTCTAAGTAAAAAAAAAAATAGTGAAAACTCTTAAACGGTTATATTAAATGAGATAAAATTGTATATTGATAAGCTCTACCCTCAAGGTAGCTAATTCAAACCATTTGGTGACAAAAATTGCCAAATTACAAAAATTTTCAGGAGGTAAATAGAGCACTGGTTCTTAACTGGTATTCCGCGAAATTATGAAAGCCGAACTTTTTTATCATAATTCCCGGGTACTTAACCCATATAGAACAAGTAAAGAAAAGACGTTTGGAGGTGATTTAACGTGATTAAGATAACTTGGTAGCATACATACCCACAGCCCCTTCGGGTTAGGCTTCGAGAACACAGCCAATGAGCGCGGACTGCGTTTCCACAAACCCTCCGGGCGTGTGACCCTGACCGCTGGCATCTCGGATTGTTATTATTAGGTCTCTACAATTAAAGTTTAAAAAGAAAGAAATGTATTTATTCATTTAAAAACACATTCGTTTTTATAGTCGATTTTTATATAATATAATAATAATTATAAAAATTTATCACTCTGCTATAATATATATAAATTTAATACCACATGTCTCATAACAGATAGTCAACGATCAATCGAACTAATTTAAGAAAAAAATTAATATGGAAATATATTTAAATGATTTTTATAATATAGATTAATTTAAACGTTATATATAATTAAGAGGCGACTGTGGGTCAGTGGTTAGAGTGTCGGGCCCCTGGCCTGAAGTAAGCTGGTACGAGACTGAGTCTCGAAAGATATTTGCAGTCACCTCGAAAAAAGCCTTGGAAATCAATGGCAACCTACCAAGAGTATAATTTCCTAGTAACGTCTCCAAACTAGCCGTTCGGAACCGGTGGTAAAAAGTAGGTCCCGTATATCTGTGTAAAAACAGCTAAACATACTCAGCACAGGTATATGTGGAGAGGAGCCGAAACGTCAGGGAGACTTGATATGGCACTTAAAGAAGAAGATATAATTAATAAAACGAGTATAAGAAGTCTACTGACATTAGCCTCAAAGCACATATACTAGGGTTCCTTCGTTTCATTAATGAAAACGAAATACTGAACGACAAATATGTATCTATTTTTATAATATATTTCAAAATATAAATATAAAATTTAAATATATTTTCTAAAATATATTTATTTTTATGGAGGATGATTTTTTTTTTTTGTTTTTGCTTTTTGATCATTAATTTTGGTGTTTCGCAAATTTATCATATAATCAAGAGTGTTCTCTGAATTCTAAAAGTTTAATAACGACTGATATAGAGTCTTAAGTTTGCTTTATCTAAATTTTAACTTAGAATACCTATTGTAATTATTTTTTCTAGTACTGTGTGAAAAACGTTCTACAAACCCCGTTCGCATTTTTTGAGAATTGTTTTAAATAATTTATTTTGCCATTATCATATTCATTTAGTATTTATTTATTTATTTAATAATTTGAAAATAGAGTCTTCAGTATGTAATTTAAATTAAATACATGAGAATAAGGAAAGATAAAAAATAAAATATCAGGTATTTGAGTTGTTCCTTCAAACATTCAACATTTTGTTGTTTTATAAAGGCTAACCTTACGAGTTTGGTTGACTTTTCTTATCATAACGGAATAGATTTAATAAATGCAAAAAATGGATATAACAAAATGTTAATAATACGTTAATAATAAAATATAATGTAATATGTAGGTTGTAGGTTAGTTAAGGAAATAATCAAATTATTTTCAAGCATTTTTTCTGTCTGTGTGTCTGTCTGGATTCAAAAATTCAGGTTAACCCAAGAACAAAAATTCGGATAAAGTTGGTTCTCGTGATAAAATGATTGTATTTTAGGCAACTTTTCAGCACTAAAGCGTTTTCGAAAAAAAATTTCAGTTTTTTCGACCCACCCTAATGAGTAACATGATAAACACAGGAAAATAAATTTATTAACATGTTTAGTTTAAAAATAATTCATTTGGTATCGGGAGTGAAGAGATGGTCTGCAGAAAATGTTTAATGTCAATCTGCATTTAATGCATCAAAATTACCCTCGACATTATAGGCCTAAATATCAGTAGTTACCCCTCTTCTCAAGAGGTTTATGTTTACAATGTTCTCATTGGTTAAGAACATTTATTCTATATTTTTTAGTTTAAAATTCTTAAGAAAATTGTTTTCTCTGTTTGGGAAGAGATGAAAAGTCTAACAAAAGTTGATTACCTATAGCTCCACAGATACTTTGAATTTCTTTCGAGATTTAAGCTTTCTGGTTTACTTTCAATGGTCAAAATTTAAGGAAAATCTGGCCACGATATATGTCTTGAATTGATACTTGAATAGAAAGATTGCAACCTTAAATTATGATAATATAATTTTATTTCTTAAAGAGAATTCGTCATTCTAGTATTGTGTTTCGCTTTTTTAACTTTGTCCTTGAAGCGAAATTCTGGCTTATGAGTTTGATCTTTGACTCATTCTTTAATTCTGACCCATTATCTGAACTAATAACATCTTTACGTGTATTCAGCTTCCTAATCGCATTATTTAGTTATGGCTTGCAACTGGGATTTTTCCAATGAGCAAGCAAAACAAATAAAGCAATACAATCTGACAATTAACAAGAAATCTTTATTTTATTATGATAAAAATTGTACTAAACTGATTATGACTCGTTTAAATATTCAAACACCACACATTCTGAGGTATATGAGTCAACACTTGAAATCTTTAGATTTTAGAATTGTGATAGAAACTGGTAGGTATCTTAGAAAAAAAAGAGGGAATGAAAGAACATCTTGAAGATTTGAAGATTATTGGGGAAGAAGAAAATATACTTAATTCTTGATTGATTCTCGAAGCAATAACGAGTAATAATAAATGTTTAAGAAATAAAGAATAAACATATGAGAAATGTTCTATCTTGAACATGTTTAATTAATTAAATGAATTTAACTTTAATGTTTAATTAAGATCAAATCCCCAAACTGCCTAAGTTTTAACAATGAGAAAATTGTTATATGATATTTATTGAAAGATTAATAAAACCATTTAAATTTACTAAAATAGAAAATTTTCCTTTAAGAGAATAAATATGATCAAATGACTCATGGGTATCTCAATCAATTAAATTGGATCAATCAGGGCAATCTATTTTTAAATTATTGTTACAGCTATAACAATTATACTCCCTTAAAGTAACAAGAGATTAGAGATTAGGTGCACTCAGTGAAATAACAAATTTCTAAGTAGCTAAATTTAACTGTTAATTTATTTTCTCTTTTCCCTCATTCATCAGTTAATTACTCAAATAAAGACAGCCGTATGAATTAAAACAAAAATGACTCATTTTATTAACAAAATTCTCTAAGAACCTTTTGTACTACTGTGTATCAATGTTGTATTAATCTCATACTAGTAGTTACTATTGATATTCTTGAGAACTAGACTATATGGAATTTATTAACAGCACACAGCTTCTAAAAATGTGCAGTCGAGGATCAAGCGCCCTTCCTGTTTGAGGGCATGGAATTTTGATATCATAAGAATTAAAGGACCCGCTTATAAAATAGCCTGAGAAAAAATGTAACTTTTAATTTCATAGACTTAGAAACTCGGTCCAAAATTATTCCAAATTCTGATTGAAGATTCTGAAGCATAGTATGTATTTAATGCTTACCTGCTGCTCCCTAGGCAATGATACCGGGATGATGTGTTCCTAATCCGCCCCTATTGAGACACCCCTAGCTATAGGATTTAATGCTCAATAATATTTTTAAGTAACGGCTGATATTTGGATAGGTCAGATCTGATAATTATCAAAAAAAATCAATATTAATAAAACATTCACTTCAAGATAGAAGCTGTATCTAATCTTGATGAATACTTGGAATACTTTACAAGAGTAGGTCTCCAATTCCATTGGTTCCGCTATAGTATTAACACCTATACTATTATGATATTAGCTAACCTAAATGAACTTGAGTATTTGGGCGGTGGTTCATCCACTTTGAATAATTTGTTCATTCTCGTGGAACACAAATATAAATTTGAAAAATAGGATGAATTTTTAAATTAGAAATAAAGAAAATATAAAATCAAGAAATAATGACAACTTCAGATGCTTACCTGAGATGCAAGGAAGTAAAAGTTTCTAAAATAAATATGTATACTAATATATCGTTATCTCTTGGTATTTCGGTGAGTAAAAATAAAATCAATCAATAAAATATAAAAGAAATTGAAAATCTATGTTTTTTTTTTTTACTTCTATTGTTCAGCATTGTAGTGGGCAAACTAGAAATTTCGATAGCTCAATCCATAGTTATTTTGACTTATTTGGACTTTAAGTCTGGTTTAATCTTTAATTTAATTGACCTTAACTGATATTCTTACAATTGGTGGCCTGATATTTCAAGAATGTCTATAAACCATTGCACATTGATGTCCTTAAATAGTACATTAATTAATTAAACAATTTACTTGAAGGCTGGTGTGGACATTAGTACGAAAAAGAACTCGGAAAAGTTTTACCAAGTCACATCTATTATATATTCAACCTGAAAAATTAATTTACTACTTAGGTAACTATAAATAAACCATAATTTACATGGTAATCTCGAGCATTCTTTGAGACCATCTAGTTTAAGAAAAGCATATTTTACCACTATCTCACATTAACCCCTGACTGAATTTAGCCGACTTTTTCTATCTAAAAAATTAAATTATCAGGAAAGAATATTTAAGGGAAGGTACATAAACTACAATTTTGTTTATAGTATATACATATATTACTTTTTAATAAGTACAATACACATTAACTCTTTAGTAAAAGTTATAAAAGTGGAAATTATTTATAAAAAAAATTTTACAAAGAAACTTTATTTCAAATTGTACTTCTCAATTTGTTTTTATAAAGGTATCAAAACTTCATAAGACTTAACTATCAAAATATACATTAATAGATACTAAGAATATTTAGATATATTAATAAACTATATATATATGAAACATGGACATGATATGATGATAGACATAGATTACAGCTAAGATACAACAGTGGAATTTACACAAGACTAGAAATTCCAGGTGAATGAGGCGACAATACAATGACGGAAGCGGAGAGATCTAATACAAGAGGTACGTGTTCTGAAATGATACTACCAAGGGGTGAGTGAGATGATCGCATGGGTATTTGGGGAGGCGGTAAGTATTCTACAGGGAGGGTCGCTTTTGCTGTTCAAGAAGCCGCTCCTCTTCCAGAAGAGCACGCTCCAGCCAATCGCCGTTGTCTTTTCCAGAATCACTCGGGGTCGTCACCACCTCCTCGTCGCTGCTTGTCGGCCCCAGGAGCACTCGGTAAGGCCGCCCCCGCCACGACAGGTGTTTCCAGCTGGAAAAGAAACAGCACAATTAGTTGGAAACTTATTTACCCCTATCGGTTTCTAAATGAATCAAAGATGAGTAAAAGTTTAAAGCCTAGTTTACACGGACTTAGTACTTGCCATTAGTATTATTCCATTTACTAAGAACTTAGCCGACTAACTGGTTAGTAGTCGATCACACGTCTCTACTACTAACCAATATAATTAGTGTATAGTGAAAGTTGCAAGATGGCAATTCGAGTTGTCAAACACCGCATATTTAATCATTATTTTAACATCGTTAATAGAAGAACTTGAAGAGGAATTGAAAAATGAAAAACTCGTGAGGACAAGGAATTTTTATTGTTTTTTCTGCTGTCCACTTTTCGGCCGTTTCAATAAATCTACAAACAATTTTTTTGAATGAATTTTAACCAACTTGATTTATCTATTTAAAGTTATCAATTTTATTACTCAATTGTCACACCACTTGTCACAAATTTACAATTAATTGAGAATTAATTTTAAAAAATGTATTTCAGGAATTTATAAGGCCCTCTTCACTAGACAATTCCCTGGAGTTCCAAAGGAAACTCGCCGAGTATCGTCAATTTGAGTTGCCTGTGCGAATTTCAAGTGAATCAAGTGAAATTGAAAATAGTTTTTAAGGAATTTGGTGTTGGTACTTGGTGAAACATTTTTTAAAATTATTAGATAAAAATACTTGGGAGGTTTCACATTAAGTATTTTTATCTAATAATTGAAATTGAAAGGTACATACAGTTTCAAAAACAAGATTAAAATTCTCAAACTGAAAATATAAAAACACTTTAAATAATTTTTTAAAAAGTATGTAAAAAAAATAATAAATAAAATAAAAAAAAAAATTGAATTTGGACCATTTTTGAAGAAGTTATGAGAGAAAACCGAAATTCGATATATTTTATACCGGTGATCAAAAAAATTTCAAAATTTACCAGGAAAAGTTTTTTTTATGGGTACTAAAAAATGTCAAAAAATGAAAGAAATCAAAAATTAAAATTTTTCAAACCGTCCGAATTGGCATGGAATGCCTCATACTATATACTATATGCAGGGGAAGCTACTTGCCATTAATAAATAGAAACCATTTCTATTCACTCGCACTTGCCATTCTACTAATACTAACCACTTATATTGTGTGTTTACACGACACAGAATTAGTGCGAGTGGTTAGCATTAATACTTAGTACTAAGCCCGTGTAAACTAGCCTTTAAGAGTTTTAGAACTAATTAAGCAAATATGATTTCGCTATTCCATGACGGTAGTTTTTAATTTTACTTGTTAATAAGTTTAAAAAATTAAAATTATAGATAAAAGAGCTTGGCTAATAGGAGACATGTTGAGACATGGGAGCTACAGGTCTGAGATATCTTAGAGGGTGAAGTAGGAAAAAAGAGAAAGGGAAAGACTTTAGATGCACCATTAATCTTGAAATCGGGTTTAACACATTTAAAATTAGGAATGCCGTTATTGATAGTCTCTTGTTATTTTTCGAGTAGAGATGCTAAATCAAGATTTTAATAAAAACATTGGATTTCCACAATAAGATTTAAGAAACTCTAATAAAAGAAAACTTAGAAACATTAAAATAATTACACTCGTAAACTAGAATTAAATTAACTTCTATATTTATTTATATACATAGTTTAAAATAATTTTTCCTTAAAAAAAATATATTTGCAGTTAATGTGGGTAATTATACATATCTAATATAATATAAGTGGATGTATATTAAGTGATTGATTTTTTTTGCTAGGAATTTCTATTTCTGTCAAGCAATTTATTAAAGTGTACATTTTTTTTTCAGGATAAAAAATTGGAGGAAAATGTAGACTTTGCAAGACTGCTAGCAATTTGTCGTTTTTTTTATATATACAATTGTGTACTACTTGCTTAAATCGAAATCAATCGTATAGATAAGTTTGCAGAAGATATGAGCTAGGAACATGGCATAAGTTCAAACCTTCAAAACCGGAGTGCATAGACACCTACTTCTACACCCTCTCACTTAATCAACTTTCCCTTCTCTTCGGTAATGCAAGGGTCTTTGGAGATCCATAGGAGCTGCATCTTTACTGGTGCACCCCTTCTTGCATTCGATTGCATTAAAAAAAAAAAAAAATAAGTGTGCAGCATACCAATACAAATTTCAGCTCATCAGATACAGTTGTTTGCTATTTTTGGATCGCATTTTTAATCAGGAAGTAGTTACTGAAGCTAATGAGCCAAAATTCATTTATTTTCCACAATAAAAAACAACAACATTGTGGTACCAAAATGAACTTTCGGTTTCATTACTCGTGTTACGGAGGCTATCGATTAAGTTAAGTTTGATAATAATTTTTTTTCTCTCATTTCAGATATTTCATAGCAAATAAATAAATAAATAAATAAAATTTATTTAGTGAATTCAGTAATAAGATCGTTCAGTGAGTAAGGTATCAAGTAAAATAAAAATGAATGCCTGCCTCTATCTAATATCTAATTGATACGTATTTTTATCGCATAGAACTTCGCCATCCTACGCTTTGAATAAGGTAAAAATTGATTTATGGTTACAATTGGGAAATTTATCAAAAAGTTGACAAATTATTTTCTTTGAAGATTTTTAAAGGATTTCCAATAAGTAAAACAAAATGGACTGTAATTATATTCATAGAATATTGTAATAAAAATATAATTTTAATTAATTCATTAAAATAAAATAAAAATATTATCTTCTTAAATATAGGCTGCCCAAATTTAAAACCTAGATGGGGATAAATTTATTTTTGTTCATTTATATTAGTTAGGTTTTGTTTTTCATAATGAAATTCCGATTTTTTCGAAAAATTATTAATACACATGCATCATCATTAATTAAAATGTCGAACATAGAACTTATTTTTATTCAGCACTTTTTAAGCAAAACTATTATTTTATCTCTTAGCAAATATAGTTTATTCTTTAACAAGTTAGCAGTGGTAGTGCCATGGATTTTTATTTTTATTCAAAAAGTTTGTATTTATTGAGGCAAGGTTAAATTATATTTTCACTTCTCCTGAAAAGTGAGGGGAACAACCGTTAATGGATTTTAAATATGGGCAGTCTATAAGACATTTCAAGCTATTAGTAAAGGGCTTTTAGAAAGTAATGAAAGCAAAATGAGTTAGAAGATAACCAAAGAATCCTTATACCTAAAATTAAAATTTGTTAAGGATATAACAAAAGATATTAGATAAGTTTGATTGTTTGTCAATAATTACTCCTCCTCGGAGAGTGAACACAAGTGCTAAAAACAGGTATTTGGCTATATTTTGAAACGAATCACATTTGACAAACAAAAATAGTAACTTAATTGGCGTCAAATGTACACATCTCCATTGATAACCCAAATAGCATGGTACTCTAGAAGATCTCTTATGCAGCTCTTATTGATCTTTAAGATGTCTAGAAAATTTCTTCTAGAGCAAGGATGCTATCAGGGAATTTTCGCTGCTTCAACTGATTCGAAATTTCAATGTAGAGTTCCACTACTTACTAAGATCAATAGCAAGTACATTTTTTGAAATTTGAATATAATTTTTCCGAAAATTTATTTGAGGCTAACAAAGCTGCAGAGTACCTAAATTCAAATTAAAAAGAAACTTAAATAATGATATTAAAGATTTTTTTTTTTGTTTTGTTTTTTGATAAGTTTGATTGTAGGTATGTAATGGCTGCCGACCCTCGCCTCTTTGGCAATCGAACCTAAGGGCCAAAAATATATTTGGTCAGTGGCTATACTTTTTATCACAAAATAGACTTGTTTACATTCATTCTACCCAACAGTTGGAATTTTATGGTGTGAAAGCAAAAAGATTTTATTTTAACCAAAAATCTTCAAACATACACAGTACACACTCATATCCATTAAGTAAACCTTTAGTTTAAGAGTTAAGGAACCTTAATCTGTAGTTGTACTGAAGAACAATTAACCAATAGAGAAGTTATGTGAATATTTAGATTGCCCACAAACTAATTTTCAGAATACTAGCTAGAGCTCTAGCATTGAGACTGAAGGGTATTTTGGTTCTAGGAAAATTCATCGACGATAATTTATCGAAAATGTCGATGAATTACCGTCGATGAGCTGATCGTCAACCAATAGGGCGTCGGTCTATTGCCTATTCGTGAATTGCCTAGTCGATGAATTATTTTCAATGAATTATTGTCGATGAATTTTCCGGATCCCGGAGATTTTCACTAAAAAATTACTATGAGTTATATATAATTTCATAATTTGTTCATTTTTAGGCTATACCAATAGCATTAAATATTAAAATATATTTATAATAAAAAATATATATATTTTAAAAAATATTTGCGATAAGATTCAACCCGGGAGACTGAGTATCTTATCACCTATCGTGAAAAGATATACCTACAGAGATATATTTTTTTTAATTACGTATTCGGACTTAGAAAAAATGTTAGGAGCTTAAAAAATCTCGTTTTTTTTAAATTTTTTTTAATACTATACTTACTATTTCTATTCATATAGAAAAATATCTATCTATCCGTAGAGTAATGGAAATAAAATTATGTATACAAATATATGAACTGAAATATGGAAAGTTGCGTTATTTTTTATAGAGAATTAATAAGATCCAAAACTTATAGTCATTCATTGTACTTGTAAAATGTAATCAATAAAGAGCTTAATGAAGTCAAAAAATTTGAAAAACGAACTATTTGTTTTGTTTTGTTCTTTGAATAGAAAAAATATAAACATTTGTAATAAAAATCGATTAGATAATCATTCAATGACTCATAAAATGGTTATATAGAAAAAAAGAGAGAAATATATATGCAGGTGTTTTTACTATGAGATCAACGTTTCCTTAACGTAAGAAATTTCCTTAACTTTTAATTTGTAAAATTTCCGTTATTTGAAACACGTTATTTTTTTATTTTTTATAATACTTAATAGAGTAAGTAGGTATTTATTTCTCCTATATTAAATCCAGTAATAATTCAGAATTATCTTTATAGTTAGCTAATTAGTAATCATAGCATTTCTAAGTGAAAGAATTTCAGCTTCAGTTACATTTCAGATTTTTCATATCATATTTGCCAAGAAACTAGAGCAAGAAATATCAGCATTTATTATAGAATAAATACTTACTAATAATTTGTAATAATTACCTAAGTAAAAAAAATGATTTCATTTAATAAGTAAACATGTTAAATTATTATTAAAATTGAATTAAATTACTATTATAATTAAAAAAATTGCCAAGAGTGGTAAACTTGCTATTTTTTTTATTAATAAACCAAATAGTGTGTCTTTAGCTTGATGTTAATCTAGGTATAATAAGAAATAGGTATGTGTCTCATTTTTCATTAAAAAAAAATTCAATGGCATAATCATATTCAAGATATGCAAGCAATGTGACAAGGTCACACTGCAACGTTTAAATTTTAATTTAACAGAAAAAACAGAACGTAAGAAATTTTTCTACATTCGTGAATTTTATTTGTTTCTAATTGGATTAATATGAATAATTCAACTGCAGAGTGCAAGACCTTTGAAACCTTAGTCTCAGATAAAGAAGTTTTTAAGGAATTTGGTATTGGTACTTGGTGAAACATTTTTTTAAATTATTGGATAAAAAATACTTGGTAAGTCGCTCCAAAAATAAATTCGTTTTATTTTAGTATCTTAATGTGAAACCTACCAAGTATTTTTTATCCAATAATTCAGATAAAGAAAATAATATTGTATAATATGTAAGTATTTATTTATATAATATGTATATATTAATTTATATCAAGCAGAGGACACACATTCTGATATTTTTTATAATTATTATTCATTTTTCGTAATTAATAATCACTTTATTTATTAATTTAGTATCAAATAAAGTAAAAATGGTATACAAGTTTAAAAGTAATAGAATAAATCCCCTCTGCTCACAAACAGGAGAAAATAATAAAAAAAATCAATAATTCCGTTAGATAATGGTCAATGAATTTGTAGTGAATGACTAATATTACTCTAAGTTTTGACTGGAATATTTGCCTCGCTAGAAACTTGTTGTTTTTCCAGCACCTATGTTTTGTTTTCAGGTAATAGAGAAACTTGTTTGCAGAGTGACAGGGGCAATTTTCATGCGAGATAAACAAATGAATGAAATGAAATTATATTTTAAGAATTATGAAATAAATTAGAACTTTTAAAAAGAGAAAATTTGAAAAATGTGATAAATTTACCTATAAATTTAAAAAATTACTTTTTATCTTAATAATGCAAAGTAATTAGGTAATGAATTATAATTTAAGAAAAATGTATAGACAAAATAATGAGAGGATAAGGGGACATTTTTATTTCAAAAATATTATTTTTTTCAAATGATTAATCAAAGAATTGCGTCGTTGGTTATAAGAAGTCGAGGTGAAAAGAAGAGTAAAGAAGGTCAATGACCAGTACCATGTTTTTTAGCCGGCTCGTGCTGCTACCATCGAGGCCAAAAAGACAACGAAAACCAAAAGGATTTTCGAAGAGGTGAAGGCGGAAGCAGCTCCTCGGGAATCGTACGATTGCCAGTTGTCCCTAGGGGAAGAGGCGGCTGTCTGGAAAGTCCCTAGATCGAGTGGTCCTTCATCCGGATTTAAATAAGACTTTTGATTGATATGTCCACGAATGATACGAAAATTCGCTTGACTTGTATCGATTGGGCCGCGAATGAAATTTTGATATTTATTCGACACAACATACAAATCTCCGCGTTCGTCGATGTTGAAAGAGGACGGCCACTGAAGAAGTTTCGCGTCTCTTGTGATTAATCGTTGATTTCGATAAAATTCTTGGTGCGTATCCCAACGAGCGATTGTACTATTTTCAATCAGTCCATAATATAAAATTCCACGGTTTGACATTGTCATCGCTTGCACTGTAGATGTTCTCTCTCCAACTTGTTTTATTTGATTATTGAAATTAGTTAAACTTGTATCTCTCAATGTTTGTGTGTCTATTGAAAATAATTTTCTTGAACTAAATGCCGCATAGTAAAGAGTGCGGAAATTAGAGCCATTGTTTGAGGACAAAGCTAATCCTGCAAGATTATATTGAACGTTAACTTGTTGATCATTTACATATATTGAACGAAGACTTGGTTCAGCGCGCATTGAAGGATTATCGCGTACTTTGTGCGCCTTATTGTCGCGGTAGTTATAAACAATTACCCCTGGATCAGGATCTGAGGCGTCGGAAATGTAAGCAAAGTAGCCATCAGTGTCGTCCAAAACAATATCAACCAGGTGGCTATCTTCTTTACTCGCAATAGCTTCAGGAAAATTAAATACTCGTAATACTTTAGCATATTCCATATCCCGGAAAGGAATACGACTTCTGTTTGGATTTTGGGGTTGGTTGGGATTAACATAGCTTCCTTCATGATTATAAGTTGGTTCCGTGGTTAATGAGGGGATAGCTTGATTGTAACCCCCGATAGGATTTCTGGCTTCAAAACTGTTTGTAGGGCGGCCATATTCATTTTGCCTATTATAATCAGGATTATTATAATCTCGTTGGTTATTTCTGTTGTAATCAGGTGAATCGTTTAAATCACGACCTTGATTGTATCCACCTGGATTATATTCTCTACCTTGAGGATTGTTAGGGTCTCTATTATTTTGATCCCAATTTTGATTATTATAATCTCTATTTTGGTTATTATAATCTCGATTTTGATTATTATAATCCTGGTTTGGATTATTATAATCTCGATTTTGATTGTTATAATCTCGATTTTGGTTATTAAAATCTCGATTTTGATTGTTAATATCTCTGTTTTGGTTCATATCTCTATTAGGGTTGTTCATATCTCTATTTTGATTATTATAATTGTAATCATTATTTTGATGATCTCGATCTCGTCCCTGATTGTAATCTCTATCTCTATCTTGATTATCAGACTGATTATAAGAATTAAAATTATAATTATTATAATCTCCCTTAAGGTCAAGAATAACCAATTTTGGGGGACATCGAATTTCACTGCCTCTTGGGTCCATAAAATGCAGACGTCCAGTATCGATGATCCACATTCTGCCCAAAGTATCAATCTCAAAATTTTGTACAAATTGTAGTGCACTACAATTACCTATTTCTTGCATTCTCCATGAAGGGAAGGGTTGTAAAAGAGGGGCTCCATTGTGAGTGGGTGAACGTAGTGGAATTGAAGCAAGGGTAGCAGGAACCCCCCGACGCCAACGTGGGATTGTTACAAAGATACGATCTTGCCAAACTTTAGCAGCTGATAAAATATTATTTTTAGGATCATATGAGAGAGATTGCAATGCTTCTGCTTTTCGAGAATTATCTGGCCAAGTGAAATCTAGTTTATTCCATTCATAAATGACACTAAAATGTTCGAAACCATTTGGATCCGTCGTTGGTGTATATTGACGATTAGAATCAGGATATGACTGCCCTGGATAACCTATGGATCCCGGAAAGCTTGGAGCTCCTGAATATGTTGTTTGGCCTGGATAGACCGTTGGTTCTGGATAATTTTGCGGATAATTTGAATAATTCGGGCCTTGCCCTGGGTAACCCGACGATGATTCTGGATAACGCGATGGTTCGTTGGGATTATACTGACTTGGATAGGTGTCCGACTGAGCAGATACTATCGCGAGTAATGTAAAAAGACACACCCAGGCCTTAGCCTGGAGAAAGGCTGCGATCGGCATAGTGGCTGGAAAGCAACTGACTGTCCAAAGCGCGCCACACCTCAGCAACTAAACCTGGTTACGGAGTGGCTGGCGTTGGCTTGGGCTGAGTTCGTCCCCCCCCGTCCCCGTCCCCGCGCAGCAGACTTGAGTTCGAGGCTCGACGGCAACCGCGATGACGCGCACTTGCCAACATACATGCATAGGGTCTCGAGCTTTGTTTCTCTTCCCGATTTTGTCACACGCTAATTCGTTTTATTCTCTTCAAGAACAATAACAACGGTTTTTGCTATTAAATTTGATTTAAATATTATATTAAAAGATTAACAATAGATAGGATTCTTTTAACTTCCAGAGAGTAGATTTGCCAGTACTTTTATACATTGACGGAAAAAGGATTTAACACAAAAATATACTTAATTGAAAAAAATATTTATGCTAACAACTTCAATTTTAAAAAGATGTTTATAATACTAGATATATTTATTTCAGCTCTTATTTCATTTTATTCAGTCATGGTAGCGAATTTTTTTTTAGTGGAGAGCAGGAAATTAAATGATATTCTTTAAAATAAATGTACAATCGATTAAAATATAAAAATTAATTACTTATATGAAGCAAATATATATATATACCTATATATATATATATATATATCAAAATTGCTATTCGAAAATTGAAACATTTTTAAGAGATATTAGATTTTTGTGAATTACTTTTAATTAATAGAGATTGTGGTATTGGTGCAAGGTGAAACATCTTTAATAAAGATAAAAGTAAATAAATATTATATGAAATATTCATTTACTATGAGTTAAGATTTCTAGGTCACTTGTTTCACATTAAAAATTAAAAAAATAAGAGAGGTAAATTTTTTCAATATATATATTTCGGGTTGTAAACCCATCTTCAGGAAAGTAGAGAAGTTTAACTAAAGATGGGGTTACAGCCCGAAATATATATATTGAAAAAATTTACCTCTTTTATTTTTTTTTTTAATTTTTAATGTGAAACAAGTGACCTAGAAATCTTAACTCATAGTAAATGAATATTTAATATAATATTTATTTACTTTTAACTTTATGAATTACTATTGATAAATAGTGTAAGCTAATTTATTTCTGAAAAGGGGACCTGATCATCCCCTCCCCCCTTCCCAACGAGGTTCAGTGGGAAGTATCTATTATATGCCTTTATGTGCATTTGGAATTGATTAAGAAACATACCTATATGTATTTTTGAAAACAATTATTATATTATAATAATAATATCAAAAATTGAAAGCTTCGCTCTCCTTTAGTTGAAGTTATTTAAAGTTATGCATTCTTTAAATGTTCTCTCTTTGTCAAATTGATTTCAAAATTAAACATCTGCTTTAATGTATTAAGAAACTAAAAATGAGATTAAAAAATAGTAATAATAATTTTTGACGTTATGAACATAGATAAAATTCACTTAGTTTGAAACTAAGGAATTAATTGAAGCTATAAACTGTTTGATCTTTTTATAAGATATTAAATATGAAATATAATGAATCTAATAAGACAATTAACAAATATGTTTAATTTTATACATTTAAAATTATTTTCTGGTATAGGTATGAATAAATTTCTTTGATAAAATTAATTTTATGGTTTGTGCAGAGCTGAGTAAAGGGATTTATTAAAATATTTTCTTTTTGAAGAGTGGGAGGCTTGTCATTTACTTGTTTTCGGGAAATTTAGTGTTTCCTCCCCATAAGAATTTATCTCGGATAAGATCGGGGGAAACCAGGGGGAAAACGAACATCATCGGACTTTCCGTTTACGAATCTCATTTGGGAAAATATTATTTGTGATCATGAAGAGGGTATCGATTATCAGTTAATTTAAACTTGAGCAATACGAATTGAAGACAAATTGTTATATTTTCTAGACTCACTACACTAAATACAAAATTTTGTGCCATTGTGCAATATTTAAAGTCATTTTCTTTATAGAACTAAATTGATGTTTATCTACATTTTCTTTCAATCAATGAAGTGAAGATAAATTGGAAAAGAGGTTTATTTATTTAATTAGTTTTTTCCTCTTATTAAAAACAAGCACTAAAAAGATGTTGACAAGCTCAAGAAGATCAAGGACAGTCGATGGTGGGGAAGTAATCTCCGAAGTCGAAGCTCAAATACAATGTATACATTAATTTATGTAAAATAATTGGTTCAATCAATGAAGTAACTGGCCAAATGGCTTTTACCCGGATATATAAAATAAAAATACAAAATAAAAATAAAACAGCCTTCGAAGCTATACTCCCAAATAAACGATAATATTACCTATATTAGATAGATAAATAGATTGTTTAACATCAAGCAGAGAACATGCTCTTTGATTTATCCCTTATATTTTTTATAACTCGATTATGCAGTGTCACCCAATGTGTGCAAACTAAGAAAAAGTAAGAAAGAAATAAAGAAAAATAATAATTTTCCTCACACTTGAAATAAAGTATTTTTTTGATATTTAAAAAAATATAATAATAATAATTTTTCCTCATTTACATAAGGATTTTTTATTGATGTAGAGAAAAAATATAGTAGATAGATCCATTGCGCGTAAACCCTTCTTTACTTTTCTGAGAGAGTTAAAATTTTATAAAAATTTTAATCAATAAATTTTGTTTGTAATAAACATTTAAAATTAAAAATATTTGAAAGAAAGGAATTCTTGTGGTGGACCGGTTTAAATTTCACCTTATCTGATTCGAAATAGGGGGAGGGTGAAAAAAATGAAAATTCTAGAAAACTGGGGAAATGACTTGCGCCTTTTTTTTGTAGGGTGGCCATACTCTTAACTCATCTGCCAATTCAGTTGTCTAAATAGCAGGGGCTCCCAATATACGAGGTGTGGTTATTAAATATGACCGCACTATAGGTTTGAACATGATTGTGTCTGGTCATGCTTCCCCCACCCTCTACTAAAATAGAGCTATAAGAAATAAGGAACAAATTTATTTTGAAAATTAAGATAATTTGAATTCACCTACAAGCGTCTCTTTTTTAAAATATTCACATTTTCAACCTCTTTTAAATTCACTTTTATTTCGTTACTATATATCCTTTGTGTTTTCGAAATATTTCAAAAACGGCTGAAACTATTTATTAATCGCTCTATTAGTTATTTTTGTAAAAATTAGCTTCTAAATTAATTATTTAATAAATATCGGCCCAGCGATATAACTATGAAATGTGAATCTTATCTTCGAATTTATTCACGAAAACATAATTTTCATCCTTTACTATTTGATGTAAAAAAATGGAAAAAATCTAAATGATGATTTCTCAAGTTCAACAAGAATTTAACGACCAGCGAATAAGAGAGAATATCATTTATTGAAAAAAGCAGGAATGCTAGGGACTAATTTTAGAATGAAAATGTGCATGTCTTTTGTTTGCGTTTTCGATACGAAGGGTCCCTCGCTAGCTTTTCCCTCTTGGAAAGTAAAACCGTTGGGGCTGCCCACTTCCTGCACCTCCTCTTTGTGCGAATGAATTGGCGGGAACCCGTTCTCTCATTTCTGGATGAACTTCAATTTGGATATCGACCAGTCTGGAGTTTCCAGACACGAACCAGGTGCTCCTGGTAGTCTAGACACGCGCACTATGTTCAATGCGATCAATAGTGACCACAGTTTCAGTACAAGGTTTCGCCTAAGTAATTAATGCAAGAATCTTTTCTGTCAAAGTTTAATGAAGTTTTTAAAAATCCATATAAATAGCCACACGAGTATATATATATTGATGATGATAAGTTGGGGGAGAGAAAAGAAAATGTTAGTCAGGTCAGGGATCTCATTCAAAGATAAAATAATCATTAAAATTTTCATAAAATCCCCTCAATAAATGAAACAAATGCGTAGTTTCAAATCATGAAATGAATAGAATAGTAACTTGTTTACCAAAGCGGAAAAAGCTACTCTATAAAGTGGGCCGTAATGAAAACATAGTTTGGCCTTGATAATACATTTCATCCATGTAATTACGCTTAAACAATAGTAAGTAAATAAATTCAAAATATTGAGGTATATTTGAAACAATTTTTGAATTGTATAATTTATAGAATGAATAAAAAATATCATTTATTTAAAATAGCGCTTCATCTCCGTAGCTCGTTGTCGCTTCCCGTGGACGACTGGAGTAAAACTCGTCTGAACTTGTCTTTGACATGCGTGAACTGGAAGATATACCAGTCAAAGACTTCAAACCTTCTATCGGCACCCTTTTCGGAAAATCATTCATTTTAATTGCCCCTTGAAACTATGCAACAATTTTATTTCATTTCGAGAACAAATAGGTATACTTTTCAAAAGAAAAAAAATGTTTTTTTATAGAAATATTTGAAATACTGGATAATAATTTTAAAATTTAAAGATTCCCCTGAAATTTTGAAGTCTATATTTAATACTCTAAATGTTTAAAACTTTATGGATCGCATCCTCAGCATCCATGGACTGCACGCCACTGATTTATTTATTTATTTATTTATTTTGAACGGAACAATTCCTTTTACACATTTACAAGCACACATTTACATAAATTACAAGAATACATTATTATATAAGAATACAAATCATACAATCAGACTCAACCAAACATAAGCAAAGTCTATCTACCCAGCATCAGTCTCCTAACACTACCAAGAGAACAATTGTCAACGTCAACGCCAATGAACACCCCATTACATATGTTCATCATTCGGTTTAGGGGGGAAGCCATCATATAGTTTGATCTCGGGCAGTCAATGTAAAACATGTCTTGCGATCTCAAACTGCGACATGGAACATTTATTTTTAGTTGGGATAGTAGGAAACTGCTATCTATCTGGCTGTTTAATAATTTATAAACAAAGGACACATCAAAAAATTCACGTCTCCTATCAAGATCAGGAAGATTAAATTGAGTTTGCAAGGAGACATTTGAAGAGGTATCATTTAGGATAAAGAGTTTAAAGGATAGCTTACGAAGAAATTTATTCTGTACAGATTGGAGAAGTTTTTTTTCTACTGAGTAAAAAGGACTCCATACTTCAGTGGCATACTCAACAATTGGACGAACTAAGGATTTGTAAAGATGGATGTAGCATTGGATATTTCTAAATTCGTAAGAATTGCGGGTAATGAAACCTAGTGTTCTAAGAGATCGTCTGTAGATGTCATGGATATGATCCTTGAAACACAGTTTACTATCAAAAAGGACACCAAGGTCACGTATATTCTCAGTTCGAACAAGTTGTTGGCCAAGAAGAGAGTAAGAATGCATAACAGGATTTACTTTACGAGAGAATGAAATTATGGAACATTTAGAAAGATTCAACTGCAGTTGGTTAGTACAACACCACTCCTGAAGTCTGTCTACAGTTGTCTGTAATCTCTCACAGTCTGCAAGAGAAGAAACTTCAAGATAAATCTTTAAGTCGTCAGCAAACAACAGAAACTGAGCATCATGTAGAGCAGTGTGTATATCATTTATAAAAAGAAGAAATAAAAATGGTCCCAGATGAGATCCCCGAGGAACCCCCGATGATACTGTGAATGGAGTTGATTGGAAAGTTTTAATTTTGACTAATTGGGTTCTGTTCACAAGGAAACTTTCAAGCCAGCGAAGGAGAGCACCTGATATTCCGTAAGCTTCCAATTTTCTGCACAATATACCATGACTTATCTTATCAAATGCCTTAGTGAAGTCTGTATATACAGAGTCCACCTGGCTACGAGCATCAATTTTATCTAATATGAATTTTTGATAAGTTAAAAGGTTAGTTACTGTAGACCTTTTAGAACAGAACCCATTATATGATGCGCATATATAATTTTATTTTCATTATTTCACACAAATAAATAAATTTTAATGACGAAAATAACTTATTACGATATATTCCTGAAAAAATCGATGCCGATATTTTTTCACATCTTAATCTCAATAGTTAAAAAAGCTATTATTGAAATTGTCTGTTAATGTCTAATTTGTTAGATCTTTTGAAAGACATGAAAATTATGGCCAAAGATGTGGCCATCCAAATGACCCTTCATTTTGGGCCCATTAGCAATTAATAATATCTATTTTTAATTGCGAAACTATTTTATTAAAAATATCATCCATTTTAAATTTTTTTTTTTAATTTTTTACCCCTCCCCTCTTTTTGGTCACTATCAATTTCACATAGTGAGTCATTTTCATAAGGCCGTTTAGGCTGCATATGCGAAATTTATGAATCGATCAAAGGGTCTAGGAGTTATATTGATAGTTCTATTTTTCTGAACCCTGCCCCACCACAATTTTGTCACCTGAAAAAAATAGTTACTCTTTTTTCTATAGATCTCTTTTATAGTAAATTCCATTTTTCTTGTTTTTTTTTTTTTTAGTTTGAAAATTTTATCATTTTAATTTTTTAAGTTCTAATCAGCTCTTAATCTCAATTTAAAAAATGTAGCTACTAAGCTTGATCAAATGTAATTATTAAATTAATTGATTTTATTCAAATAGATTAAATTTCAAATATTATTTGAAAAATGAAGAAAATGTAATTTTTTCTTTATTTACTTCTGATTTGGTAGTATAAAAACAAAAATCTTTTTTTAATAAATAATAATGCTTGATTTACACACTATATTTTGTAATTCGAAATAATGAATGTACCTTGTATCTAATAAATAACCAAATAAATAAATATATTTATATGAATTAGTGGTTAACCACTAATAGTTTGTTTTGCGCTTTAACTATGCTTTAATAAAATTTGTGACATTTTTTGATTGTGATTTTCAACCAGATTGAAAAACATTCGATCAAAATATATGATTTTCAAAACAAATTTGCAATAAATATTAAATAAGATAGTATTTTTTTTTTTTTTTTTTTTTTTATTAAATAGATTGGTACGCTCGGAAGTCCGGTAAAAAAAACCTACTTGCCGGATGGAGCAAAGTAGTGAATTCAATCGATTTTTTTTTTTATTGTGTTGAAAAATGTTTGAAAAGTGAATAAAACTCATTTTAAAGCAAGATGTTTTCTATCTGTACGTATGACTGTTTGGATTCCGGTATCCACGATAACTCAATAACGAAAAGTAGTAGGAAGTCGTTTCTCATACCAAAATGTTTGTGTTCTGAAAACAACGATGGGATTAGATTTTAAGTAGGGCTACTAGCTTTAGAACTTCTTGATTAAAAATGCAGAAAACCAGGAAAAAACAAATAGTTATATGAGAAACTATCGAAGGGTTGTAATATAATAATAAACTGTACCTCCCTGCCAAGTTTTGGCTTTGTAGCTCGAATAGTTCGCTGAAAAAATTTATCAATTCTGTAAAATTTGCGGTTAGTGGCCAGGACTTGATATTTTTTTGTTTTTTCCTCCTATTCATATTTGAAGATCAATTAACGCTTAATTATATACGTAACATTTAGCACCTACCTACCTCTGTGCATGCTAATATCCTTTTTCCTATATATTTATATAAGAATATATATATATATATTTGATGACTAAATATTATTAACAAAATTCGAACGCTAAAAATTTTAATTCACATTCAGAGATCGCAAGTACCTAGCTGCCTTAAAAATCTCAAGGCTATTTATGATGTTTTGAGCTATTCAATAATATTTTTTTAAATAATTTAATAATAGCCTGTAATAGAAATTGAATTAGATGCTTATCAGTTTTTATTGAGAAAAACATATTTTTCATCTTAATGATTATTCATGTACACCCCAGAAAATAATTATTAATTCAATGAGAATTAATGCAAGAAGAGAGGATGCGATAATTTTATGTGCATTTGTAATTATTTGATTGTATTTTTCCTCACTTCTTCTGAAGTTACCGAAGATAAATTATATCAAATTATATTGAAAAAAAAAATAAATAGATGTAAATGGAAAAACTTCTTTTCAAATAAGTGTCTAAGAATTGTGACATATACTAAAGGTAAGATAATAACTTATAATATAATTCTTTTCATAAATATATATTTTTAAAACTTCTTGAATACACTCTTTAAGGTAGTTCTATCACAAATGCGAAAATTCAAGAAGTCTTGGAAACTTGGAATATAAGTCATTAAAAGCATAACATACTGTTAAAATTTGAAAACGATTTACCACACCAAACATGAAATAATCGCAATTAAAAATGACATTTTTACATAGGGTAGATAGGGAAAGGGTGGGAATATGATCATTATTTTGTTTTTTTTTCATTGAAGGACTTTCACCATCTTGATGAAAAATAGAAATTATTTACCACGTAGTTTTGATAAAAAACAAAAAAAACTTATTTGGGCGATTATTTTTAGTGGAGGGGATATTTAAGCACAGCGGCTTGGAAACGATCCGGCAAGTATGTGTGAATCCTTATAGAGATTTCGTAGTGTGAGTGCTACAGGCACGTTAAAAAACATAACTTAAAATTTTAGTTCCGTTCATATTTATAGAGTGGTTACGATGCTAAAACTTTTTGTGTGGATTGTCGCGAAAGAACCTCCTTAAAAGAGAATAATCGGCAAATGTTTCCGGTGCTAATGTATCGTAGGGTCTTTGCATTAATGAAATATAACAAGAAGTCGACAGGTGACACAAAAACGAGTTTCAGAAAATTAAACGAGGCATGGTTAATTTAAAAGGTGACACATATCAAGAAAATTACTATTAAAATGAGATACATATTTAGAATTTTAAGTATATATTATAAATTGTATTTTTTGACGAAAAATTCCCACTGTTTTTGGGTTCCACTCAAAAGTAAAATGGGACCCTTTATAGTATAGGTACATAGATATAAAATGTCTGTCTCTTTGTATATCTGTTGTCTGTCCGAGTATTGTAGCTTGTAAGCTAAATAAGATTGAAACATGAACTCCTCAAGTTATATGTATTCATTTACCCTGAAATCAAAAATCATTTTAATTTTAATCGAGTGATTGTTTTGGGAGGGTGGAATAATATGTGACGTTCGAAAATAATCATTTTTTAAACATTTTAAAAGCTAAATCCTTCAAATCTTTAATATGTGAGAGAACTAAAAGAATTTGTACAAAATTAAGAATAATAATGTAAAAGGGCTTCAAATTAGCAATTTCTAGGGAAATTTGATATCTGTCAGCGTTCAGAATTGGATTAACTATAGATTATGAGAAATTTCAGGAATTTGTTAATTCTCCCCTTTTCAATGGCAAATGAGAACGAATATGACAAATCAAATATTTTGGAAGATATAATGATAATATACAGAACCTTCGCTATGCGAGCCGATATCGTCTTTAGTCTCTGGTTATTTGAGACAAAGGTAACAGCCCTAAATGATTTTGAGATCAACTCACTCTTATAAGCATAAGACCTATGGACAGGTATATTAAAATATTTTAATTTCCATCTAAAAGAGAAGATTTTCTTTCAATCATTTTTCCTATATACAGTACAAACAGCAAAAATGAATTTTTGAATGAGATAATTTTAATGAGAATTTATTTTAATATTATAAGAATTTGGTTTAAGGCTGATTCTTTTATTTATTAACCGACTTCAAAAAAGGAGGAGGTTCTCAATTCGACTGAATTTTTTTGTGTCTATGTTACCTGATATCTTCGCCAATTGTGAACCGATTTTGATATTTTTTTGCATTGGGTTCAGTCTAGTTTCCAATTGGTAAAAATATAAATTTCATTGGTATTGGATCTTTTTTGTTATGTTTGTTCAGGCATAACTTCTTTGTTTATGAACCGATTTTAATTATTCTTTCTGCGTTTGGATCAATATAGCTCCAAGATAGTCAAGATACCTAACTATCTATTTATTTATTTATTTTATGTATGTTCAGCGAGAACTTGTTGCCACGTGGACCGATTTCGATGATTCTTTTTTTATTGGAAATGGGGTACCTTAGGGGTAGTCCCATATTAATTTGGTCAAGTTCTGATGATATGATCAATGACGAAATAACGTAAATCTCCTATTCTTATGAGCAAATAATCGAAATTATAATAAATAAAATCTTTTATAAAATCTTAAAACATTCATTTAAAACCCGCTAACGTTTCGAGATAATTTCTTTATTTATGAATTGAATTTTATTATCATTTTCTGATTCATTCGCCCGACGCTTTCTCTTACGAGATGCATGCAAGGTATTATATTAAGTCACTATTAATAACATCACTAAAAAGAGAAAAATAATAATTTTTATAAAAAAAAATTAAAACTGACTTCAAAAAATTAAATGCAACAAATAAAATAATAATAACTTAAAAATAAAATAAAATACACTAAAAGGTATAAAATAATTATTATCTTATTTAGTTACAACTAAACGACGAAATATTAACATGAAATTACTTTTTGAAGTCGGTGCTAAACAAACTATATTAGCGAGCGTACCCGCCAAACGTACTAAGTAAGATCCGCCTAGTTTGATTCATAAAATATATATTTTTGGCACCGACTTCAAAAAGTGATTTCATGTTAATATTTCGTCGTTTAGTTATAACTGAATTAGATAATTATTTTATACCTTTTAGTGCATTTTATTTGATTTTTGAGTTCATATTATTTTATTTGTTGCTTTAGTTTTTTTGAAGTCGGTTTTATTTATTTTTGTTTTTTTTTTATAAAAATTATTATTTATTCAAAAAGCGAGCAATAGAACCTCTCTGTGTGGTTCTAAAGCATAATGTTTATGAATTATAATAAAATATTTCACAATAAAATTCAAAAAGTGAATTTATTTATTTAGAAGAGGAAAAAATGACAAGAGGAAATGTTCAGGTGGCTTTGTGCCAGTTAAGAAGTCTGCGGCTTTGATTGGCATGACATGACTTTGGCACGAATTTATTTTTCACACAAGCTATTGGAATGAAAAATATTTACTGGGCTATTAACTCGTCAGGAAATATATTTAATTTAATTTTATAGTCTTCTCCTTCTAAAGACTCCTAAACAATTAGTCATATGTTTAGTGATGTTATTCGAAAATGGGCCAAAAAATTATTATTAGGACTTTTTTCTTTATCTCTTATTAACCTATGGTAGAAACACCTTAACCACCTTTACTACTAGGGTATATTTATTCTATTTAAATAAAATCAACCAAATCCCCTAAAGTCTCATATGTGCAAAATAGGAATTTTGCAAAAAAAACTTTTCATAATCAAATTAGAAACAAAATAAAGTAAAAAAATTCATTCGTGTTCTCGTTAATCCCTATGACTTGAAGAGAGTGAAATTTAATCCTCTATTCTCCGAATTCTACAGCTTTCAACTGCATCTCTAAAATTACATTCGACTTCAACTTTTTCTCTCCATTCTTAATTTCTTAGAAATAAATAAAGAGTGACATTTTTCATTTCCATGTAAAAACATGTTATGTGTGTCACGGACTGGAAATTCTCTTATAAATTTTGTTTGAGGTCTTGAAGGGAGATTTTATGATGACACTGATGTCTGAACCAGATGTATGGAGGGACAATTGACATCCGCACCGACCAGCACCCCCAATAGCTATTAACACCTTCCTCCCCTGCGATCGCCCCCTCCGCCCCCCCCCCCTGGATCCGCCCTTGTATAATATATGTATTATTATTTCTTGAATAAATCTGAATTATTTTTTATTAAAAATAATTTGATTTCTCCTTACACATCATAAAGAATAATTTGTTTCTGCGGTTAAGGGGAAAGAAGTATATTTAACCTTACATCAATGACAAATAATTTTGTTTGATTTTTTTATTTGTAGTTTTTTACTTCAACTAACAATAACTAAATGATGAAAAGCTATTTGTAGATACCTAAGCAAAAAACAATCAATGACCTAATAAATTTTAGAATTAACGAAAATTATTGTAATAAATTATTTATTCATTAGACAGGGGTTCCCACCAGTGGCGTGTGGTCGATGGATGCTGTGAATGGGGCGCATCTCGCAAATTCCAAAATACCAAGAGGATTTTCATTATTGTTGAAAAATTTGTAAAATTTTAAAAACAAATTCAATAAATACTATTCAACTAATTCATTTAAAGTTAAATAAAATTTAAAATTTACAGGGCTTAGCAAATTTAAAGAACATGAAAAAATATTCCAATATTTTGTCTCCTCTTTCGCCCCCACGCACTCATTTTGGCTATTGGCTTTTACAGCATACATTTTATATAGTCTTAAAAACTAACATTACAAAATTTGATCTATATCGGAGAGAGTATTAATTTTTGCCCCCACTCACATTTTGGGAGGTTGAAATTATTTTTAAGATATTTGCAAATAAATAACTCTCAGTTTTCTAAAGAGTAAATGTACAAAAGCTAAAAATTTCTATATTCCCCCCCCCCCCCTTCGCCCCCATACAGTCAATTTTGATAGTTGATTTTTACAGGAATAGTTTCTTAAAGTAATAAAGAATAACTCTACAAAAGTTGATCAAGATCGGAGAGAGTTTTAATTTTTGCGCCATCTCACATTTTGGATAGTTGGGAGTCGAATTTCAAAAAATCCTGAAATTAGTTTTTAGATATTTGTATTTAAAATTTTATTAAGTAAAAATCAAGTAGATAGATATCTTATCGTTCTTAATTGAAAATGCATAATTAGTGTAAACACATTGCAAATATATTTTGCCCCTTTTAACCCTTTAGGGGTCGAATTTCAAAAAATCCTGAAATTAGTTTTTAGATATTTTAATTTAGTATTTTTATAAGTAAAAAGTAAGCAGATATTTTATCGTCCTTAAGAGATATCGCATAATCAGTGAAAACACACTTTGCCCCTTTTGACCCCCTTAGGGGTCGAATTTCAAAAAATCCTTTCTTAGTGAGCCGCTATGTCATAGATGTAATATCCTCTCCAAATTTCATGTTTTTATGTCCAGTGGTTCTGGCTGTTTTGATGATGAGTGAGTGAGTGTATCGGGCAAAGAATTTTATATATATAGATATAGCGAGTAATCGTTTTGATCCGAGTGCAAAAGGCCATTCCTAGAATAATAGAAATTAAGAAATTAATCTCTAATTAAGAAAAGAAGGAAAAAAATTTTTTGTCTTTCTATGCCATTTTGTTACAAATGAAGAAAGTTTTTGAACACTACTGTGGAGAGAAGAAGGAAACATTTTATTTGTTTCATTCATTGACCCTTTGAAACCCTGAAGAAGGAGGGAAAAATCCTCCGAAACGTCGGTTTGAAAGGAAAGGAGGAAGGATTCCAATAAATTACACCTTATTTTATATGTGTTAATTTTTTCTTTTTTCTTTCCTCACTACCTCTGGGCTGCCTTCCCTTACTTTCAATTTTAATCTCTAATAGTCTGAAACAGGTTTTAACTTGTATTTGTCACCCTTGCAATGCCTTCTTAGCTCTAAAGAAAGAGAGATCATTCTATCCGTGCCCTTTCTATAGTTATTTTAATATATCATATTCTAAAGAAAGAATCGCTCACCCTCACATTAAATAATAAAAAAGTGAAAACTTTTTCAATACTCGGTAGAGCTGCTCTAGTAATTATTAATAAACGCAAATATAAATTGTTCTTTTATAGCTATTCTAAATATAACTAACATTCTCTTAAAATCTGAATAGAATAATTCAAAAAATAATATTTTCTGCATTTTGAACTAGATATTCCAAAATCTAATCAGTACTATGTATTGATACAAAAGAACTTTTTGACTTTTCTTTCTTGGGTTATCGTGGGTATCGGAATTCAGACACACAAAGAGAAAGAAATCATAGTTGAAAAATATTTTTCTCCGCCTTTCAGACATTTTAAAACACAATGAGCAAAAATTTATTTTTATGCGTGATTGAATACATTTAATTTGCATTATGGCTTCTTACGAGCGCGTCAGTCAGTTTTCAATCAACTATGAAAAGAATTGAAACATCACCAGAAGAAACCGAAGTGAAGATAAATTATCCGCTCTTTTTAAATATCAATTAATAAAAAAAATCTAATGTTAAATTTGAAAAAAATAACTAATAATTCTATGATGTGGTTATCGATAAATTTTAAAAAAAGAAGGGAAGAATAAAATAAAATTTAAATAAATGAAGGCCTATTTTTGGACAGCATCCCCTGGCTGAAAAGTCACACCGCCCGCCACTAGTGCCCACAGAGGAGGTTAAGACGCAGTGTGCGTCATTAAAATCTCAAGGGGGGGGGGGGGGTTTGAAAATTGTTGCAAAATTAGCATTATATGCTAAAAATAAAAATGGACAAGAAAAACCTATTCTAATTATTTAGAAGTAAATAAAATATACTATACAGCTAGTAGGCCTAAAGTTGTAATGACACTTAATAAAATACAGCAATACCCATCAATACCTTTCTTTTCTTCGGTAAAAAGTTTTATACTAGGCCTACTGTTATTACTCTATTTGTAAGGGGGAGGGGTTAGTATGGGGTGAGTCATGAATCAAGGTGGGATGAGCACTCCTGAATTAAGATTATTAAAATAACAATGTAAAATCACAAATTAGATAAAAAGTAAACATGTTCAAGATTCACTAGGTTGTCTGAGAAATTTTGTTAAGTCATCCAATTTTTGACGCCATTTTCTTTATATAAGAAAGATAATGATGCCTTTTTTTTCTCAGCCTAAGCCACAACGTTATGAAAACAATATGTACTTTTAAATAAAAAAAAATATGACATATCTTCATATACGATCATAAATGTGCCTCTACGATACTAGAAAACCAATTGTCTGAGTTTAGCTACTCTTTTCGAACTATGGTATGAGAATCCAGTCAGAATACTCATACAGGAATATAGACAGTGAGACAAAAAACTATGTTCAAAATTATTTTTTTATTTCTAAACACAAATATGCAAGAAATTATCAAATTCAGTATTTCTAAATGCCTACAGAATAATGTTAATAGTGTTTAATAAACCAGAAAGTATAAGGGCTATAAAACTTGTTTACGGAAACTATATAAAGTTGAATTTTTCTAGGTGATTCTTAGTAATGTGATAAATTTTCAGCCAAATAGATTAGTGAAAGGATTATTACAAAGAATATTCCTTCAAGGACAATTCTGCTCACTATGATACAACTTAATAGTATGAGTAGATAGGATAGGTTAATTTCTAAAATTAAGATTAGAATATGTATCATTGATATCGTTTTGAAAGAAATTTAATTAATGTATTTAATATTACAAAAGCTGTGAACAGCTGCCGTGAGTAGGGTAAAATTTCTCACGAGCTTTAAAACCTGATAGTATTAAGGTAGTTGTTTCGCGACAATACTAGCAAAAAGTTAATGCTAGAGTATATAGAACAATAAATACGTTGTTGCCAGCTTGTTTTTAGTGTAAATTTTTCATCATAAATTTTTAATTATATATTAATTATTATCTCAGAAACTGTGTTGTAACTATGAATTAAAATTTTCTTAAAAAATGTATTAGTTATTGTATAATGTTGGTTTAGTTTTTATAACAATAATAGGAAGAGTTTCTTAATTATAATTAAATATGTATGTAAACTTTCCGGTATCCCATATAAGACTCTGAAAAACTCTATCTTTGGAATTTAATATCTCCGAAAATATATTGTTAATTAATTTCGTATTGCCACCAATCGATGCAAAATTATTTAAATAATAATCTGTCTAAATTTCAAAAAAATCCTAAGAAAACCCATATGGTGAAATAACTACCTTAATATTGCCTTTTAGAACAGAAAAGCTAAATCCTTCAAATATTTATTATTTGAGAGAATTAGATAAATTTGTACAAAATTAAGTATAATAAAATTTATTTTAGATATTGAAAATGATTGAATGATTTTGATTGAAAATTGTTTCCCATAAAAAATTGATTTATAGAAAATATGTAGATAGATATTATATAAGAAAAATGTTATAATAGAACAAAAGTCAAATTATAATGATATTCGCTTATTAAACTGATTATATTTTATATTAGTTGCAAATATGAAGACAACAGTGCCTTCGGCGATATGCAATTGTAGCTTTTGCATAATACTTAGGGGAGAGACATTAATGCGCGTTCGGTCATGATAAAAATGTTCAAGGTTAAAGCAAATGACTCCTGTGAATAGCTTAAAACGCGAGCTTTATATAATACGAATAGCATCACTCAGCTAAATATATCGAAAATAATAAATGACAAAACATATTAATATACAATTTTCAACACCCACAGGTGTTTTTGGAAACTTTCTTTATATTATGAGTAAGCTCGGTAAATTCGAATGAATAACCCTTCCGACCTCTAAAATAGGTGTTTATCAAAAAAAGGAAGAATTTCCTAAAATGTCTGATAAATTGATTAAATATTTTAATTTCAACTATTTTTAAAGGAGATTTTTACTAAGCACTTGGTGATGTAATCGCATAGAAAAATTGCAGATATTTAGGTGTCATGGTCTCTTGAATTCATGAAAAGTAATATAAAAAAATATCTTTGTTCTTAATACTTTTGTTGTTGTTTATTATTTTGTTTTTTCAGTAATGGAAATAGCATTTAAATAAGACCCTGTGCTTAGATAAGCATGCGTCTCTACTCTTTCTCTTAATCACTCACTCCTATTCCCTTTCAAGGGTCTTTCAAGACCAATAGCATAAGCATCTTCTTGGGGGGGGGCCTTTGTACATTCGATAGCATTAAAAAATGTGAATTTTTGATTTAATGGTATACCTACTAAAGATTTTCAATCATTAATTTAATTGATGAATCAAGTCTTCCATAGTTATTGGATAAATTTAAAATTTTCAATTCATATTTATGTCTATTTTCAGTTAAAAAAATCTGTAAATCCAAACTAACATAAGGTGAAATATGAAGCAATATCATATATGAATTAGAAAATTCAATTAATGTTTTTGTTTTACAAAAACATCAATCGCTAAAATCAAACAACCTTGAGCAATATTAACAAATTGGATAGTTTTTGAATCATGGGTTTATACATTACCTTGTTATGTTTAACAATGATAAGTACATTTTAAGTACAAGGTTTCGAGTTTTATTTTAAATGTGTTCTACACTTGATCAAGGTTTCCAAAATATCGATATTTCTAAATGGGTTTTTAAAGTTAATATTTTTTATAAACCTATTCAAAAAATGATATTTTTAAGAAACAATATCAGAATTAGTAGTACCTATAGGTTCAGTTACTTAGAGCAGGTTTATTAATATTTTGAATAATAATCAACTTAATATCATCATTATATCGTAATTATTAGTCCCAATATTGATTGGATCTAACTTGGACTCCATTTGATCCTATCTCATGCTAGCTGTATAAATAGAATTAAAATGTTTATCAAATGATGGGGAGGGACAAATTTTTCGTGGGGTTAAAAAAATTTATCATGAGCTGTGAGGAAACTTTGTAAATATATATTTTTTAAGTAGAATTAGTCTATATTTATTTTTATATTTATTTCAGTTAAAAATGTCAGTTTGAGAGAGCTCTAAATTGGCCATTTTTAGGTGATTTTTGTAGCTGTTTAGAAATAACTTATGGAAAATTTCCACAAATTCGCTAACTTTATCCTTATAAATGAAAAAAAAAGAAAAAATTTTGTCTCGTTATATAATTTTCGGTATGAGGTCCTACTCGCACTTGGCCCGCTTATTTGAATTTAGTAAAGTGTCCTAACCATTATAAGTTAGGCTTAAAATAATCTATTTATATTCTCCCCTTTAAAGCATAACCATTCTGTGATGTAAATAAAATAATAATTGATATTTTTCTAATAAGTATGGATTGAATATCGGCATATATCACCTATATTTTTTAAGATCTCATCAAATGTTATTAATAGTTGCAGGGAGATTAACGACACCTAAAAACGACGCATTATGTTATATGTATATCGGTCAGTAGTTAGACAATGGATTATTTCAAAATTACCAGCACAATAAACTTTAAATAATATAAAGTCAAAAAATTAATTTAACATGTTTTGAGGATTTCAATTTTAATTGTAGGTAGTTATAACTTTAATCAGGTTAATGATTTCATACATTTTGACATTAAAATGAAGCTTCACAGTAATAAAATTACTGTCACACTTGAAAATAGATTACAATAATATTAAACTATCTATAATTTATGGAAGTTGTGTAAAATTGCATTTTATTTGAGATGACTCACTTAATTATTAGTCAGACTTAAATTTAAAATTATTCATAATCTTTTATTTAAATTATTTATATTATTCTAAAAAATATACTTAAAAAAAAAGGAAATGTGAGTCAGGATTAATCCTGGCTCTCTCAGCCACCCGCTCTGAATCTGAATTAATTTGTTCTGAAGCTGAAAGTGGGAAAGATTTGTAAATAAATTTGTGTAATGGTCTTTTGTCTTGTAAGAGGCGGCCCGCTCCTCGGAGGCCCAATAAACAAAATATAAGGTAAGGCAGACGTCATTCACTGTGAGAATTATTATCACATAGTATAATCCAAATCCAAATTTCCAAAAAAATAAAATAAGAAAATGAAATTTACTATATAAGGTTCCTATAATAAAAAAGGAGTCATTATTTCTTTCAGGGCCAACATGGGGAGGAAGAAGGGTTACAAAAATAAAACTTTCAATATAAATTCTATGGTAGATCCTTTGATCGATTTGTACAAAATTTCGCATTTGTATCCTATTCCGACCTTATTAAAATGAATCACTTAGTGAAATTAATAGAGACCCAAAAGAGGGGGGGGGTTCAAAAATAATATTAAATAATAAAATTTTCAAACTAAAATAAAATAAATCTAATATTTAAAATAAAATAGTCTCATATTTAAAATGAAATATGATAAAATGCTAATTTGTCCAAAATGGGCCAATTTAGCTAAAATTTACTTTGAAAGGGTCATTATTTCTTTAGGAAATCAAAATATTAAATAGTATAAGAGAGGGGGCAGATGTATGGTAAAGTTATGTTTATAGCCACATTAGTTTATTTTCTTAAGTTTTTAAACAAACAAATAATACTTTTAATATATAGATATCAATTATTATCAATTCATAATGATAAATTCCTTTTATTTCTACGAAAATGTATCAAGGTGAATCAAGATGAAAAATAACCCAAGGGTTTCATTAAAAAAAAGGTGATTAATAATTACAAAAGCAAAAATTCACTTGTAATTAATTAAAAGAATATGATGATAATGAAAATAGGATCAGAAGTCAAGGTGAGAATTCAAGGATAGATCTGGAATGTTTCTTGTTACATTTAAGACGAGATGAAATGATTGAATTTGATTATGAATATAAATAAAATACACAAGCTAGATCATAACATAGAATAATTGATTAGTAAACCAAAATGTCAAAAGAATAAAAATCACTGAAATGATATCTTTTGGATGAGATAAAATTTCTAATCTTAATTCAGAAGTCATTTCAAGTGATTTTGAAGTCATTTTTGGTGTAGGTATAGTAAACTGAAGCTTGAAGTAAAACAATATCTTAATATTGAATGCATTCAACTCTCCAACGTCGTTATTAAGAATACAGCAAATATAGGATACTGTGGATAGAAGAAGTCCATATAATTTAATAATATTAATACTTATGTTGTTTGCCCATCCGTCTATTACACAGATTGGTACAATTTATTACCCATTGTGATGAAATTTCATAGAAATATATTACTAATATTCACGTGTGCAGAAAAAAATCATGTATTCGGATATTAGAATTATCTTGAATGTTCCATTTAAAAGATTCTATTAAACATATAATATTGTCATTTTTAATTTGAAGGGTCAGTTGCGTACTCTAATATGACCCTACTAAGTTGCTAGTGGAGTGTTTCTCCCTTTTCTAATTTTGAAATCTTTTATTTAAAAATCTGTAAAAATTAAAGTATGTGACAGATGAAATAAACTATTTTATTTTACATAGATCCACCGTATGTACTAGCGTTAAATTGACAAACTTAATAAAAAACAAAGAATTTAAGTTTTGTATTACTATTGATACAGCTGGATAATTACTGAGGGGCGCTGCTACTGTAGTGGCTAAAGCGAACAAATTTGAATATCTTTTACTCGGGATTGAACTCGCTTGATTGATGAATTTTTTATCTCTGACAATAGCTCATAGTGCTTCAGTAATTCTAGAGGAAGGCAATGGGAAACCACCCCTGAGATAAAATGAACAATTTCCCCAGGAATATTACTATGGATATGATACACCTCGTAGTAATCGTTAATTCTCGAGTTTTGCTTACGAAGAAGAAGATAATTATAATAAATATAGAAACTCAAAAACTGGATAAGTCTGGGAAATAAGGCTTATAATATATTTAAATTTTGTTTTTGCTCATTCATGGTAAGAAATTTTTGAAACGTAGGGATAAGTAATTTTCAAGAATTATTATTTTTTTGTCTCTCTGGATTCTGAAACCTACATAACTTAGGAACACAATGTTCTCAAATATACCAACTGGTACTAGAATGCTTCTATTTCCAAAACAAAGAACAGATTAGATTTTGATCATTTGAACTTACAGATGAAAAAATCAGAAAAAAATCTACTTGAGCTAATTACCTGAAATTTGGAACATAATATTGTGTTAATAAGCTTCAGTACCTGGAACACCGAGCGATGCTCGGTAATATTTTGCATCAGTTAAAATCGATATATTAATATTATTTTTAATTCAGTTAAAAAGGTTGATTTTTATTCGTAACCAACATAAAATAAAATTGAAATACAATTTAATTTATATTTTTGCCAACGTTTACACCTACAATGGCTATCATCAAGGCGTATCACTGGGCATAAAGTTTTGAATGTAATTGTAATTAATAATAATAATATACATGAAAGTTCTTTCTTTGATTCTTTTAAATCCTGAATAAGGGAGAACGATCCTCATTGAATTCTCGGATTTTTCAAGAGAATGAAATTGGATAATTTTAATATATAATAATATTTGTAATGAACAATTAGTGGGATTTAAAATTTAAAAACCAATTAATTATTAAAAATAAATTGAATAAAAATGTAATTATACATTTTATCGAGACAACCACCTGTGAATAATTATTTCAATTAACAAAAAACCATCAAAAACAACTTAGCCGAAGATGAGACCGTGACAGATCGAATTGTAAAAAACCCCTAACCCGTGAATTTCATCCAAATCGTTAGAGCCATTTTCGAGAAACCTATTCTATATATATATAAGAATTGCTCGTTTAAAATAATAAGATTTATAGAATCTCTTTAATTAAAACCCACTCTTTTCGTAATCATCAAACAAAATTCAAATATCCTGAATGTTCATTGTAAATATTTGAGATAAAATTTAAACATGAGTAGAAGTAAACCTTTTAGTTCTACTTTCGATTAGCACTTGGGTCTTAAATGATGATCCCGAAGGGAGTGAATCACGTGGTCACGGAGATATGCAGGAGACAATACAAAGCGCACATTAGAATTCATAAAGCGATGTTACCATGAAAGAGGATCGTTGACGAGGACGGCGGAAATATCACGTCCACCAGCAACCACCTGATGCATTATGTATCGAACAGAAAACTTACCGCCCGAAATATACTTATCTTCTGCAAAGGATTTGGGTATGGAGTAATTAGGGACTTGAGAAGCCAATCAATCTTCCATACACGGATTCCTAAAGGTCTATCACCCATTAAAATTACCCTTTCGGATGAGATAATCAGGAAATAAATAAATTATGATGACGAGAACAAAGGATTATTTTAAATATTTATTGATTTGAACATATAATTAAATTAAAAAGTGTACATTATTGTAATTTTCTATTTCTTTTCTAATTTAAATGAATTTTTTATTTTTACTTAAATTTCATCGTCTCTCCTGTTCGATCTCACATTTATTTATTTTTTTCTATTTTTCAAGTGCTTTAAGTTGAAAGACTATTTCTTCAATATGGCCTAATCTTTTAAAAATGTTAGGGGTTTTCCGGTTGAAGAAAAAGTTGATCAATATTTATATATAAAGAGAAACAAAGAGGTTGTCCTCTGCTTGATCCCAATAAACATACACACGAATATATCGAAATTATATATATATATATTGTTAAAGGATAAATAATTGTATATACTCGTATGTTATCTCAGTTTGAATTTGTATATATATATATATATATATGTGTGTGTGTGTGTGTGTGTGTGTGTGTGTGTGGTGTTTAATCAAGCTTTTATCAATGTTCTGTACAAACTGATGGGGTCGGCACATTGGTGGGAGAGTGGGTGAGTACCTTTTGACATCTGTAATTAATAATAACTCACTGACTTGCCTATTGTGTGGTCCCACAGTTTCCACTGAGGAAGAGATGCCGAAAGCGCTCTCGAAATATTTGGATTAACCATTTGAATAATAAAATAAATTACTGGAAAGAAGCAATTCAATTTATTTATCCTCTAACAATAAAAAATTAATATATCCAGTACACACCAAGCAAGCAAAATTCTTATGTATATATATATATATATATATAATTTATTTGTTTGAGACTATAGTTTCGAAGACATGGTCTTCATCATCTGTCTTTTTAATTATAAATATTATTTTTCATGGGATCAGAATCGTGTAGATATTGAATTTTTTCTTCTTTCTCAGCTGGTTAGCCAGGTAGAATTAAAAAGCCAAGCCTTCGAAACTATAGTCTAAAACAAATAAATAATATATATTATATACAGATATATAATTTCGATATATATGTGTGTATGTTCATTTGCATCAAGCAGAGGACAGCGTCTTTGTTTATCTTTATGAATAAACAACTTTGCTACTCTAGGCAAAATAAAAACTTTTCAGTTAAATATTTATATGGGCTATTATATTTGTTGCTAAAATTCTTTGTTCATCCATTATTGGTGTCTTTATTCTCTTGACTAGTGAGTCTGATTGATGAAAATTCTTAAGAAAACTGTTATGAAATATTATAATTTTTTAATTTTATTCATCGAAATAACTTTAATATTTTGAAATCAAGCGATTTTATCTTTAATATCAAGTGTAGAAAGAAATATGTTTCTTTAACTAAACCGAGGTGATTTTTTTGTGATACAGTGAAAAACAACCTTTATTCGTGGTTTTGCATATTTTGAAAAAGAGCCAAGGTAATAAAACGAAAGCTGGACAAAAAGAAAGGTCCATTTGGTTAGAAAACATGTACTACAGTAATTTGAACTGTGCAAGAATTATGCATTTTAAAGGCAATTTAGATAAAGATCAATATAAGTATTCAACAAACAAACTTATTTCTTAAATTATTATACACAGAATAATAATGTATTTTTTGTTTATTGTTATTTCTAAGCTCTTGCTAAGAATGTGGACCTCAACTATGTATTATATTTTAGATAGTTGCCAGTTACCAGTCTTTTTGCGTTTGTTTTTCTTAAAGATGATAATTAAAATGTCAATTTAATTTTATTTGTACTAATTATTGATTACATAAACAAATAAGCTGATGTGGCCACCCATTTGACTTTACCACACACCTGGCCCCCTCTCTATATTTAATATTTAATAAAATAATTTATAATCCCTTCCCCCCCCTCTTAATTTTAGGCCCATTAGCAAAATATCTCTGTTTAATTATGTTTAATTATGAGATAAATATCAGCTTTCTTCGATTTTTGTTTGAAAATATTTTTCAACGCCCTCCCCCTTCTGAAATTTATAAATTCGATTGTTTTAAAGCTCTCAGACTATTATTTAAGGAGATAGAGAGGTATAAAGATTTTAAAGACAAAATAATTTTGTGGTCGGAAATTTTATGAAAATTTTATAAATTCACATAGTGAATCATTTTCATAAAGTCGTACAAGGGGCATTTGCGAAATTTTTTTACAAAGGATCTAGGATGACTTATATTGATAGTTTTATTTTTTTGAACCCCCCCCCCCCCCAATTTCGAAAAAAATAATAACTCTCTTTTTTATTATAGGTTCATGTTATAGAATATTTCATTTTTTTGGTTTTTTATAAGTTTGAAAATCTTATCATTTTAATTTTTAACCCCGCCCTCTTAATCTTTTGTTCGATTTCAAAAAAAAATCTAATCAGCTTTTCATTCATTAAGTCAAAACTACATGTGAAATTTCGTTTTGATATTCTCACTAGTTTTTGAGCTAGAGCGTACACAAAATTTGGCAACGTACTTAGCACACTCGCTCTAGAAGATGTCTAAGAAACAGAAGATATCTTATAGACATCTTATAGTCAACAAGACCTGAATAAGACATCTTCTGGATGGAGCATGTTATCATGGAACATATACTAACAGACATTTTGACAAAATTATTTATATCTCGTAAAATATAATTTTTCGAGGTTCACTAATTAAAGCTTTTTCTAGACCAAAACGCCATGGTTTCGTTCAAAATTTTCATCAAAATAGTTTCAGCCGTTTTTGAGATATTTCGAAAAAACGAGTCAAAAAATTTCATAATAAATGGCTTATTCTATAGATGGAATCCTAGAACACCTAATATCACCTATAATTTAAGATATTTCTAAACTAATTAGTCCACTACCTAAATCGTTCTTTTGTGAAAATTTCAAATAAACAATTATTAAAATGTATTAAAAGTTGTTTTTTTTTTGAAAATTTAGCAATTTGCAAAAAGATTATTACAAAATATTCTCGAACTTGATATGTTTCTACTTAATTAACTGGAATTGAAAATAAGGATTGAAAAACTGTTTCCTTCTAAGGATTCAATAGAAATGTAACCTAAACAATACAACTTAAAGTCAATCGAAATTATTCTCACGATCTTTTGCAATAAAAAATTGAAATGAAGTAAATTATGTCAAAGCCAAACAGATTGTGGTAAAAGACAAAAAAATTGTTTTGATCTCTTGGCATATATAATTATTCACCTTAAAATGCCTCTTTATGATTTCTGACAGACTAATTAATTACTTTTAAAGATCCATAATGAATTCTCTTGATATTATAATTTCACCTTGATTTCATTATTTATTTTAACTATGATTTTTTCAACCTGGAACTCTATTACTTTGTCTGAACTACAACCTTCAATGATTGAAGACCAGCTTTTATAGCTCTAAGTTCGACACCGACCAAACTTCCAAATTTTTTCCTTCTCGTTTCTCAATGACTCTTATAAAATAAGTGCTCCACTTTGTAGGTGAAAATAAAAAACTTTCGGAAATCGAACTGAAATTTTTTTGACGTATTTTTAAAGAATAATGTTTGTGATGAACTTAGAGAAAATTCCGACTATAATTGAAAAAAAATCGAAGTACTTGAATTTGTGAAATAAAATTCGCATATATTGAGAGATATACGACCTTTCTTAAGACAGGGTTATTTTTTGCTGATAAGCCGGGATTTGCATCCTTGATTGATTCTATGATTATATTTATTTATATATTTTATTTTATTTTTAATTTCTGTGTCGAATCCAAACATTGATAATACTGATAAAAATTCTCATTAAAAATGTCTAATCTAAGTTCTTTTATAATAAAATTTTCAGCTAATAAGGATTTTATTAAAGCAATTTGAACCGCGAAAGTTAAATAATATGATTAATAATTTCTTATGTTAATTCTATATTTAGAAAATTATTTTATTATTATTTTTATTTTTATTTTTATTTTTTTGAAAAGGAAAATTAAATTGAGCATCCGACGGGACTCGAACCCGTGTCTCTCCTTTCCGCAAAGAGCGGCTTACCAACTAACCCACGGATCCTCAAAAAATCAAAAAGAATAAAATAATTTTCTAAATGTAGAATTAACATATGAAATTATTGATCATATTATTCAACTTTCGGGGTTCAAATTACTTTAAGAAAAAATCAAAACTAAAAGTTTAAAAAATTAATTTGTCTAAAAAATGATTTTATTGTTGATTAAATTGTTTGCAGTGTTCTTATCGCAACAAAGAAGATATTTCTGATAAAAACCATGCTTATTTTACATTCTAGGTCTTATACAAACTTAAATATATTCAGAGATAGTTTACCTATGGGCGGTTCACAGAGGAAACGATAAAGCGTTGAACTCTCCGAACGTAGTGAATTGAAGAGAAAGATATTTTTGCAAAAATAACAATATTAAACTATATAAAACTAAATTAAATACCATAATCACTTAATGTACATTTTTTTTAAGTTCAATATTCTTTAACGAGGGGAAATAGACAATTGTTTATTTCCGTTTGCCAATTTACCTATTAGAATTATGAATACGTAATCGGACAGGATACAAAAGATCATTTGTCTTTTGACTTATACTTTAAAATAAATGTCTGTTAGGAAAAAATTCACAGCTTGTTTTAAAAACAAAAATTTTACTTTACAAGTCAATACTTAAGGCAATATGGTTGTATGGTTGTCAAATCTGGGGAACAGCCAGTGAATCTAACTTGAGTAAAATTCAAAGAGCCCAATCAAAAATTCTCAGAGGCATATCAAATAAATGCCCCCTGGTATATTACAAATGAAAGACTATACATTGATCTTGATGTAGCATCAGTTAGAGAGATCATAAGCAATCAATTCATTAACCACAAAAGAAAACTGTAAAATCACACAAATATATCGGCCATCGTTCTTCTGGACAACATCAAAACAATCAGAAGAAGAAAAAAATTTCATGTACTGAATTCAGAAGATCGAATATTATATTTTAACTGAAAAAAAAACAATTAGGAAAGTCATCACTGGATGACTTTCCCTTCAAGTCCATGTGTATGTAATCAAATTTACTTAAAGCTATATGTAATTTTAAGCTGATTGTAAATAAATAAATAATAAAGAAAAAAAATTCTATAAAAAAATTAAGGAAAATTAATAAAAAAAAACAACAAATTTCTGAAATTAATCTTCTAAATGCAACATGGACTAATTATAAAGACTATTTTTTCTCAAAGAGAGCAAATGTGTATGTTTATTTGCATCAAGCAGAGGACAACCTCTTTGTTTCTCTTTGTGAATCAACAACTCTGCTACTCTCGGCAAAACAAAAACTTTTCTACTATTTTTTCTCATATTAAAACTAAGCTTAAGATTTGCCTGGTAATTTATTCACAAAAATTTTGTTTTGTCTTTGTCTTCTACGTCTAATCTCTTTTTGTAAGGACGTTACTTCAGAATAACAAAAACATGATTTGAGGTTTGATTGGAAAGTCTCTGCACATCACTTTTGGATTTTTAAGAGTTCCTAATTTTTTCGTTTGTGTAGTCTCGATGTATATATATTTCATAGAGCCTTATATGATTCCCAATTTATGATTTCTTATTTATGATAAGGATTTCCATATTAAGATTAAGAATGTCATTTCTGTTGAGTGTATGTTAATCCAAAGCAGTACTTTGTAAAGTCTTGAAAACTTGAATAACCTTAATGGCATAACGTTAAAGTTTGGCACTGCATGTCATTCAGATGTTTGATCTGCATATAAAGTATAAATTAGTACTATAATGTTAGCTTTGACTGGGGCCCAATTAGCCAGTGTATCTTTCCAAGATGTTTTCCATCCTCTCGAGAATTGAAACCAGAATCATGTTGGGTGGGATATTCAATTGAGTTGGTAGTTATTATCTGCAAGTGGTCTGTTAAGGTGTTTCATAAAGATGACATGTTTACTCCGCCATTTTTTCGTCCACTTGCTGATTTTATTATATAAGAGAGTGTTGCAGAGTGGTGATTGTTTCTTCAAACGTCATCACGTATAATAAAGGCAAAATAAGATTAATCAAATGTTAACAAAAGATAGTTCTTACAAAGAGAAGCTAAACTAAATAATTTTGTCGAAAAGAAGTAGACCATAATCCGGTACTGAGGTAACTTTCAAAAATTAGTGTTTTCCTTTTTTTATTCGAAATAAAACTTGCTTATAACGAGCTCAGTATAACGGGTAAGGTGTGAAGATACAAAAAGAAAAAAAACATTTTTTTTTTTCAAATATAGGTATTTACTTAGTAATATTTGTAATAAATATAAAATAATTTAACATCATTGAATCAAAAAGGTAAGCTAATCAAAATCCAAGGTAATAAAATAATTTAACTTGTTTTTAATGAGTGTTTGATACTCTCTCATTATTTAAATATAGAATTGGTTTAATTTCAAATTTAAATTTTCTTTGAACGCTTAAAGAAGTTTTGCTATTTTCTTTATGATTTTCCATTCTCGACTTAGTACCTACCTAGTAAAATATTAAATATTATTATTTTTTTCGTTAAATTGAAGGGTTGGTTTTGTCACAAATATAATAAAACAATAATTTTAATAACTATTTGTATTATTTAATTGATAACTATACAGTTTCGGTCACCACTGGTCGACCATCTCAGTAGTTATCTCGTTCAAGAACCGGAATTTGTCATTTCACATGAAACATTCATTCTTAAATCTTCAATATAGATACATCACATAATTCATTACAATCACACACATATACATATATATGAACAATTTATAAAAACGTTTATCACTGAACTAGAAATTATTTTGAATTCAAAATAATTTCTATTCAAAATAATTTCTAGTTCAGTGATAAACGTTTTTATAAATTGTTGCTATATATATGTATATGTGTGTGATTGTAATGAATTATGTGATGTATCTATATTGAAGATTTAAGAATGAATGTTTCATGTGAAATGACAAATTCCGGTTCTTGAACGAGATAACTACTGTGGATGGTCGACCAGTGGTGACCGAAACTGTATAGTTATCAATTAAATAATACAAATAGTTATTAAAATTATTGTTTTATTATATTTGTGACAAAACCAACCCTTCAATTTAACGAAAAAATTTAAATCAAGTCACTTAAGTTCTGGAAGAAATTTAATAAATATTATTACTTAAGAAAATTGTTTTCAATTTTGCTTTAAGAATAGCTGATTTTAAACATAATATGGAGAGGCGATTTTAAATTTTAATGTCAATCCTGAAATTGACTCGGCCAGGATTCGATCGGGCCATTCTTAGAGCCAAGATATAAAAAAATTTGAAAAAGTTAAGATTGAATCTCAAAAGTGGGGAATACTGAGAATGATATGTCAGGCCTGATTTCGAGTCTGATTTGAGAGGTTTGAAAAAAGACTTAAAAAAAAAACTTTAAAGTAGTTTTTGTAAAAAAAAATTTGTCCTATAATAGACACCTGTTTAGTAAAAAGAAAATTTTGAAATTAATCATGAAAGGGTGTTAAAATTCAAACAATTTTAACTTTGATCACTGTGGTAACTAATATTAATAATAAGTTTATTTTCATATTTATGTTAAGGAAATTTGCTTTAGTTTTATATGTAACTAGCTGACGACCGGGCCTTCGGCCCGGCGTCACCTAGCCCCTGGCGGGAAGCGTCTCGTTCATACCAATTTAATAATTGAAATTTAAAATGATACTGTAAGTATTGAAATAATGTGCTGAATTAAAATGATTCAACAATAAGGAACAATAAAGAAAGATTTATTTAACACATTGGCTAAGCACGATCACTATCTGACCAATCAGAATCGTTCTAATAATTTAACGCTTTGCCATTGGCTATGCACTGGCCAATCAGATCGTTTCCACATACATATCCACATACTTTTCTATTTTATATATATAGATAGATAGATAGATAGATAGATAGATAGATAGATAGATAGATAGATAGATAGATAGATAGATAGATAGATAGATAGATAGATAGATAGATAGATAGATAGATAGATAGGATAGATAGATAGGATAGATAGATATATTGAGTTTCCGGTTATTTCTTGAGGTAAGTACTCACTCTTTCATTAAAGAATGATTTTATGTATGAAATCCATTCTTGTGAGAAAACAACTATTATAAATAAATTATCTAATATCAAATAAACGGTTAATTGAGAAAGGTAAAAACAAGACTCCAAGTTTAATGTATTCCATTGTGAATGAAATTTCCTTTAAGTCCCTGGGAAACGTTCAGAATCCGGTTAAAATCAAAATAATTAAAAATTGAGATCAGGCTTAGAATGGAAGAAACAACGGCTAGTTCTTTCAGCTTTTCTTTCAGAGATGCTAATGACCGAAAGAGAAGATTTATTAGTACTAATTATGAATATGGTATGAAGTAGGTAATTGGTACAAGCCAACGAGATGAGCATGAGAACAAGTAAAAATGACAATTTTTGTTGTTATAATGATAATTGAATTCTGTCATGAATAGAAGTTATAATAATAAAGAGAAAATTAAATTAGTACTATTTAGTTTTTAGAATCTTATTCTTGGAGATTTGGCATGGGATAGGTAAGGTTGTAAGGAATTGAGTGACAACAATTCACGTCATTCGAGATTGTCACGGAGAGCCTAGTGTGCAGAAGGCGTGCCTTCGCCTGGAGCAGCTAGTTTTAAATATAATAAGAAAATCAATGCTTAACCACTTGATTTCAAGGCTCCAATTGGCTCGCTGTAATACTGGCTTCATTGGCGGGAACGAAAGTACACTCCTGTTCGCGCATCGTATCCGGATACAAATTTTAAAAATTTTAAGAAAAATCAATCGTTAACGCTTGATTTCAAGGTTCCAATTGGCTCGCTGTAATACTGGTTTCATTGTGAACTCAAATTATACAGATTAAAAAAATATATTCATTGATCTATTCGAAAACTGGAGTATAAAAAATTGTTTAAAAAACTACATGAAAAGAAACGATGATTCTTGAAATGAAACTCGATTCTACTGCTGCTTACTGATTTCTTTCATTTCAAATACTCTTGAGATGGACAAAATTTTTGTTCAAAAAAAGTCGATGAAAATTATATTGACGGGAAGGTAAGTACAATCTTGTTGGTTCCTGGTATCCGGATACAAATCTATCTATCTATCTATCTATCTATCTATCTATCTATCTATTTATTTATCTATCTATCTTTATATATAAAATTAAAAAGTATGTATGTATGTATATATGTTTGTATGATCCAAACGATCTGATTGGCCAGTGCAAAGCGTTAAATTATTAGTACGATTCTGAATGTAAAGTGCAAATTAGGAGTGTCGTAAAATAAATATTTTAATAACTCATATATCGTCTTCGGTAAGTCGAAGAGCCTTGAAATTTGAAACTTAAACTATTTAGAGGCAAAAAGTTTCTGAGCACCGCTCGGTGCCCCAGGCACTATAATAATAATAGAGTATATGTTAAATAACAATATAGTAATATAAAAATAATATACCATAATAATAATATAATGAAATATAATAGTAGAATAGTTACTTGTAGACTAGGGTCAGCATTTTGAACAAGACTGCGACTTTATTAATGTTCAATGAGAAATCCAAGGGTGTTCTAGTTGTTTAGATAAATCGTTATAAGATCTACTTAATCTGAATATTGGATTAGCCTCAGAGTGCCGGCTGGATGGACTTCTGGATAAAAAGGTAGTCTATTTCTAAGTACATAATTTGAGTTATGGATAGGAAACTATTTTTGAAGATCAGGTTGGACTTAATCTTGTACACAAATATAATATCGGAGGCAATCATGGAAAATGTATATGGTTTTTATTATAATTTTTTTGAATAATGTTAGCTTAATGGTGCATTGTAAATTTCGCAGACCTGTGTTATGATTGGATAAATAAATAAATGCAGTATTTATTCTCCAATAATTTAATAAATTCGAAATGTATTCTAAGTTAGTCGATTTATATTATAGCATTACTCCGATGATTCTGAAAATATATTTTTAAATATTTTTATCCCTAGTAATTATGGTCTTTTGTTTGATTTCCTAACTAATTGGAAATCTCAGTATAATTATATTAGTTTTTCATTGTGATTCATTTCACTTCCTTTTCCTCTGAAAACTGAAACTGGGTTAAATCACACTAACCAGATGGTAGAGAGATGTCCGATGCTGCACAAGGCTGCAAGACCAGCGCCAATCCAGAGTACGACTGAAAGTCCAAAAGAGAAAACAGCCCAGCCTCCAGAAAAGCAACCCAAAGCGTAGCCCAAGCTCCACGAAACTGCAAAAAAGAACCCAAAGTGTTTAATTAAATTAATGTTCCAAAAATAAATTTAATAATTTTATAGAAAAAAAGATAAAATTTGTTCTGTAGTTTTTTTGCCTTTTTCTATTATAGGTAGCAGTAGCGGGCGGTGGCTTTTCAACCAGTGGATGTTGTTCAAAAAATAGACCTTCATTTTTTTTACTTTACCATACAGAGTATGGTCAAGTATTGTAATCGTGCATGAAAAAAGTGTTTTTTTTTCTTCTTTTTTTTGAAATATCTCAAAAACGGCTGAAACTATTTTGATAAAAAAAATTGAGCAAAACCATGGCAGTTCGCTCTACAAAAAAGCTCTAATAAGTGAACATTGAAAAAATTATATTTTTGTTTTGTCAAAATGTCTGTTAGTTAGTCTGGTTGTCAAGTTGTCTGGTTGTTAGCTGGTTGTTAGTCTGTGCGTTACCAAATTTTTGTGGACGAGCTAGCTCAAAAACAAGTGTGAATATTGAAACCAAATTAATTTCACAAGTAGTTTTGGTCCATTGAGATTAAGAGCTGATAAGATTTTGGTGCATATTGACCCAAAATTAAAGGGTAGGAGGGGGTTAAAAATTAAAAATCTAGGCCGTTTGAGCAAACTCAATCAAATTTTATATACATATCAGTGGACCCCCAGAAGTCTAAAAATGCAAAAACTAATCGCCAAAAAATGAAAATCTTGGCCCTTGTACCAAACTCAACCAAATTTTGTATACATAATCAGTGGGACACTAGAAGCATAAAAATGCAAAAACTACCCCCCCCCCCCTACATGATTATAAATAATTTTAGGGGCCAGGTTGTACGGTAAAGTCAAGTGGATGGCCACATCAGAACACGTCAGCTTATTTTAATTTTAATTTATTCTTCGCTCGTTTTGCAAAATTTATCAATAAACGCATTATAGAATTTTTCGTTATTTTTTCAAATTTAACATTAGATTATTTTATTAATTGATATTTAAACAGAGCGGATAATCTACATTCACTTCAGCTTCTTCTGGTGATGTTTCAATTCTTTTCAAAACTGGCTGACGCGCTCGTAGAAGGCATAATGCAAATTAAATGTATTAAATCACGCATAAAAATAAATTTTTGCTCATTGTGTTTTAAAATGTCTGACATGCGGAGAAAAATATTTTTCAACTATGATTTCTTTCTCTTTATGTGTCTGAATTCCGATACCTACGATAACCCAAGAACGGAAAGTCAAAAAGTTCTTTTGTATCAATACATAGTACTGATTAGATTTTGAAATATCTAGTTCAAAATGGAGAAAATATTATTTTTTGAATTAGGTTTTCCATTGAGATTTTAAGAGAATGTTATATTTAGAATACCTATAAAAGAACAATTTATATTTACGTTTATTAATAATTACTAGAGCACCTCTACCGAGTAGTGAAAAAGTTTTCACTTTTTTATTATTTCATGTGAGGGTGAGCGATTCTTTCATTGAAATCTGATATATTAAAATAACTACAAAGGGCACGGATAGAATGATCTCTCTTTCTTTAGAGCTAAGAAGGCATTGCAAGGGTGACAAATACAAGTTAAAACCTGTTTCAGACTATTAGAGATTAATTTCTATTATTCTAGGAATGACCTTTTGCACTCACTCGGACCAAAACAAAACTCGTTATAGAGAGAGAGAATATTCAATTGGACTTCAATAAAGCAAATACTTTTTCTCAAACATCTTTTAGTTCATCTTTGACGATCAATTTTTTTAATACAATTTATAGATTTTAAATGAAAGTCATGGGACAAGTACATGTAAAATAATTCACTTTTTAACCTCATAAAATCAAAGTATTTTCCAAGACAACTGAAGTGATTAAATTAGGAAATCTGGAATATTTTTTTCGTATCTTTAAATCTGCTAACGTTAAAAAGCGTAAATTCTAAATTTTACATAACTTTAAATGAATTAGTTTTATAGTTTTTGTTGAAAGTGTTTTTAAAATTTGAAAAATTTTTCAAATTTAACTCGGAAGAAAATACTCTTGACATTTTGGAATTTGCGGGATGCGCCGCATCCACAGTATCCATGGACCGCACGCCGCTAATGGGTAGGTATAATGTATATTTCTTAAATGTCTTTAATTAATTCAAAAATTCAGTTCTCATGATAGGATTCAGAAATGAATGACCAGAGACACGACTGCCAAACACAATCCTCCAAAACTGAAAAAAAGTTGAATCAATTCAATCGTCAAATTCATTTATCACAATGATTTCTAGAGTAATTTCCCTTCATGCTTTTCTATGGTCTTAAATAAAATTTGCTTTTATAAACACATATTCGTCTCCAACCCAACTATTTCAAAATTTTTCTATTCAAGAATACAGCATAAAAGTCTTTAAGATCATTCTCTAAGAAATTTTTTGCATCGATATAATTGAAATAAATAAATAAATATAGTTAATTATATGCTTCGTCATTTTCTTTTTATTTAATATTTTCATTTTCTTATTCGAAAAAAAAAAAAAAACGATGGAAATTTACAGTCAACAGAAATTATACATTAAAATAGTTTTTATATTATATTATTATGAGAAAATAAAAAAAAAATGAAATATAACATAAAAGAGTGTTGAAGGAGACAATAACAGAGTGTGTCTTCTGCTGGAATTATAAATTTTATTTATTTGTAACGAGACTATAGTTTCGAAGGCTTTGCCCTCTTCATCAGTCTATTACAATTGATTCACAGGAATTAATTTAATTAATTAATTTAATCAATTCCTGCGTGAATCTAATTGTAATAGACTGATGAAAAGTTGCAAAGCCTTCGAAACTATAGTCTCGTTATAAATAAATAAAAATTTATAATTCCAGCAGAAGACACACTCTTTTGTGTAGTGCTCCTTCAATATATAAAAATTTTGCTACTCTCGGCTTATAAAAACTTTCAATTTAAAAGATTTAAGGTTCTCTATAATTACATGAAGAATAACATACACAATGGATTCACAGGAATTAATTTATGAAATAAATAAAATTTATAATTCCAGCAGAAGACACATTCTTTTTATTGTCTCCTTCAATATATAAAAATTCTGTTACTCTCGGCACAAAAACTTTCAATTTAATAAAAGCGTGTATTCCAGGACTACAAACGGTGAAGAGGTGTCCGATTAATGACTTTTTACTTCTAAGATATTGAAATAAAAAAACAAAAGTAGAGAGATTTTATAATTATAACATAAAAGCAAGTATTTTAAAACATCACCGAGTTCTAGGCAAAAATAATATATCAAGTAACTCGAACATCTCCCAACTTTGTTTTTTTGATTTCAATATCTTTCTTCTCAAAATGAATAGGTGTCCGATGCTGCACAAAATAATTACTTTTTACCTCTAAGATATTGAAATAAAAAAAACCAAGTTGAGAGATTATATTATTTTAACATAAAAGCAGGTATTTTCAAACATCAACTAGTTCTAGGACAAAAAAAAAAATATATCAAGTAACTCTAACATCTCCCTTTTTTTATTTCAATATCTTTCTTCTCAGAATGTACAACAATTATTGTCACGATCACCTACTTGGAGGCCTTGTTTTTTCCTTGGAAATCCTGGAGGCCTCGGCAAGACCACGCAATGGCGCAAGAAGCAGCGCGATAACAGCCGGCGTAAGACCCCAGGCTGCTACAGCCAGATGGACAGAAACGAAACAAAGACCCAACCAAGGAGGTATCGCAGACACCCCAGGCACTCGACAAGCACCGACTCTAGAATAGGATCCAAAAATTTTTTTTAATAATTTTGACTTTTAAAAAGAAAAATTGGCATAGGAAATAAAGAAATGTTCAAGAAACCCACCTGGCCAACATACTAATAGCCATGTAGCCACAATAAAGTTTTTCATAGTTATAAGGGAATGTCATATCCTTTTCACTCAATGCCACATGAACCAAATAAAGTTCTGCTAACAGAGAGAATGCAATGGATGACATAAACTGCTCAATATGATAGCCGATTCGGAATCTGAAACATAAAAGTTACAAAACATTAGTCTAGTTTGTGTCTAGCTTGGTCAGCACATAATTTTTATAAATTACTCCTATTGATGTAGGTATATTCAATATAATCATTTAAAATTAAGAAAAAATTAATTTAAAAAATTACCTTTCTACATTAGACGAGAAGCCGATGATGAGTTCCTCGACAACGGGACTTTTAAGAATGATGTAGTCATCATGCCCACTGACAAAAGAACAAACTAAGGCAAGGATGAGGGTTCCTATTGCTACGACGGAATGCAGGGTAGATAAATTTGAGCTGGAGCAGACCACTGGCCAATAAGTTGAGGCGATGAAGAGAATAGGGAAAGCAGTGCCGAGCCAAACGAGATGTGAAAGAGGATTGAAGGTCCAACTTGATGAAGAACAGGCTTCAAGAGCCAAGACAAGAAATGTCTCGACAATCAGCAAAAGACAGACAGGCACAATAAATGATGACGTTTTGAAGTTTCGTAAACTAGAATAATTGTCAAATATTTTATAACTATAGTAAATATATTTCTTAATAAATTCCAACATACATACTGGCCAAATGAATTCTCATAAGAATGGATCTTTGCATCTTCGTCAATGATTTGAGAATCGAGATTGACTGTAAGCAAACGCCGTTTAGAAAAATGAGAAGATTTTTTAAATCGGCGTGGATGCTGCCAGATTGGTTGTTGATGATCGGGCTTAGGTATTTTGGAGTGATCCGATCTAGAAAAAAATGTAGTTTTAGAGTAATAACACATATATAGATTATTGGTTTAAAAAGTGGGAAAACATAGATTTACAAAATTTAATGATATTAATATATTTTAGTAAATCTTGACGTTTAAACAGGACCTATGAATTAGGAGCAGCAATGAAAATTGAAAGAAAAAGTGAAAAGGTTTTCACGACAAAATAATTTGCCTGGGAGGTAGGTGATCGATTAATATTTGCTTAATTGAAAACGGTTTAAAGGATTTAGATCTGAGAAGACTAGAAAGCCAAGCATCCAATATATGCGATTATTACCTTGATTAGCAGAATCTTTTAGATAGATTTAGCTTAGAGTATATGTATCCAAACGCTCCAGATAATATCTAGACACACGGCAGTGTGTCAGTCAAATTTGGAAAAACGGGCGACGCACCGGCAATTTGTATATTTACACGAACCATTTCAAGCTACTTTCGTCCCTCCCCCATAACTCAAAAATTATTAGACTTAGACACTTGAAATTTTACATGCCTAATAAGACCCACTAGAACACCTAGAATCCCAAATTTCATGAATAAATCTAATATAGTTCTTGAGTTATTAAGCTCTGAAAAGTGCCATTTTTAACACTGACTGACTGACTGACATTTCAAAAACCTAAAGTACTTCCACTGATCCTAGAATGCTGAAATTTGGCATACTGGTAGAGTTTGTGCTGCAATTAAAGGGAAAAATCGAAAAAGCGAAACTTTCCCTTTTTCAGGACCTAAAGTGAAGGGGTGAAATTGATTATAGGTTTAATTAAAATAATATAGTTAAAATACAATCAAGCTAGAATTCTGAAATTTGGCATATTAAAGCTTGGAAGATTAATAAAGGATGAAATTGAAAAACCGAAACTTTCCCTTCTTCGAAGTTTGAAATGAAGGGTGAAATTTATGAAAACCGACCGGATTTTAACAGATATTTTATGAGAAATATTTAATTATTATTAATATAAATGTTTAAATGCAATTATTTAGATAAATTAAGTATAAAACTTTTCAAAAATTAATGATATCTGGACCAAAACATAAATGTGAAAAAGGCCAACGGCTTCGCCGACAAAAGTGTTGATATTTAAACGGGTACCAAGTTCCATAGCAGTTGCTTAAATCATAGTTGTAGGGATGAACAACGATCTTCAATTTTTCAAAAATTTGCTACGTTCTTTGATATTAAATTTATATCTTGGCAAGTTTTATATCTAACTAAATTGTTTGTAATATAAAATAAGAACAACTAGATAAATTTTAAACTTTTATTAAATATCATCACGTTAAACGTAATTTATTGACTATTATAACTTTCAGATTATATATTTATATATTTAATATCAAAGAACGTAACAAATTTTCTTTTAAATCAATTGAAGATCATTGTTCATCCCTATAGTTATGTAAATCATAGCTATGCTATGGAACTTGTCGGAAAAGCCGTTGGTACCGAATTTGGCCCCTTTTTAACATTTATGTTTTTGGTCAGATACATATAACACGAACACACTTCAAACAAGAGTCTCACTTCTTCTTCAACTAATACTGACCAAATAACCATCACCAGATACATTCTTATACAATTTAAATATAAATTGAATCGATAGAAATCTCTCTCTTTAAATAAACTTACTTGAGTTGACTTTAACTAAAGATACCTTTCTTCAGTTCAAAACTGCTTCAGAAACCAAAACGTTGTGAAAGATAATTATTAATTCTACAGGTAGTTAATCTTCTGAATAAGAAGTATAATATATATGGCGTTTATGTTTCAATTTACAGAAGCGTTATCAGAATTACAGACAAAAATTTTCATCCCCATTATTTACAATAAATAGAAACAATTTAAGTATATTGGAAATCTTGATTTCGTGAAAAAATTCAGAGGTATAATAACATGAATCTAAATTTCGGATTCCCTGAGCCCGAAAAAAATTATTTTTAAAAAATGCGTGTGAGAAAAATCACATATTTTTTTCGTATAGACCTGTGTACAGTTCGGTAATCATTAAATCTTGAATTTAGATGTTTAAATTAAAAAGTAAGAAAGCGATGAGGTCATTTTGTCAAATTATTTATTTAAACTTGTTAGGTAGGTACTTACTTATTTAAGTACATTTAAATTTTTTTTATCTTCTCCAAAACGGTTTCAAATAAATAGTTTAATCTAAAGAATTTGACTGAACAGAAGACTACAAGTCTATGTACAAAAAAGTTTTTTATGATAAACAAGATGAAAATGATTTTTTCTCACATCCGAGTGAGACAATTGATATTTCGGGAAAGTTTTTATGCAGTTAATAATAAAAATAAAATATAGACCTAGGGCCTTGTGTTCTTTTTCATGATCAAAATTGTTAGAGGCATTTTTTAGAATTTTTAAAAATCAAAAATAGTATCTACTACACTAAAGTACTTTGAAAAAGTAGTCTCCAACAATAGTGACGAATTCTCACTACATATGAATGTAAAATATAATAAATTTCATTAAAAATAGGTATATGATGATAAATCATCGAAAATTCTGTAATGGAAATGTGAACTTCGTTGGGTCTTATGTTATTTTAAATATTCTGAGAAGTTATGGGGTTTATCATCCGATTATTTATTTTTGAAATATAAGACGACGAAGACAGTTTTTTAGTGAACTTTTTAATGAAATAGTGAAATTAAAAAAGATTTAGAATTTTCTAATAGGAACACAATATTTTGATATGAAAGTGAAATTAAAATCACACTATTTTTACCTCATTTGATTTGACAAAGAATTCCGATGGTTTTGCACTGTCCATCGGTGAAATGGTTTCATTGGTTGAATTTTTTTTCTTCGTGTAGTTAACGGTCCATAAGGCCTGGGCTGGTTACCCCAAGGAGAACGATGGACAATTTCCGACGAAGACAGTTTATGAGTTCGAAATCTTGAGGAAGGGTTAGGAAAATGACGGTTCGAAGTTGTTGACGTGGGGGTAGGTTTAGTTGGGGGTGGGTTAGGTGGTGGCCATATCAGCGTCCTTATCTTCCCCCAATCTATTGAATCTGCATAGATGGTCTCTGGAGATTTGGTGGTCAAGGAGTTCCTTAAAAACAATTTTATTACATTTAGTTTTCAAAGAAGTTTAATTATTAATTTTATTTTAAAAATATTTTTCTTCTTCTTTAAGTGCCATAACAGGTCTCCCTGACGTTTCGGCCCCTCTCCACATATACCTGTGCTGAGTGTGTTTAGCTGTTTTTACACAGATATACGGGACCTACTTTTTAATGCCGGTTCGGACGGCTAATGTGGAGAGGTTACTAGGCAATTATACTCTTGGTAGTTTTCCATTGCTTTCCAAGAGGAGGCGGCTGCAAATATCTGCCGAGACTCAGTCTCGAAATAGCGTATTTCAGGCCAGCGGCCCGACACTCTAACCACTGACCCACAGTCGCCTCAAAAATATTTTATATAAATTAATTTATAGTTCTTTTCTAAAAATGTGTGATGGTGCAAGGAAAAAGAGCCCTTATCTTCACCCTAGTCAAAATCTAATGCCATCTTCTGTTTCTAGAGAATCAACTGAACAAAAGTTACAAAATACTTTTGTCTTGCCCAATAATTCCAAAAATTGACTGAGTCATGAATTTTTGAATATTTGTAAATATTATATGTTTACTTGTAACGAAATTTTCTCTGGAGAGAGACGGACTGGTAGAAATTTTAATTGAATGTAATGGAAGGCAGCCCAGAGGTAGTGAGGAAAGAAAAAATTAACACATATAAAATAAAGTGTAATTTATTGGAATCCTTCCTCCTTTCCTTTCAAACCGACGTTTCGGAGGATTTTTCCCTCCTTCTTCAGGGTCTATAAACCAATATGACAAAATTATAAAAATGGGGTTGGTCATCATACATTTCAACAATAAAACAATACAATTATAAATACAATGTAAACAGCCAAATTATCAATAGAAAAATATATATATATATATATAATTTACTCACTTCAAAGGGTCAATGAATGAAACAAATAAAATGTTTCCTTCTTCTCTCCACAGTAGTGTTCAAAAACTTTCTTCATTTTTAACAAAGGCATAGAAAAACAATTTTTTTTTCCTTCTTTTCTTAATTAGATGGCTAAATGGCTTTTGAATCTAATATATATATAGACCAAACCCCTTCCATGACAGATGCGCACAAGAGTGCGTACTGGGATTAGTTATTAACATATTCTCAAATAGTATGGTTGGTTCATATCACCCAATATACAAAATGTACAATTAGCAACAATTCCACAATTCACACCTTATTCGTTCATTGATCAATTCACTTATTACAATCCTTACATATCTATACAAATATACAATATTTTTTTTTTTTATAACATATACAATACAATATACAAATCCACAGATAGCGAAATTCCATTATTTACAACTCATTCATTCATTGATCAATTTCAATCCATTCACAATTCCGTCATAGCATATATTCAAGTCGGTTTGAAAGGAAAGGAGGAAGGATTCCAATAAATTACACTTTATTTTATATGTGTTAATTTTTTCTTTCCTCACTACCTCTGGGCTGCCTTCCATTACATTCAATTATATGTTTACTTTTAATATATTTCACATTTTTGCCCTTCCTGAAAAAACGGGTCGATGAAGATAATGATGATTTTCCCTTGCACCATCACATATTATGATAATTATTCATTGTTATTATATGTTTATTCCCAAAGTCTCCACACATTCGATCTTCATTCCCTAGCAACGAATATAGCCAGAATCAAACACCCTAGTTTTGCTTAAAGGATGCTTTAAGAACTTACCACAAGCTTCTTCTTTTTACTCGGTCTTTCCTAGGCGAGCTGGTTTGTGCACAGGCAACGTCTTGCCTATGTAAATCAAGTCGCCCACGTAAGACGGAGTATAAAGAAAAAGACGTAGCTTTAGGAAAAATGAATTTAAGCCCTAATATTTGCCAAAGACAAATTATTATTTATTTTTCTAATTTTTTAAAATACATAATATTTAAAAGGAATAAATTTATTGTATGGTTCCGGGAGAATGGTGTAGGTACAAGGTGAAACATATTTAATAAAATTAAAAATAGAATACTAGGTAGTTTCCCATCCCAATCATTCATTCTTCTAATCTCCAAGTACTCCTTCCGGCCGTCGTATACTTTTTTCTTTTTTCTATTAAAATTAAACTATTGTTTTCTGAGTTTCATTTTCCCCCTTCCCCCTCTTTTTTTAAAAGAAAAAATTACCTCACACAGTTCAAATAATAAATATTTTACTATTTCATATCGTGGCCTTAGAGATTAAACCTGCTAACTCACAACAAGAAAATTTTACAGGTGATAGAAAAAACAAACAAAATTTAATATTGTTCTTATGGAAAAAACTATTTTTCACATTTTTTTTTCTACAACTTTCTATCTTAATTTTAAGTAGGAGTTTTAGTTGAACGATGTTGTATCTCTTTTTCTTTCGAACGGTATTAATATGTCATATATGATAAAAATAGAGTTAGCAGCTTTAGATTCTAAGCCGACGATATTTAGTTATCAATGAAAACTCCTGAAGTTGGGCTAGTCGCCCTAAATATACATTGAGTCTTGCTCATAGGCAATATTTATTTTATTTGTGAAACCTACCTAGTAATCTATTTATAATTTTATATAAGTATATATAATATAAGAGGTTTTTGTCTTTTTGTTCGTACGCATTGAAGAGAGCCCGAAGACTTTTTGACTTTTACTATATATTAACCTTGAGCTCCAGGCAGGAATCAGATGCTTCAAAGCTGAAGGCCTGATAAGCAGCAGGTAATTAAATAAACTACTAAAAATACCTAAAATGAGGAGGTGGAGGCACAATCCATCCAAAATTTGTTATTTGAATTGGTTTCCAAGTTGTATAAGGTAAATGAGTGGTAATTTCCTCGAAATTGCTTGTTGTTGTAGGTGTTATTGTTACTGGTTTTGTTGTTGAAGGAAATTCTGTTAAAAGCAAAATTATTTTCAATAGAAATGAAGAATTCATCAATGAATTGTTTTATTCTTGAAAAATGCATTTTATTCACATAGAAATTTTTTGGACCTTTTTTTGAGTTAGAGGCTAATTGCTCGCAATGAGTGATATCTGGACCAAACGCAGGTGTCCCCGCCAATGCCACCAGGCTGGATATGGCCACGATGATGCCAAGAAGCCGGGTAGATCGTCCTGGGAATAACTTGGCCGCCAGAGAAGCAGCTCCGGTCGCGGAAAGGGTACCCACACATCTTGCAAAATAAAATAATCTTAACTTAATATTACCAACGTTCATTCTTTTAGATCCAAACCACAGATGTGTGCGTATACGGCACTGTTTCTATGATCTAAGAGCAAAGACCAATCGAGAAATATGCTCGGTGGCCTTTCACCTGGAATTTCGAGAGAATGACGCATCACACAAACATACGGACATAGAGACAGAGAGACGAAGAAAAATCAATGGCTGGAAATTTGGAATAAATGTATTTCTGGGATGAATTCCGATGAAAAAATGAAAAATAAATGTGGAAGGTTTTTAGAAATTTATTGAAAAAAATAATTCCAGATCTATATGACTAACAAGGTTAGAATGAAAAGTAAATTAAAAGAAAAATATAATGAAAAATATTAACACTTGTCATTCATTTTATTCTTTAGTAATAATAATTTTCATAGGCATTCGAATGAACACTTCTTATGCATTTTAATAATAATATAATGCCAGCTATTCTTTATAGAAAAGATTAAGCATTTATCATTGAACTCTAAAAAAGGAAATGAAATAAAATCGTAAACAAAGATTCCAAGCTGCTTAGTGTTAATCAGAAAGAAGGCGATTATTTTTAAATTTATCAACAAGATAATATTTTCTCTGTAGAGAACATTTTCCATGTCAGGATTTGATTGGGAAACAGTCTATGAACAGTAAGTTAATTGTTTGAGGATAAAATTAATTTTCGTGCGAGCGCGTAGCGGAAATGCTTCAACATCATTGTCTTGATGACGATGATGGAGCAGATTAAAAATTTGATCAGCTAAAATCCGGATCCTCCACTAACACTATTAAACAAACACTGTAATCCGTATCCGAGGTCAACCAAATTAAAAAAAAAAAGTTATTTTTAAAACGCTGATGAATTTTTTAAAATGTTTTCGAATTATGTAACAATATTAACGAATTGTTCATCACCCCCCCCTTCACCCCCGGGATAAAGGAGTAACATAGACAAAAATTTCATAAAATATATATACCCACTATACTTCTACATTCAATATTATACAATCAAATCATAATTTTAACCCCTTAGGTCATCAAAGAAGTTGCCTTCGCAAAAGATTTAAGTGTCTTGATTACTTTGCGACTGTCAAGTAGTTATTGCAATGGCCACATAGTTTAATGAAAAATTACAAAAATCAGATTCAGTGCACTCATTCTACTTATTTTTATTATTTTAAGGTAGTTGTTTCGCGACAATACCAGCAAAAAGTTAATGCTCAAGTATATAGAACAGTCAATAAGGATTCATAGTTCATAAGGCCAACACTTTTTGCTGTTTTTGTACCAAATCTAGCCAATCCCGTGCTCGTTTGAGAAATTTGGCAACATTGAAAGAGATTGAATATTTATTCATGACATTAAAATGACAGATAAAATGAATGATAAAATACATTTTAAAGGTCGATTTATTAATCAAAAAGTTCTAAATAAACGATTAAAAGCTGTTGCGGTAATGAATGAGGGAAAAAACGAAAAAAATGTGTACTAAGAGTGCTAATGTAGGTACCCGAATAATTGAAGTGGACGAGTTGACGAATAACCTAACCTGTTGTCACTGTCAGAAAGATATTTTATTAAAAAATATTGTTGATGAAAGGCGATTAGGTTTGAATTCTATTTTTTCAATAAAATGTCAAGATAGCTATACATTAACTCATGTCAGTACTGGAAAGAAACATACATTTTGGGTGGTTAGTTTTTGTATTTTTAAACTTCTAGGGGTCCGCTGATTATGTGTACAAAATTTGGTTGAGTTTGCTAAAATGGCCTAGATTTCGCCCCCCCCCCCCCCCACCATTAATTTTGGCCCCAGAAAAAAATATTTTCATTATTATAGGTTTATTTTATTGTATATTTCATTTTTCTTGTTTTTTTTTTAGTTTGAAAAGATTATAATTTTAAATTTTAACCCCCCCCCCCCTTAATTTTGGGTCGATATGCACCAAAATCTAACCAGCTCTTAATGTCAATGGACCAAAACTACGTGTGAAATTTGGTTTCGATATTCACACTAGTTTTTGAGCTAGCTCGTCCACAAAAATTTGGTAACGCACATACTAACTAACAGACTAGCAGACATTTTGAGAAAACAATTATTATTTCGAAAAAAAGAAGAAAAAAACGCTTATTTCATGCACGATCACAATACTTGACCATACACCCTGTATGGTAAAGTAAAAAATGATTAGCCATACCCTTATCCAGAAAAAAAATTAAACTCATATACTTTAAAGAGTGAACTAATAATAATAAAAATAATAATATTTTCAAAAATTTCTATAAATATCGTTTTGTTATTTTTTAACAAATGTAATCAACGCCTACGTTACATCTTATGAAAATTATAATTTTGAAAAAATCTAGCGCATGCATCTTTCGCTGATTAAATAAATGCGCTGTTGCCAAAATGTTTTTAGTGAGAATTTTTTTATATACATTTTTCATTATTTATTCCTTATTATCTCAGAAACTGTGTTGTAACTATGAATGAACTTGTCTTAAAATATGTATTGGTTATTGTTTAATGTTGGTTTAGTTTTTTATAAAAATTGTACGAAGGGTTTCTTAATTATAATTAAATATGTATGTAAACTTTCCGATATCCCGTATAGTGCAATGCTAAAGAGCCCGAAAAAATCGATTTTTGAAATTAAATATCTCCGGAACTGTATTGTTCATCAATTTCGTTTTGCCACCAATCGATGCACAAGTATTTCAATAATAATATATCTAAATTTCAGAAAAATTCTACGAAAACGCATTTGGCGGAACAACTACCTTAATTCATTCAAATACAAGAAGGAGCGCACCGACTACTTATCTCTTTACATAGAATGCGCTTTGCTGAAAAAAGAGTGTTTAGAGAAGGAAGTGAAAACGAAGGTATTTGGGCACCTGGGTCTTGAAGGATTGGAGATCAGAAGAGAGGGTTACATGAAAATAGTTCTAGTATTATTGTGGAAAAACCTATTAGCAAATGAACTAATTCAACATTTCTTTACCTGTGGGTTAGCGAATTGAGTGATAATGGTAAATCAAGCTTTTAGCAGGAATTGTAGATCTTATCTTATCGGAGCACATATGGGGATAGTATCTATAAATTAGGGATTGAATTGAGTAGTTTCTTCGATACACCAACAAGTCAAGGAAGTTTTTTAGGTTCGAGTTATCAATTAGTGTGATAGCGCTCGTTTCTGAAATGCCTCCAAGGAGGACCATCGCCCTACAGATGCGAGCCATATTGGAGTTTTTTCGGGCTGGATTCGCGCCTTTTATAAGCTAAGAGAGGAAGGGAGTGTACAAAATTATTTTTGACTAATGTAACTTAATATTCTATATACGAGGATAAGTCAAAAACTACTTATACTTTTCGTTCTACAACTTGATTAAACTAAGATAGGTGCCCCTAGTAGCACAATGTTTCAAACTATATGTAACTACATAGTGCCTATATAGATTTTGGGAATATATATATAGGCACTATATAGTTACTATATAGTTTGAAACATTGTGCCACTAGGGGTACAACAGATACATTATTTTTCTATATAGTCTCCACCTTTAGCAATGTACTTGGTCCAGCGAGCCACAAGCTTCCTGATGCCTTCCTGATATTAGATTTTCGGTTGGTCATGAAGCCACTTTTGCACCGCATCCCGAACGTCCATGTCTGAGGCAAATCGACGACCTCTCAAAGCTTCCTTGAGCGGTCCAAAGAGATGAAAGTCTGAGGGAGCGAGATCTGTGTTGTAGGGAGGGTGTTCCAGGGTCTCAAAGCGTCTCAAAGTTGACGGTCGCCCAGCTCCCTCTTTTTGGGTTACGCTCTTTTGGCCACTTTTAAACATTTCGATCCATACAAAAACGCTTTTACGAGATAAACCACTTTCCCCGTATTGTGACAAAAGTCTCCGGTGAATTTCAGCACCTTTCACATTCTCTGACCACTCCTCGTTGCTTCTCTTTGGTGCAATCTGATAGCGGAGCTGACATGATTATGCTGTTGTAGCTAGACGACAACTGACGCGATCGTGATTAAATTCCACACACGTGTCCACAGACGCGCAAACTCTACGCATGCGCATGCGGCCGCCTCCTAGCTTAGTTTAATAAAGTTCTAGAACGAAAAGTGTAGGTAATTTTTGACTTATCCTCGTAATATTAAATTAATTATATCGAAATAGAAAGCGGAGAGACAAAAGCAGCAGAAACACCATATTACCCCCTCTTCAGTGCTATAGTCGTAAAATCAGGTATACTCTATATATAATAAAATAAAATATTTTAGTTGAGTATTTTTTTAAATTTATCATTTTAAAAGCAAATTGAAACAATTTAAAATATTTATGTGAATATTCAAAAAGTTAATGTCTCAAAATTTTAAAAATTTTCAACTAGCACAGGATATACGCTATTTGCTCAGATCATATCACAGGGTATACGCCGTATACCCTCCACTCCAGCCCTGCCCCTCTTCTTTAATTTAATTGATTAAATAAACAAAATATTAAAAGTTAATTTCGATAAATAAAAAAAAGTTGTTTATTTTTTAAGGTACTGTTTTAAATTCAAAAAACACCCTATACCTAATATAGCATGTGAAGACAGAAAATTAACTATTGTAGTGGATAAAATAAATGAATGTGATTTGGCCCCAGTGGTCAAAACTTTAGAAGATAAACGAATCTCTCTCTTTGAAATCATTCTGATATCTGAAGGACTTTCAAATCAAGGTGCCAATAAGACGTTAATTAAAATTCGAGGCTTTATTTAAGTTTATTTCATACTAGCTTGTATTATCATATTAAATTAAAGAATTAAAAATTAATTTTAATTTTAAGGTTCTGAACAAGATTCCGTAATGGTTCAAATGAGCACAAAGAAAATAAGCATAAGTGTACCTCCTGAGATAACACCCCTTTTTTTAGCATTGTCTTCCTTTATAACACATTGCTTTACTCTATCTACTCTTACGATACGAGGATTAAAGATACCAAATGATATTCTTGAAAGAATTGTTGAGGTAGTGGAGAATATTTTTGATTTACAAATATAACCAAAATCTCTATTTTTTTCATTTTTTTAAGTTTAAATAAAATTCTTCAAAAAAATAAAAAAAAACTCCAATTTAAATAATCAAAATATTTATTCAGGATATTGTGCTCTCTCCAAGTTTACATACATTAAAAATAGAAGATAGTCCATTTGATAAAGAATCGATTGAAATACTTTGTCAGGCGCTTCATGATTCATTAAATTTTAAAAATCTCTATTTAATTCGTTGCGGTTTAAATTCTGGATGTGCAGTACCGTTAGCCAAATTGATACAGGTGAGAAACAGATACCGAGAGGAAAATAATATTAATAGGATACCTATTTAAAAAATATTAAGTGAATAATTTTTAATTGGATGTAATGGAAGGCAGCCCAGGGGTAGAGAGGAAATAAAAAATTAACACATCAAATAAGGTGTAATTTATTGGAATCCTCCTCCTATCTCTTCAAACCGACGTTTCGGAGGATTCTTCCTCCTTCTTCGGGGTTTCAAGGGGTCAATAATTCCTAGCTACCCCTGGACTGCCTTCCATTACATCCAATTAAAAGTTCTTCCAGTCCGTCTCTCTCCAGAGTAAATTTCGTTGCAAATGTATTAAGTGAATATTTATTAATTTGATTACTATTTCGATAAACTATATATTTTTACGAACATGAATTTAGGTCATTTATCAAAGATTTTAATAGATATGTTTTTATTGAAAATTTGGAAATGAACATGTCTTTTAAGAGATTATTAAGATATTTGCATATCTTATAGGGGAGGGCATTAACATATGTAACTACTGGTCTAATTGGATGATTGGTTTTATGGAGTTTAGGGAGGCCATATAATATGGGAGGTTGTGGGTTCATTAACCTGAGTAAATATAGATTTGGGTTATTAGGGAGTTTTTCAGTAAATGTATTAAGAGTGTTTATTACATCATTTTGAAATATGTAGGTGGGTACCTATTTTAACACTTCTGCTCCACTTGATGTGATAAAATCATTCACTTTCTTGGTATATTCAGTTATGTTTATGATAGTAATAGTTTGTCCTTTATCAGCTTTGGTTAAAATGAGATTGTGAGAATTTATTTTGGATTTGATAGATTTAATAATTATGTTTTCATGGGAATTAGTTTTTTTATAGGCTTTATCTTCATCGGATGTTTAACTTAATAAATAGAAAGCCAGACATCGTGGCAAAGGATGAGTCGGGGGTGGTGTGGGTTTTGGACGTCCAGATCATCTCCGCGCTTACGAGACTGGGTGTTGCCCACAGAAACAAAATAGAAAAAAATATAGGGGCAACTCCAGTTTGGTGGATAATATTGCGGAGCGATTTGGCGTCGGGGAGGGCTCGGTCAGGGTCGAACCCATCACACTCTCGTGGAAGGGAGTGTGGTGGCATAAAGCTGTGGAGTCGCTCATCGCCCTGGGTATATCCCAAAAAACAATAAACGATTTGACAATTAGGGCGATGATTATTTTTTGTTAATACAAATAAAAAAAAAGAAATGTGAAATGTGAGTCAGGATTAATCCTGGCTCTCTCAGCCACCCGCTCTGGATCTGAATTAATTTATTCTGAAGCTGAAAGTGTGAAAAGTTAGTAAATAAATAAATTTATATAATTGTCATTTATCTTTGTAAGAGGCGGCCCGCTCCTCGGAGGCCCAATAAACAAAATTTAAACAGAGATAGCCGTAAAAATTAAACAAATATCCGAAGAAGATAAAGCGTACAAAAACAGTTGACAAAATACAATAAAATAAAAATCAATTTTTCGTCAATTATCTGGTTTTGGAATTAGACGACACATATACATATACCTAATGTTATCAGGGAAAAAGAATTTGGTGTAAGATTCATTCTCCATCTCATGGAAATACACTTAACCGGATTAGTTATTCCCATGATTGTCTACAACGACGGCAACTTAAAGTTCTACCAAAGAATTAGTTTTACTCTAGGCTGCCTACCTACCAGACATCCAATAGATTAACTCTGTTTGATTGAACATTGACTGTTAAGCCAAATGCGTTGGAATGTTGAGGACTCATTTTCCAATTGTAAATTCAATGCAACAGCTCATGCGCGTATCGATTAAAATTTGACAAACTATATAAATAACTTTCTTTCTTTTATTTTTTATTCTCGTTTCACATAATGAACAAAATATACGATGTTATTAATATACTACATATGTAGTATGACATATAAGATAGTTATATGTTAAAAAAGTCTTTAAAATCGTCAATTTACCCATCAAAAGTAAAAGTATTATGATGTTTGATGAATAATCGACTTTTTTTAAATTAAATTAGGAACAAGAAAAAACCTACAATTTATATTTCAAGAGATATTTCTATCTAAAAGAATCTGGGAAAGAGTGTGGACTTAAAAGTTTAATTCTGGATGGGAACTGTAATTTAAAAGATGAAGGCATAAAGGAAATTCTTGAAGCGACCAGGCACTGTGAAAACATAAAATGTAATTGGCTTAGGTTTCATTTATTATTTGTCTTTGAAGTTTATCATAAAATAATTATTAATATTTTATTTACATTTTTAAAAATCCTGACAACTGTAAATTTTAATTAGGAGATACTAAATTATCACATCCATGCAATTTGAATTTAGCTCTGTAGAGTATCTATATGATGAACACGAATTTTCATTCACGAAAAATAATTACTCACGAAATTAGGAATTAATTTCGGCTTAGAAACAAAATTAAGTGTACTTTCTTTTCTTTAATTCTAGCCTAGTTTTTCTTTCATTATGCCGGGAAGGACCAATTTTTCTTAAGAATACTGAACTTAATAAAAATAATAATAGGATCTACTATAATAGCTACTTTCTTTTTGACAAAATATACTACCTTAGAAAGAAGTCTTTCAACTGTTCCAGAAAAATCATAAGATCGTGCAACCTATTTTAAAAAGTGCGTTTTTATTTTTAAAGTATATTTTGAATCTACATTTTATATCCCTCGATAAATAGTCTAGTTGAAAGAAAACTTTTGACATGAAATCTAAATACAATATTACAAAATCTTAACGATTTTTAACCCCGATTATAGAGATTATACCATAGATAATTATTATTATTATTATTATTATTTGTTGCGTTTGGACCCTTGGGATCACGCAAAGCTTGATGTTTCTTTCTGGTTGGACCTTCCACGCCTCTATCTTTTTCCGGAACGTGTTATCGAGTTCCATGGTCAGGTAATTTTTCCTGGCCGGATGAGTGTGTTGATGTTAAAGGTGCCCAGGTATGTATGGATTTTTGGTGTTATTCTTCCATTGTTTCTTCCTTGACTTCGTGATGGTCCGGATCCCCCAGAATCAGAATGCTCGGTTGCCACTCGAGGGTGGTTGGATTGGTTACCACCTGGGGTAATGTTGTTTTTGCCTCTCACGATTCATGGTTGCTTGTTACGAAATTTTGTCCTGCGCATGCGCGAGGTTTTGTAGAACCAAAGATTGTCAGTTTCTGGAGCCGACAGATAATTAATAAACGCTTTTAAAAATTTGCATTTTATTTCTCTCTTGTGGGTTATTATTAGTCTTTATTCTTGAAAATTCGAATAATACCCTTCAATTATTCCACATTTACTACTGGAGAACTACTTATTTTTATGAACCCTAAGCAAGCGAAATTAACTGAAGGAAGATTGGAAAAACATCATTGATTAAAAGAAAGATAAGAAGTTAATAAAGACATCTAACAGAGACAGTATCTCATAGTTGTAAGATATTCGTTCTATAAGTAATGTATGGAAGGACTTTTCAGAGCGCCTAGAAGTTAGATAACCAAAGCGCCATGTCTGGACTTAAGACAATACGCACGTTGATCGTTTATGAATGAGTCTTATGACTTATATTTTAGAAGATTGATTATATCGTTATTTTATTAAAGTCTGATTTTTAATATATTTAGATTTTCTAAAAAAAAATTATTAACACGTATTCAAGGCCTATAAAAAGAATTTTATATAGAACAACGTAAAAGGTATATTTTAAGAGATATTAATTATTTTTAATGAAATGTCAAAAAAGTTGTTTTTGAGATTAAAAATCTTTTGATCTTAATCTCAATATGAAACACCTACAAATTGAAGTTTGTTTAAAAATTCTTTTTTTTTCTTATTGGATTTGGTGTTACAGCTGGATAAAATTTGACCTACACATAGTCATTAATTAAAATCTCAAAAAACATTTCTTTTAATTAGCCGTTTAGCCATGCTTTTATTTCAATTTTTAATAAAATTCGTTTAATAGCATGAGAAGTTTTGAAAAACTAAACTAAAATGAGTTATTTTCTCCATGCTTTCAATTTTTTGCCATGCTATGTATACTAAAGTTAGAAACGTAAAAGTAGGAAAAGGAAGTGAGGTTAATATCTAAATTTTATCAGCAGATATTAGTTTGAAAAATTGTGGATGGACAGAAATCACGAAAGCTCGATTATTAAATATGTCTGACTCGTTGGAGGAACCGTCAATTAAAGCGAAAATAGAATTAGCGAATCCGCACGACGAAGGCAATTATTCATCATCTTCGAGTGAAAATGAAGAAGAAATTGTATCATTCAAGACAAAAAAGATATTTGCTAAAAAAAGATCGAGCTTAAAGAAAAGAAGCATTAATTATAATCATATCAAAGCTAAAGTACCAACCAGAGACATAATTCCCAGGTAATAAATTTTACTTTAATTTATATACCACATGGCTTTCACTTAACCCAATTTTTAATAACAAATATTTCGTACAATTCATCATTATATTCTCATATTCCATGTTTTAGTGTTATAACTATAAAACTAACTAAAGGCTGGTGCACACGAGGCTTTTTCTACTATTTGCTCCTAACTTGTTCGCCTTACTTACAATTTGAAGCTAGTTCAGTCAGGCTGATTTTTCGACTGTTGGGTTCAGACAAGGCTTTTTCAGAAATTAATTCAAGTTGGCCGGCTAGGTTGAACGCACAAGTATCAACCCAGACATTGAATGCATATAAACACTGCTCATTTTTAAAGACATCAATTAATATTTCAATTTGTTGTTGAGTCCAATTTTGGAATTTGGAAGGCATATTCTCTTTATTCATTGCAGTAAAGAGTTGAACATTGAGAAACAAAATATCAGCTGTTCTGTGATATCAGCTGATGACACCCACGTGGTAAAATAATCCTTTCCGATTGGCTGGCCACTGCCAGCTTCGAGTAGCTTAACTTTTTTTTAGAACATGGTCTATCTTTTGAATCAAGCAAGCATGGTAGTGAGATAGTCCGGAGTGACGTCATTTCGACTCCCTCCATGCCTCCAAATGTACAGTTACACGAATAAGTAACGAACAAGTAAGAGAAAAAGCTCCGTCTGAACCGGCCTTAATATGTTATAAGTTTTTCTTTGGAGACCAATATTAATATTCTTAAAGTATTGGCAAATACTCAATGGGGATCCGACTCGGACCAACTGATATATTAATATCTCAGGATTGAATGGAGGCAGTCCAGAAATAAATAACAGACTACTTTAAACAAATAATAGATATTTATTGAAAATGTTTTCCTCTTATAATATTATTTTGAAACCAACGTTTCGGAGGATCTCCAACCTTCTTCAGGGTATTATAAAAGAGGGGGCCACATCAATTTATTTTCTCTGTCTCTTCAATTAAGAATTTTGATGACAAAATCTTCAATATATGAGTTCCATTGCACCCTGTCGGATGTTTTTAAATGTATAGTATAAAACGCCTGTAGGGTAGGCAGCCCAGCGTGGAAATATGAAGCAGCGGAGAGGGAGGATAAAAGAGCGAAGTGGGCAAATCGAAAGAAAATGTTTGTTTTTACTATATAATATAGAATTTTTTATACTGTGGTTCTACCATCACCTTAAGCTTGGCAGGGTATTTTTTTTTCTTATTATATGATTGAAAATTAGTAAGTGTATTTGACTTTGAAAAATGTAAAAATTTTCAAAATTTCGCCTGATTTGAGGTATTTCCTCAATATTTAATTGTGAACATAATGTGATAATAATTGAACAGAATTTTACAATATAGTTTTTGTTAAGTTGAAAGAAATATCCAGCTGCAAGTATAGGATATATAGTATAGATGTCTAAAGGATTTCATCTCTAGGTTTAAGCAAACTTCCGCTGAAGGCTAATCGAATCGATCTATGGTAATCTCATTTAGAAAGATTCTAGAATCTGAAAACCCAAAAGTCTCTATGGGAATCGGACAACAATTTCATAACTGACGTCGACTTTTAAACATTATATTTTAAAAAATACCCAAGTCTTCAAAACAAGAAGCAGAATCAAAATGGAAAACTCCCAAATTCTCAACCTTAAAAACCCACCAGTCCAATATTATTTTCCAACCATCTGATCCATCGTAATATACATATCAATCATTAAAAATTTTAAAGTTTTTTCCCACATTTAATTAAAAATTTTAAAGTCTTTAAACCAGGATTGGCCAACACGCGGGCCGCGTGTAGCCCTCGACGGACTTGCAGCTTCCCCATATATGACGAATTGTTTTTTATAGGGTATTTCAAATTATATTTTAAATCGCATTAAAGTAATTAAAAGATTTAAGTATTGAAGGAGACAATAAAAGAGTGTGTCTTCTGCTGGAATTATAAATTTTATTTATTTATAACGAGACTAGCATTTCGGAACACAAAAGAATTTTTAAAGGGGATTCAGGTCATAGTGCAATTGCAGAACATTTAATCTCCGAGAAACATTGTTTTCCAGATGAATCAAATATTAAATTAATTAGATCAGAATTAGATCCCCTAAAAATTAGTATTTTCGAATCGTTAAAAATTTTAAAATCATATAATAATCCACCAAAAAAATTCTTAAATCGAAAAATAGAAATTCCCGAAAGCTTTATTTTTAAAAATAGCCGCTCAAATAAAAACTTCATTAACGCCACCTACAGCCAAAAAATAAAACAAGTATAAATTTAAATTCTTAACTTGGTCACGTGAAAAATTTTAACCTTTCATTCATAAATTAATTCCTGTGAATCAATTGTATTAGACTGATGAAGAGGGCAAAGTCCTCGAAACTATAGTCTCGTTATAAATAAATAAAATTTATAATTCCAGCAGAAGACACACTCTTTTATTGTCTCCTTCAATATATAAAAATTCTGCTATTCTCGGCACAAAAACTTTCAATTTAAAAGATTTAATGTTCTCTATAATTACATGAAGCATAACATATTAAATAATAATAGTAAATTTCCCGCTGTCCCGCTTCACTGATGTTAAAATCTGGTCACTTTAATATAATTGCTTATTTAACAACCACCGATTTGACTTATATGTATTAAATTGCTTATAGATTTGGTGTGGAAAGATTCAAGAAATCATTAGAAATTAAAAGAATATAAAAATGAAAATAAATAAAATAATATTTAAATACAAATTAATTTCTAATAGAAAATTGATCAAAATGTAATCGTTTGAAATTACTTATGGAGAATAAATAAAAACTAATTGATATATGATTGGAATACATTTTCTTACCTTGCAATTCCGAGAATGAAAAATGGGCTGCCGAAAGAAATCAGAATTAATGAATAGAATGGAATAAGCGTTTCTTCAGCTATGATGAGAAGCAGCACTGCTGCTGCGGAAGAGCCGGAGGGCCGGAAGCCCATCGGTTATGCAGATACGAGTCCAGCTGAAAATGGGTTTTTATTACATTATATTACTTATAATTATAATTTAAGTATCTTGTTTTTGTTTTGTTTTAATGTCATTAAGTAATTGATTATTTACAATATTAGAAAATTAATCAGATAAATTTTACATTAATAATAAAAATTAAATTATTATCTAATTATATAAATCTATATTTTTCATGGTTAAGATTTATTCTAGGTAGTTGCTTCGTGACAATACTAGCAAAAAGTTAATGCTAGAGTATATAGAACAGACAATAAGGATTCATAATTCATAAGCCCAAAAGTTTTTGCTGTTTATGTACCACTACTAGCCAGTCCCGCTCTCGTTTGACAAATCTGGCAACACTGTCCGAGCTTGTATATATTTTATCATAGAAATTTCAGATAAACTACATGATAAAGGGAGATTTATAAAACAAAAAGTTCTTAAAAAGCGATTGAAAGTTGTTGCGACAATGGCTGAAGCAAAAAAACGTCAAAAAAAATTACTAAAGTTAACCAATTTTTAGGTTAAATAAATGTGTTGTTGCCAGCTTGTTTTAAGTGTAAATTTTTCATCATACATTTTTCATTATTTATCTACCCTTATTAAACGAGCAAAAATTGTATATATATATCTAATCGGGTTCTCGAAAACGGCTCTAACGATTTGGATGAAATTCACGGGTTAGGAGGGTTTAGTGTTGGTGATTCGATCTGTCACGGTCTCATCTTCGCCTAAGTTGTTTTTGATGGGTTTTTTGTTAATTGAAATAATTATTCACAGGTGGTTGTCTCGATAAAAGTGTATATTTACATTTTTATTCAAATTCCTTTTAATTATTAATTGGTTTTTTAATTTTAAATCCCATATATTAAAAGTTAGCCAATTTAATTGATTAAAAATCGAGTTTTGAATCCCACAAACGTATTTTTAATATATTAGAATTCGGCAATTTAATTGATGAACTCAAAAATTGTTATTTAATTAAAACAAATTATTATACGGTATTTATTTATATACCTATACATATATACACATAACCTGTGGGCCATTACAAGGCTTGAAATGCAAAAACTGGTTGAGGGGGCGGGTGCGAGGGTTAAGGTGATGGTGAGGGAGAGGGCATCTCAGATGTGGGACAAAATGTGACAGAGGGCCCAGAGATATTAAAAATTGTGATTTCACAAAAGTAAAATTAAAAATTTTTAAAAATGTTCAAATATATTTTTTAGATTTCAGGTTATAGTCCAGTCAACGAATGAGTTATAGAAAACATTTTAGAGGAGAGAATTTTTTTCTTATGGATTGTGTTTTGGCTAGTTAGGAGGTAAGAACACTAAAAGTCCCCAGTCCTAGCTACCAGACTTAGGGGTGGAAGGGGGGTGGAAATGTCCCGTTTTTTGGTTTTTTGCTTATATCTCAAAAACGGTATGTCGTAGGGAAAAAGTTACTCTTAGCAAAATAAAATATTATAATATTTACTACAAGATTTCTTCTATTTAATTTTTCTCTATTCCTTATGGTTTTTGAAATATTTGACCTCGAATATCGCTTATGTATGAAAAAAATAAAATTTCCTATATTTTTCGTCAAACTTTTGTCTCTATCACATCAGCCTTTGCTTTTACAGTAAAAGTCTTCAGAAAAAAATTTATAGATCATTCAATTTCCTTTAAAATGATATATATATATTTATTATTTTATTTTCAAATAGTCTGGAGTTATAGCAATTTAAAAATTTCAGGTCGATTTTGTTAGAAAACCCGCAATAGCCCAGTATATCCGGTTTCTGCTTACATTAATTGTGGGAAAAGATTTTTTTTCTAGGATCGTTTGGTATGGAGTCGGTATGCCAAATCTAAGTTTGAGACCTCGAAAGTGTGGGGGACAACTTTTTTCGGACTTTAACCCAAAAACTCTCACATTTTTCGGTTTATTCCCATTTCGACCATGATGGAGCAGGTTTTCGACAAAGACCATTCTATACAATTTTAAACTAGATAAAATTTGCTACAATTTAAAAAGAGTTTCATCTTAAATGGATAATGGTAACCCGTGCCGCAACTAGGTTGAAGTTTTGAAAAACTGCAATTTTTGAAAAAATCTCAGTTTTCCCTTGATAAAATTAAAATCACTTATCTTAAAAACTTGATTTCTATCTCATTCTCTAGGAAATTTTATTGACTTGAACGTTTACTTGGACTTTACTCTTAATTACTTTACTTTATTCTTTTTTGATAAAACTCTTAGATTTATAGATATCCAGAATTTTCCAGGCAGGAAATGATCCATATAATACTCCTATAATATAAATAGCTTTGTGAGTAATTGAATTGAAATGAGTAAATGCAAAATTTATAATAAATAAACGGAACGAGATTGAAAAAGTTTTCCATTAAATGGTGAATTTTCAGCGGATTTATCATCTAAAATTTTTCATCTGATATAAAAATTAAGGCAAATTGATTCATCACATGAAATTAAATTAAATTTTTAAAAGTTAAAAAACTAAAAGTGTTTCGAGATGAGGGTGCCTGGATTATATATAAATTTCCCTGACTAAATCGTTGGTCAAATTTTTGAGCAATATTTTAAATAAAGTGGATATTGATGACACATTCCAAAATTCAAAAAAAGAGAGATAATTTAAACTATCTTTTTTATTCAAAAACCTATGTTTCGGTGGCATATTCCCACCTTCTTCAAAACCCTGAATGCTTCATCAATATCCACTCAATTCACTTATCAGCCCGTATCCAAAAACTAATTCAATCTTATTTTAAATTAATATTGTCATTTGATTTTTAAATTTGTACTTTTTTAAGACTAGCTAATAAATTTTTAAGTTTAATAAAACTTAAATGAAACAATTTTAATTAATACATTTTTTAAAATGAATATAAGGATTATTTTATTTAATAATACTTATAATGCTCAAAAGCGACAAATAACAGGGCATAACAAAAAAAGCGTTCTTTGCAATTAATTTTCAAATTAATAAAAAATGTCGAACTTTCCTTGTTTCTTTCATCTGATATGTATATAGCAAAATTTTTTCAGTAATTTTAAGTAGGCACATCTTCACTTGTCGCTAATAAAGGAACAATTACCATGAATAGAGGCTTAAATTTTTAAAATGGCGCCCTGTCAATTTTTAATTCTTTATTATCAATAATTGTTACTTTTTTTTAATTATCTCATATTTAATAAAATTTTAATAATTTATTTATAAACAAAATGAAACCTCATTTTTGCAAATTGGTTAATTATTAACAGAGTTATGGTGGTTTTAGTTATAGTTAGTTATTCTTAAGTAAATGAAAAAAAAGATGGTGCTGGATTGTTTGAATTTTCATAATTTGACAAGCGAGTTGAACAAATCGATGTAAGATGGCAGCATTGGAAAGTGAATAAAGTTTAAATTCAAATATTCAAAATTCTATGATGGCCGATTTCATCTCATCCAATTAACTATGACTAACCTACCATAATGACAATAAAAAAACATCATAACTCGATTAATTGTAAACCGATTTTCAAAATTAAGGTGTCATATTATTCAGAATAAAAGGGTTAATAGTTTATTAAATAAAAGATTATTTGATGAAACTAACTATTGAGATATAAAGGATTGAATAATCGAGATTTAGCCAACATGCTCAATCTTGAGATTCTATATTCACTATAATTTTTGACTACTGTATAAGCATGGATTTTAAAACGACTATAGATAAAGTCTAGCAACTATCCGTTGGCAGTTTACTCAACGAAAACTTTATTATGGCGTAGGAGTTGACGACGCCCTTTTTCCTGCAATCCTATAAATAAATTTTTAAATGATCAAGGAAAAAAAATGTTTTTTTTTTTTCTAATTCTTCAAATATTTATTTATTTTCATTTTTTTTCTCTCTCGTTTGTAGTAGCATAATAATTTTTCTTTAGCTTGTTTCGAGTTTCTCTAAATTAATTATTTTCTTCAATGAATGAAAATTTTATATTTATAGAATTTTAAAATATTTTCGAAATGTAAAAGTGGCTAAAAAAATTATAGGGAACAAATACTTTTTTGATCGGTACTAAAATTTTTTAATTTTTTTAGTAGATGGGAGGTTATGCATGCTTTTATATAATAAAAATAATTTTTAAGAAAAATAAAACCGATTTCAAAAATTAAATGCAACAAATAAAATACACTAAAAAGTATAAAATAATTATTAACTTATTTAGTTACAACTAAACTACGAAATATTAACATGAAATAACTTTTTGTACTCGGTGCCAATGCGATTCATAAAAGGTCTATATGTTTGGCACCGACTTAAAAAAGTAATTTCCTGTTAATATTTCGTAGTTTAGTTGTAACTAAATAAGTTAATAATTATTTTATACCTTTTAGTGTATTTTATTTGTTGCATTTAATTTTTTTGAAGTCAGTTTTATTTTTTCTTAAAAATTATTTTTATTTTTCTCTTTTTAGGTGATGTTATTAATAGTGATCATATCATCAGAACTTGACCAAATTAATATGCCACCATCCCTAAAATACCCCTTTTCCAATAAAAAGAATCATCGAAATCGATTCATAAACAAAGAAGTTAGGCCTGAACAAACCTAACAAAAAAGGTATAATGCCAATAAAAAAAAATGGGACCAATCGGAAGCTAGACTGAACCAAATGCAATTTTTTTTTTCAAAATCGGTTCATAATTGGCGGAGATATGAAGTAACATAGGCACAAAAAAAAAAATCAGTCGAATAGAGAACCTCCGCCTTTTTTTGAAGTCGGTTAAAAATAAATAGCGTATTTTTTGTCTCTAAGCAATCTTATATAGTCCAGTCAACGAATGGGTTATGGAAAACATTTTAGAGGAGAGAATTTTTTTCTCATGGAATGTGTTTGGGCTAGTTAGGAGGTAAAAATACTACAAGTTCTGAGTCCTAGCTACCGGGCTTAGGAGTGGAAGGGGGGTCCCGTTTTTTGGTTTGTTGCTTATATCTCAAAAACGGTGGGTCCTAGGGAAAAAGTTACTCTTAGCAAAATAAAAGTTTATAATATTTACTACAAGATTGCTTTTATTTAATTTTTCTCTATTCCTTGTGGTTTTTGAGATATTTACCCGCGAATATATTTTATTATTATTATCTTTTCCCCCAATTAATGTAAGCTGAAACCCCCTATATAATGGGCTATTGCGGGGTTTTCTAACAAATGTATAAATCGACCTGAAATTTTTAAATTGCTATAATTCCAGACGATTTGAAAATAAAATCATAAATCTATATATCATTTTAAAAGAAATTGAATGCTCTATAACTTTTTTTCTGAGGATTTTTACTGTAAAACCAAAGGCTGAGGTGATAGAGACAACAGTTTGACGAAAAATATAGGAAATTTTATTTTTTTATGCATAAACAATATTCGCGGGTGAATATCTCAAAAACCATAATAGAGAAAAATTAAATAAAAGCAATCTTGTAGTAAATATTATAAGCTTTTATTTTGCTAAGAGTAATTTTTTTGCGTCGACCCACCGTTTTTGAGATATAAGCAAAAAACCAATAAAAGTGACATTTCATGCAGGTTTCGTTTTTTGCAATAAAATATATTATCATTGACCGACGAATTTACTTAGATATTTACTTTAAAAAATCACATAAATGCTAAACATAAACAGTATTAATACAACGCATTGACAAATCCATCAAGAGATATTATCAGCTGATTTGAATAAATCAAACTAACTTTTTTATTTAATTATTTTTTTTATAATTCTTTTTATTTCAAAGATTTACGGCTTTCATACTATTTATTTTTTAATTCTATTATTTTTCATTTGTATTTTAACTTATTTTATTAAATATTAGATACTACACTTCTTTTGACTCAACTGGAGCGAAAGGACCTCCTTAATCAGACGACAGAAAAATATTTTACACAAAAAAGAAGATTCTAGGCCAGAAATACATTATATTTCCTCGTTAAGCTAATCATAGACACGACAAAATTTGAACTGGCTCCAGTGGGTTTGGTATAGATTTTTTATAGGGTGATCCGGTGACTGAGATGGGATATGGGGTTTGGTGAGTGAGCAACTGATTTGTTCAGCCATCTTTTCCCCTTCATCCCATTATATATTGAAATGCTTTTCTAATATATATAATTGAGACATGACTATATAGTAATAGGATGATTAAATTTAACTCACTGTGTGGGTGGCAGACACGTGCACGTCAAAATAAAACAATTGAATGACAGAATATCAACAGAAATAAAGTGTAAACCGAGGGGTGAACCGCGACCTAAAATTGTGTACACCTACTTCCACTTCCACTTTCATTTCCAAGTAGAAGACAATAGATTATCTAATGAATTCCAAAGTAATTCCAAATAAATCCAAAGACGATATACACCTAATTCCAATCGCGGTTCACCCCTCGGTGTAAACTAAAGGGTATCTTCGTTAAACTTTGCAAGGCAAAAAATTTTTAAAACTACATAAATATTCGCGAGCCAACCAACCACTTTTAAGCGCTTGGTGAATCAGGTATCCTTCTAAATTCACTTCGATTAGATAACAATCTGAATGGCTATTAGGGAGCCTATTTTTTCTTATAAACGGGATCAGCTTATCACTCTATGGGCGGTTAGTAACGCCCGTCACTGAAAGGAAGCAAATGCAATCTACCTTTTTTCTATGTAGAATATTTTTCTGTCAAGTAATTAATTTAATCTTGCATAAAACATTTTTAGCTTGTTCTTTACATTTTATTGCTGTTCAAAATATGTTTTTATTTTTTGCTGAACTATAGTTATGTTGTGAAATGTACTTTTTCTCCTTGCGAATAATATCGTTAGTTGACACTTATTATTCTATTGATTTACTGTTGTGCCATTAATATTTTTCCCTAATTTTTCCCATTAAATAAATTACTATGAATATTTCAAAAATATTATCAAATAAAAAACATTATTTGACAAAACGTTGATAAATCTATTCAAGAGAAAAAAATCAATAGTATATCAAATATATATACTGTACTATGCTTCATATAAAATTTTTATTCAATAAATAAAAAATAAATAAAAATAAGAAAGTTTACCGCCTTTTGCGCCCTTTACGTATTTACCGCCGGGGGCTTTTAGACCCCAATAGCCCTCCGGTTAAGCCGACACTGGGTGGTTACGCTCTGTGGCAAAACACAATCGATATAGGTATATTTATTTGATAATATTTAAAAAAAAAATTCATTATTTTCGAAAAAAGTATATGTCCCCTAAAAAAAGAATGTCTACTTGCCTAGTATCTTTTGTTTTTGCAAAATCACGTTGACTAAAATGTTGTGACCATTAAAATGTAAAGAAAAACCAATTACAAAATAATTTATTTTCAAATTATCTTAAATACTGACAGATAATTAACAATGAAATATAAAAATTTATCAAAATATTTTTGTTTGATTAGATATCAGTTTTAGCTCTAATGGTAAAGAAAATCATTTGACTTTTTAAGATCAAATTAATGGGTGTTGATCGAATAATATTTCTTACTAAGTTGATAATAATTCTGAAATATTTCTAAAATAAATAATTGATTTTTATAAAATATATTTAGATATTTAAATAGAAAAATTTTAAAAACAATTTATGTATAATTTAAAATAATAATTATTTTGGGTAAATATTTCAATGAAAATTTATAGAATGTAATATCAAAAATAATCAATAAATAAGATAAAAATCAATAATGGTGTGTTAGAATTCACTTATATGAAGGAAATTGTATATTTTAAGTGGCTAGCTAGTAAAAAGCTTAATGATAATTCTGGAGAATATGCTTACCTTTGCCGAATGCGTTTTACTGACCAACTCCCAAGCGACAACATTCGACTTGATTCTTTTTTCACAGCTACAGCTACAGCTACAGGAACAGGACGTTAGCTGAGATAACACATTTGCGGCGACGGCGCCGGTCGGCGATCTAGCAGGCCGAGAGCCTTCAATAAAAATATCCCTCCAAATGCATTAATAATTTGGCACTAAATCAAAATAAGTTCCTCTAATAAATTTAGTCCTTGAAGCGGGCTTAAAAATAAAAAAATAATTTTTATAAAAAATAAGCTGACGTGTTCTGATGTAGCCATCCACTTGACTTTACCATACAACCTGGCCCCTCTCCTTATATTTAATCTATTTATATATATATATAAGATTAAGGTTTTGTCTGTACATTGCTCCAAATCACGCCAAATTTTGGTTGCACACGTTTCAAGCAAAGTTATGAACGAAAACACCCTCAACAAAAATCCTGTCTGTCTGTATGGCTGTCTGTTTCAGTGGTTTCCGCGAAAAGTTGCTCACGATTCATGTAAAAATGGCTGAAGAGATTATTATGAAATTTCATATTTACATCAGATGTCTTCTAACTTACGTTTTTAGCTATATAACGTTTTGATAAAGGGGGTTTGTGGGGGCGCACGAATGAAAATTATCAAATAACTCCTAAACTATTAACTCTACGGCAAATTTTATAATAAGCAAAGTTGTAGGGCATGTGATTTCTGGCAACTTTTGCTCAAAAAAATTCCCCCAAAAAATCACCCAAAAGGGGGGGTCGAAAAATATGTAGATTCTTGCCCTTGGAGCAAACTCAACCAAATTTTGTATACATAATCTGTGGGCCTCTAGAGAGCTAGAAATGCAAAAACTAACCACCCAAAATTGGGGTAGGGGGGTCAAAAAATGAAAATTCTTACCCTTAGAGCCAACTTAAACACATTTTGTATACATAATCTGTGGCTCACTAGAAGGCTAGAAATGCAAAAACTAGGGTGCGGGGGTGGAGTGATGGTGCGGGTGCGGGGGTGGGTTAGGGGATGGGGTGCGGGGTAGAATGAGGGTGGGGTGAGAGAGCAAGATGGAGTCCGGGGGCGTAGTGGGTGTGGGGGTCCGGGGGGTTAGGCAGTGGTGTGGTGCGCGGGGTGGAGGGCATGAGCTGAGGTCCGGGGTGGGGGTGGTGGTGCATGGTGGAGTAGGAGTTCAGGTGAGGGCCCAGAGGTCGTAGTGGGGTGACGCGGGGCAGGGGATGCGAGTGGTTGGAGCGGGGTGGAGGGGACTGGGTGAGTGTTGGGGCTGGGGTGGGGTGGGGTGGGGTGGGTGAGGGTGGTGTTCAGGGAGTAGTGGGGTGGGGGTGTTGGGTGGGTTTCGGGGGTGTGTGGTGGGTGGGAGTAGGGTGGGGTTCGTGGGTTGGGGTCAGGGGGCGTGCCCCCTGGCTAGCAAGAGGGCCGCCGAAGGCGGGCCTTGCAGCTAGTATTTCATAAAACTATTTATAATCATGTAGGGTAGGGGGGTTAGTTTTTGCATTTTTAGATTACTGTGGGTCCACTGATTATGTATACAATATTTGGTTGAGTTTGGTACAAGAGCCTAGATTTTCATTTTTTGATCCTACACCCCCACCCCATTTTGGGCTGTTATTTTTTGCATTTTTAGACTTCTGGGATCCCAATGATTATGTATACAGAATTTAGGTTGAGTTTGGTAAATGAGCCAAGATTTTCACTTTTTGACCCTACACACTCACCCCGCACCCCATTTTGGGCGGTTAGTTTTCGCATTTTCAGATTTACGTGGGGACCCACTGATTGTGTATACAAAATTTGGTTGAGTTTGCTCAAATGGCCTAGATTTTTAATTTTTAACCCCTCCTCCAGCCCCCTTAATTTTGGGTCGATATGCACCAAAATCTAATCAGCTCTTAATCTCAATGGACCAAAACTACGTGTGAAATTTGGTTTCGATATTCACACTAGTTTTTGAGCTAGCTCGTCCACAAAAACAAACAAAAAATTTGCTAACGCACAGACTGACTAACAGACATTTTGACAAAACAATTATTATCTCGAAAAATATAATTTTTTCGATGTTCACTTATTTAGGCTTTTTTGTAGACCGAAATGCCATGGTTTCGCTCAATTTTTTTAACCAAAATAGTTTCAGCCGTTTTTGAGATATTTCGAAAAAAAGAAGGAAAAAACTACTTTTTTCATGCACGATTACAATACTTGACCATACCTTGTATGGTAAAGTTAAAATAAAACCGACTTCAAAAAATTAAATGCAACAAATAAAATAATAATAACTTAAAAATAAAATAAAATACACTAAAAGGTATAAAATAATTATCTTATTTAGTTACAACTAAACGACAAAATATTAACATGAAATTACTTTTTAAAGTCGGTGCCAAACAAACTTTTCCTATAAGCGAGCGTACCCGCCAAACGTACTAAGTAAGATCCGTCGAGTGCAATTCATATAATGTATATGTTTGGCACCGACTTCAAAAAGTAATTTCATGTTAATATTTAGTCGTTTAGTTGTAACTAAACAAGATAATTATTTTATACCTTTTAGTGTATTTTATTTGATTTTTAAGTTATTTTTATTTTTTTCGTTGCATTTAATTTTTTTGAAGTCGGTTTTTATTTTTTTTATAAAAATTATTTTTATTTTTCTCTTTTTAGTGATGTTATTAAATAGTGACTTAATATAATAACTTGCATGCATCTCGTAAGATCGGGCGAATGAATCAGAAAATGATAATAAAATTCAATTCATAAATATAGAAATTCTCTCGAACGTTTGCGGGTTTTAAATGAAAGTTTTAAGATTTTTTTATAAACGATTTTATTTATTATAATTTCGATTATTTAGTCATAAGAATTGGAGATTTACGTTATTTCGTCATTGATCATATCTTCAGAACTTGACCAAATTAATATGGTACCACCCCTAAGGTACCGTCTTTCCAATAAAAAAAGAATCATTAAAATCGGTTCATAAACAAAGAAGTTATGCCTGAACAAACATATCAAAGAAGGTCCAATACCAATGAAAAAAACGGGACCAATCGGAAGCTAGATTGAACCCAATGCAAAAAAAAACATCAAAATCTGTTCACAATTTGCGGAGATATGAGGTAACATAGACACAAAAAAAAATCAGTCGAATAGATTTCCTCCTCCTTTTTTGAAGTCGGTTAAAAATAATCCTAATAACAAGATTTAAATCGGAGGAAAAAATACAATTTTTATAAATCTCAGTTTCTTTTCGGCATATTATGGTGATTTGGCAATTTTTTATCAATGAATCGTATGAGTTAGAAAGCTGAAACTTGACACATATGTATATAGTCGAATTTTTTTCTGATTTTCTGCATTTTTCAAAAGAAAGCTCTAGAGGTATACCTCCTAAAGACGGTTTTCAGGGTTTTTGACCATTTTCTCAAAAAGTTCTTCATCAATTTCGTTCAAAATTAAATATAATTATTAAAGTTCTTAAAGGGAAATAAGGATTATATCTTTTATTCAGATAATTTATATATATTTTATTGCCAACGTTTTTAAAAAAGAAAAAATTTCAATCTAATTGATGTTGATGACTTGCCTTGATATGTTTACTAAGAAAGAATAATTATAAAAATGCAGGGAAGTTAACTATTTGGCGAGGGGTGAATCGGGACCTAAAATCGTGTACACCTACTTTCACTTTTATTTCCAAGTAGAAGACAATTGATGACAATAGATTATCCAATTAATTCCAAAGTAATTCCAAATAATTCCAAAGACGGTGTACACCTAATTCCAATTGCGGTTCACCCCTCGCTATTTGGTATGTAAAATGAGTTTTTTATGTGTATTAATTTGTTTTTTGTATATAGTGAAGTGGTCTTTGAGATAATTTTGTTTTTGATTCGAAAATGTTATGAATGTATTAATTGATGCCTTATCACTTTTTAGAATAAAAGTTGACGAAACCTTGGCAATAAAATATAAATTATCTGCATAAAAGATATAGTCCTTATTTACCTATAACAACTTTAATAATTTAATCGATGGACATAAATAATTAAATATAATTGTTAATAATGAATTGTTTTATAATATCTATTAATTTCATATTTTTTAAAAAATGATTTTAACGAAGTTATTAGTGTTTTTCAAATTACACTTAAAATAAACTAGCCTTTATAATGCAAATATTCTAATAAAAATTATTTGCTATAAAATATAAAAGAAAATATTTCATATATAAATTTCAATATATTTAGATGAATAAGCAATGAGGAAAAAAATAAAACCTTTTGGCATTTCTAGCCGACTCGCGAGAGAAGAAAGTGAATGTTTTCATTAAATATCAATCAAATCACAAAATTCTTAATTGACGTGCTATTTTATTATATTAGATAGGTACTGTGAACCTCCAGATAGATGAAATTGATAAAAGAAGATCGATTTCTTTCTCATTTATAATTCTTTTGGTCTGTTTTATCAAGAGGCTGGGTCGCAAGCCGGCCGCCATGAACGAGTCCTTTTGTTATGGATTCCATAAGTCCATTCACTCTCACATTATTGAAATATCTTTTAAAAATTAATATATTTAAATAAACGATTATATGTAGATTATAATAAATAAAAAAAAAACTTAAGAAAAAAAGATATATTAAATACAAAAAGTCTTGGGCTTGCAACCACGGACCCAAGGCTAAGAGGGCTCTACAAAGCTATATTATCCTATTATTAGTTTTAAATAAATAATTTTAGTATTAACTAGCTGCGAAGGCTTCGCCTTCGGCGGTCCTCTTATTAGCCAGGAGGCTCGCCCCCTGCACCCCCACCCTGAAGCCTACTCAGCACCCTCATCACCCCAATGTACAGAGCAAAACCTTAATTTTATTTATATATAGTATATAGAGAGATTTCATTTAAATTAGTAACCATGACGACCCCTGGACCCCCACCCCTCGAACCTCACCCCCCCCCCCCCGAAACCCATCCAGGACCCCCACCCCCACCCCAATGTACAGACAAAACCTTAATTTTATATATGTGCCCATAATTATGAAAGTGGACTAAGTCAAAAAATTAAAAAATTAGTTTTTTCATATTTTATGTTTCATCCATTTAATAAGTACAGTAATAAGACGTCGGTTTTGAAAAATCTCATAAAATTGGACCGTTAAATGGATTTCTAGTTGTCTCATTATACAGAATTCGAATCTTGTTTATTTGATAAAACTTTAAATATCTCGAAACTAACAATCAATGACTTAGACCACTTTCATAATTATGGGCACATATATAGATAATTTCATTTAAATTGGTAACCATGACTACTATTTTTGTTGGGGGACGGACATAGATACATAGATAGATTAGGTACATACAGAGGCAGGCACAAATGCGCTTTAGTAGTATAGGATAATTAAAAGCGTTAATAGAAATTATTTATAATATTTTATTACACAAGCAAATATAGTATAGTGAACCTGAGATAAATAAAATTAATAAAATAGAATAGAATAAAATATTTCTTTCTTTATTTATAATTCTAATTGAGAGAAGCTTTTCGGGAAGAGAGAGATGTATACATTATTTGATATGGATTTTTTTATGATTATTATTATGAATTCATCAAAATGCTAGTACCGTCTACAGTTTTAAAATAAATTAATCTTTTCAAATATTCTCAAATTCAATATTTATAAAATATACGACTACAGCACTGGGCGTGATAAGAAATTCTTCTTCGTTGCCGCTCCTTTAAAAATAGACTTTGAGATCAAACACCCATATTTCACAGGCTTGTTTTTTATTTACAGACAAGAAAAAAGCATAAAAGTTATGTATTTTTTACTTTACCATACAGGGTATGGTCAAGTATTGTAATCGTGCATGAAAATAGTGTTTTTTTTCTTTTTTCTTTTTAAAAATGTAATGGGAATAAGTTTTTAATGTTTCTGTCCCTCATCTTTTAGACTAGCTCATATCTTTGGTTAATAAGTAATTATTTTTAATAATACTTTTGTAATTACAAGATTTTATTTAATTTGCAAAGTTTGTATGATTTTTTTTTGGTTCCCAATTTGTTTCCCAATTTTAGCTCACTTTGTATTATCCAATCGAGCTGAAATTTTGCATACATATTTAATTCTCAACGGAATATAAAAACTCATATATTATAACATATTATAGATATTCAATTAAATCAAAATCCCCTTTCCTTTCGCACGCATTACACTTTTCGTTTAAATTTATTCTCAACGAAAATTTTAATCACATAAAATCGAATTCGCAATGTCAGATTGAATCTATAAAATAGCTATCAATCTGCTTTTGGACATACTTGATCGTAAGTATGTTTTAATTCGTTTCAAGCAACGTACGTTTCGAAGAACAATTGCTTTCTGTCATTGATTTGTAAATTCTTAAAACTATATCGTCCGGAAAATTTTAAAATTATGGGCGTTAAGAGTAGTTTTTATAAAGGATTTTTAGCCTCTGAAAATTTAAAAACAAACATAAAAAATGATTTTTAAGAAAAAAATAAAACCGACTTCAAAAATTAAATCCAACAAATAAAATACACTAAAAGATATAAAATAATTATTATCTTATTTAGTTACAATTAAACGACGAAATATTAACATGAAATTACTTTTTGAAGTCGGTGCCAAACATATACCTTTTATGAATCGAACTCGACGGATCTTACTTAGTACGTTTGGAAGGGTATGCTCGCTTATAGGTATAGTTTGTTTGGTACCGACTTCAAAAAGTAATTTCATGTTAATATTTCGTCGTTTAGTTGTAACTAAATAAGATAATAATTATTTTATACCTTTTAGTGTATTTTATTTGTTGCATTTAATTTTTTGAAGTCGGTTTTATTTTTTTCTTAAAAATTATTTTTATTTTTCTCTTTTTAGGGATGTTATTAATAGTGATCATATCATCAGAACTTGACCAAATTAATATGGCACCATCCCTAAAATACCCCTTTTCCAATAAAAAAGAATCATCGAAATCGATTCATAAACAAAGAAGTTAGGCCTGAACAAACCTAACAAAAAAGGTATAATACCAATAAAAAAAAATGGGACCAATCGGAAGCTAGACTGAACCAAATGCAAATTTTTTTTTCAAAATCGGTTCACAATTGGCGGAGATATGAGGTAACATAGACACAAAAAAAAAAAAAAAAAAAAATATTCAGTCGAATAGAGAACCTCCTCCTTTTTTGAAGTCGGTTAAAAAGAGCACATGAAGGAGAAAAGGGATAGGGATACCAATTATATGTATAATATAATATACTTAGACTATAGTTCCCTAAAAGATATTCTTGATCCAAGGGGGTTTCAAATAAAGGAGCCCAATACTTAAATTGTTTAAACTGTGTAGACTATTATCTTCACTATTAATAGTACTGTTGGCTTCCAACGTTGCAGGCGAACATGGAAAAATGTAAGATATTCACTCTTCAGAGTAGAATTCAACGATTTAGCGTGATCCTTGTTTTTAGGAACAGCGTATGAAAAAAAGAATTTATCATGTAAGGTTGTAAGGCGTAAAATAAATAAAACAACTATGGACACCAGAATAAGCTAATGGGCCCAATCATTGAAACAAGAAGATCAGAAGATGATGAAGATATTGGTATTTAATAACAAGAAAATATTTTGTTCTATATTGCATAATTTCTTTTTTTATTATTATTTTATAGTAAAATGCATTTATTTCGTTATTATCTGCCAAAACACTAAACATTTCTATTTGAATATATATATATTTATATAATATATACATCGACTTGTATATAAATATTGGACCAATTTTAAAAATCTTTTGGGTTCTTTCTTTTTTTTTTTTTTGGTTTGTGCAACTAAATGGTTAAATATAAACAACAAGAAAACATTATAAAATTAATAAGTCCATATGAAAAAAGTAAACATATTATTTAATCCCGTTTGGAATCATGTATAAAATTAATATAATACATAAAAATTAAAATCACACAAAACAGTCAAATTGACTTAAAAAAAAATTATTATACCGTTAAAATATTCAACGATATATCGAATCGAAGATTGGTAAAATCTAAAATATTAAAAATTATGTCAAAAATATACAAAAGAATCATATTCAACTAAATCTATAAGGAAAGTAGCGATATCATTGTGTTTTTTTTTTGTTTTGTTTTGAAATACTATGATGTAAATTAGAAGCTTAAGCGTTTATCTCGAGTGAGCAAATGATATAATTTTCTATGTATGAACGTGTATATACGTTAGAGTAAAAAAGAAAAATATTATACCAAGCATCGTAATTTAATCGATTATTTCTTTCATTCAACCCAGATTGATTCAATTTTTTCGAGTGTCGGCAAGTAAATTGATAACTATAGTAATACAATATATCCCATATAGTAAATTCATTCAATATTTATTAATAAAAGATTTTAACAACTTTATACTTCTTTTTAAAAATATCTACATCAAATAAATATATGATCTTTATTAATTATGTATTTTCTTTTAAGGCATTAAAATCATTTATAATAGACAAATAAATAATAATTTTGAATATTTTGGAATGTTAAAAGGTCGAAATAAAAATAAATAAATAAACATTTCAAAAATACTAATGGATATATTTAATGAATGATAATATTATTTTATATTTCTTTTCATATAATTAATTAAAATATAAAATGGTTATCTATAAAATATAAATTTTATTTGAAAATAATTCTCTATTAATGTTGTAACGATTAGAATGGTTTTAAGGGTTAGAACACACATGGTGTAAACAGAAATGAAGTCAAATTTTCTATTAAATGCGACGTTTCAGTTTCTATTTCTGTTGACGTTAATCGAGTAAATTGTTGTTCATTGTTTATAAATTATCGAGTCGAGCCTGTAATATAATGCTCGTTTGTTTTTATTTAATTGAAACATGGGATCGTTTTCCTAGACGCCGTCGCTTTTTGAAAAGAACCCTAAGCGTGGAGTGTTCGAAAACACGAATGCTACGAGATACGAATACTAGATTACAGACTAGACTTGCTTAATTTATAGGGAGTCAAAGATATAGAGAGATCAATGATTTCGAATTGGAATGCATGGGATGACATTGGTGAGGCCTTTCCAGAATCAAAATCCTCGGTATTTATTTAAGATACATTCTTTACATGTTCAATACTATAAACAACTAGGTCAATTTGTATTTGCATTTATTTACATCATACTGAAATCCCTTTGAATGATCTAAATTGTTGAATCTAAAATAAAAACAGTTGCAAGATGAACACTTCCAATATATTTCGATTTGAAAATACGCTCACTTGATTATATCTCCTTAAATTTAACAATAGGTACTTGAGAACAACTCAAAAAATAAAATTCAAAATGTTGCGTCTTAAAAGAAAAAAAAAATTAATTTTCTGTTTACATCATGAGTGATCTAACCCGAAAAGACCTGAATTCCAAAACATTAACATATAAAAGAAGTATGAGTATTAAAATTTTAATCGTATAAAATTGATGATGAATTATAATAAATATAAATAAAAAGTATTTCAAATAAGAATGATATCTTTACTAACTTATATATAATGATTATATGCAAAAATATTCTCATATCTATATAATATGATTATAAAACTTTTATATAGTAAATAGACATTTATAAACATAGTCATCTGCATGAATAAAAACAATAAGTTAATATAGGTAAAATTTAACAGGAAGTTATTAAATTCAACAATTCTAGTGGTAAGGGTACAGGTAATGATATCAATTCGAATGACCCTCTTATCTCTAGGAGATAATATTTAAAGACTTTTAAATTATTTTCTAAAGTTAATATAATTGTATAATTGTTTAACATAATGTTTTATATTTATTTAAATATATACTTATTAAAAAATTTTATTATATAAATTGTTGTTTTTGTTTGTTTGTATTTTTTTTTTAATTCATTCAGCACCAACATTTATGACTAAGAAAACAAAATATAATATCAAATAGTAAGATGTTATATAATTATATGGCGGTAGAAAATCTTTGTGAAATCGACTAGACCGTTTATTATTTTTTTAATTTTATTAAAAAACTATTTTCTTTTCTAAAAACTTATCAGAGACTCCCTAGAGGAATCGATAGATCGCTCTAAATTAGTCTGATGATATATATTTATCATTGATCAGGATCTATCTTAATTTATTAGATAAATTTAATGTGAAGGCATCCTCATCGGGCGGTTCATTTACAAACAGATCATTTGAGACCCTTTCAAAAAGCCAAATATCACCCAGGCCTGTCTATTTTTCAACACTACATAATTTATTACAATAATTGTTTATAATATTATTTTATTACAACTATTGGATATGATTTGAATTTGTTTAATTATAGTTTTTACAAATTAAAACATTAAAAGATAACAAAATTCAAGCATTTAAAGATATTTTAATTAATTTTGAAAATTATAAATTTATTTTTAAAAAAATGAAAACTTTTTAAAAAGTTAATTACATTGAGTAAAAGAAACAAATCTTTTTTCGTTATCAATAAATAAATTTGATAAAAATAAAAATTTAGGGCCTCTAATTTTTTGAAAAATTATTAAAAAATTGTTAATTATGAATGTTCATAATCAGAAATTCGCAATCAATCGTTAAGTTGGAAAATATCATTATTATTGCTGAGTAACATAAGCTATATATCAATACATATTGTCATTTTGTTATTTAACAAATTAAATATGTAAATCTTAGTAGTGAATATTAATTAAGGAAGATCGAATATATATTTATATATTTTTTTCAAATTATTTGATTAAGAGTTCCGATTTATAATAAAGTATATTTTGATTATGATTATAAATGAATTTTTAATTGTTTTTTCTAAATTATGCAGAAGAATGTGAATTTATATATATCAAAAGTGAAAATTATACTTTTTACAATGATTAAATAACATAGATCATATTTATCTATGATTTAATTTTAAAAAGTATAGGTAAATAAAAATAATAAACAAATCACATAGAGGCATCATCGGAATCGGCTGCATAATCTCCTTCTTCATCGACTACAGCCTTACTAGAAGTTCCATTAGTATCTGTTACTTGCAGGGTTGGCCAGGAGTCATTTGAAACCCATTCCCCATCACCAGGTCCATTTGTAGCATTTGGATCACCTCCTAAAAGACGATCTAAATTCGGCGACAGAACATCTTCTCCTAGATCTTCTTCGTCGTGGTCCTCATCATCTTCTGCGTCACATAGGCCATTTTCTCCCGAAGTCCTAAATAAACAATAATTAATATTATTTTATGTCAAACTTATAAAAAGTATTCTAAAATAATTTAGATGCAGATTAAGCTTCCTTTTGTTGTTTTCGAGTCCTCATCTAAACTGGTTTATACGTTTAAGTAACTATGCTTGTATAGAGGTAAATAGAAAAATAAATCAATGACAATGAATTTTTAATTTTGAGATCTAATAATAAAGATTAGATTTCTTTTAATCCATATGGAAGTTAAGAAAAGGTAAAAAAAAGAATTTAAATAAAAAATTGTTCCAAATAATTTCTGATTTTAACATTAATTTATAATAAAAGCCGTAGCCAAATAATGAGATACAATTTATATCATTAATTTTTGCAAAGAGAAACAAAGAGGCTGTCCTCTGCTTAATGCAAATAAACATACACACATATATATCGAGATGATATATCTGTATATATATATATATATTATTTATTTGTTTGAGACTATAGTTTCGAAGACTTGGTCTTCATCATCAGTCTTTTTAATTATGTTTGTTTTTCATGGAGTCAATACCGTATGGATATTGACTCCATAAAAAACAATATTTATAATTAAAAAAGACCGATGATGAAGACAAGTCTTCGAAACTATAGTCTCAAACAAATAAATAATATATATATACAGATCTGTATATATATATTATATCGATATATCATCTCAATATATATGTGTGTATGTTTTTTGCATCAAGCAGAGACAACCTCTTTGTTTCTCTTTGTGAATCAACAACTCTGCTACTCTCGGCAAAACAAAAACTTTTCAATTAATTTTTGCTATTGAATAGTAGAAATCACTTTTACAATATATTCAAATTTGAGCTTTGAATAAAAAAAATAGTTATTAGAAATTATAAAATTAAAATAAAGGAAAAATGATTTCAAAGAGCATTAACGGATGAGAAGAAAAATGTACATAATTTGAAATGAAATTCCAATTAAAATAAGTTAAAAAATTTAAATTAAAAATATATTTTTATGTAGATGGGAAATAATTTGTTTTTTATATCCAAATGGGTTGCTAAAATTTCAACTTTGATGGCAAAACAACATAAAGATCAGCGGATTGTCCCTTATTATTTGGCTAAAACCTTAGATAAAAATAAAATGAAATTGGCCTTACTAAATAACGAAAAGAAAAAGAAAAAAAGTTTGAAATAAAAATTTTAGGAAAAAAAATCAACTTTTTGCTTCTTAAATAAAATAAAATTTATTAATACCGTAAATAAATAAAAATTGAAAATTAAATTCTAATTTATCGAATCTAGTTTTTTTTTTTTAAATAGAAATAAAAATGTAATTATATAAGATATATGGGCAATAATACACTAAAATAAAACGATATTTAAGTAGCATTCAACCTCAATGGGGTCAGCAGGGATTTGCAATCTAAAAGCAACTAAAAACAATTCTTTGAGCATTTAAATCAGCTTATGGGAATTGGAAAAGAGGTATTCACAACAAAGTTCATCACCACATCCACAAAGAAGTCGGACATTAAACAGCACATGCGAAGCAACTGTCTCCGAAGACACTAAAATGAAAACATTGGGAACATTTAAAGAAAACATAAGCATCCGTAGGATATTCATTTCAAGATTTCACAAAAATTCACAATTTAATGTGTTTAAAAGGAAAGAAGACAAAGTTAACAACACGATCATGCGACACGGCTGTAAATACGCATAAACATTTTTGTTCGCTTCGTGTCATTTTGTTTAGATGATTTTCAAGACCTAATTGTACTTACAATTGAGGCTACATTTCATCTTCCTGATTCCTGAAAAATAACACAAGACAATCGAAATTCAGAGTGACGACTCGAACTAGAATACAAAGCTAAAGGACAAGGAAATCTAAGAAGGAAGAATTGCAATAGATTCGGAAAGAGAAGAAGAAACATAGAATCTTCGGTTTAAGAAAAAAGGTGATGAATATTAAAAAATTGACATAAATTAAGAAATGATGAATGATAATGTTAAGTTAATAAAATAATCATGTAGCAAATTTAAAAAAAATCATGTATATATACCGGGTGAGTTTTTTATCTTGATACAGTCTTATAATTCGAAAACAGTGCATTATATGAAAAAAGTTTCAAATGAAAGTTTATTTATATCAAGGGAAACTAACCTACGCTATTGTTTGTCAACCTACGCGCTTAAACTGGATACTAATCGAACAAACGCATTCGCCAATTCATTTATCCCTATGACATCTAGAGACTGGAACTCTCTTCCCCCGACCGTCTTTCCAGCAACTTATAACCTTCAATCTTTCAAGACCAGCATCCACAGATACCTTCGACTGCTACCCAATCCCATATCTCCCCTTATCTTCACGTTACAAGGGTCCACCACGGACTACAGAGGTTGTACCTTCTTGGTGCAACTTTTTCTTGTATCAGTATCATTATAAAAAAAACCTAGAACAAGCTTTCAAAGGTATTTCAATAAATATCAAGTTTCGTTTTTTAAATGGAAACCTATATTTTTCTTTACCTTCTAAAAAAAAAAAATGAACAACTTTCATAAGGACTATTTTTTTATGCGACATCAAATAAAAAAATATTAAATCAATTAGATCTAAAAAAATCCAAATAATAATTATTCCTAACAAATATTCAACTTAATTATCAAATAATAATGATCAAATATTTAATTATTAAATAAATAATTTAATAATTTTCCGACAATGTTATGTGACATTCCAGATTGTATCTCAAGTCTTCTGGATGAAACATCTATGTTCAACAAAAAAATGTTCCATTTTTATTATGATAATACAATATAACTATCCACTGGATTGACACGAGAAATAAACTTTTTTAACAAAGAGAAACAAAGAGGTTGTCCTCATACATACACACATATATATCGAGATGATATATCTGTATATATATATTATTTATTTGTTTGAGACTATAGTTTCGAAGACTTGGTCTTCATCATCAGTCTTTTTTAATTATAAATGTTGTTTTTCATGGAGTCATACCGTATGGATATTGAAAATTTGATGTTCCTTCACTGGTGGTCAGTTTAGAATTCTATATATGTTTATATTCTATATATGTGTGTATGTTTATTTGCATCAAGCAGAGGACAACGTCTTTGTTTCTCTTTGTGAGTCAACAACTCTGCTACTCTCAGCAAAACAAAAACTTTTCAATTAAACTTTTTTAAGCTCAAGAATTTTAAATAGATCTATTAAGAAGAAAATAATCTCTTAAATCCGTGTATAATGAAGTTTTAAGATCATTATAAACATTTATTTTCATTGTTGAGACTTTTCGATTTAATAATTATTTATTTAATAATTAAATATTTGATTTTTTTGAGATCTAATTGATTTAATATTTGTTTTATTTGATGTCTTATAAAAAATAGTTCTTTTGAAAGTTGTTCAGTTTTTTTTTTAGATATAGGAAATGTAAAGAAAAATATAGGTTTCCATTAAAAAAACAGAACTTGACCTTGAAAGCTTGTTCTAGGTCGACAAACAATAGTGTAGTCTAGTTCCCCCTTGATATAAATAAACTTTTTTCCATATAATGCACTGTTTTTGAGTTATAAGACGGTCTCAAGATAAAAAAAACTCACCCGGTATATATAATTTTGGAAATAGGGAATATTTTTAAAATTACACTGATAAACAATGAAATTTTCCTTTAAATAAAACTAGGTGATCTTTATGTATTCAGATGTGCTGATAACGAATATTGAATCCGTTTTTCTCAATCACCTAAATTTTTTGCGGAATATCCACATTTTATAGTTTTATAGTTGTATGGTTTGAGGTCTCCGCACCCGGCTTAACTTTCTTTTTTTATTTGAAAGTCTATCCAACCCTCATTCGAATTCCAATAATTCATAAAGTATTAATTATATGAAATAGCGACTTTTATATTAATAATTCTATAATATATGTTTAGAATACGTGACCAAATTCAAATTTATCTAATATATCTATAATATTGGTGCATTTGAATAACGAATGCAACTTTATCTCACTATTAACTTTACATTTCTCATTTGTTTAATAGCTACATGTGTTTTAACTGCAATTAAAATTAATATTAAATAGCTATATTAATATAGCTACTAAATAAATAAAAATAAAGTGGCAATGGTAGCTAGCTTATTACTAGGCTATACCATTCACTAAACTTGGAAGGAGTCCCACCACAAACAAGTGGAGGCTATTTTTATTACTAAGAATAGTTTAAAACTAGTATTGTTGCATAATGGGAATATATACCCATCAGTACCCCTTTCCTAAAAAATTAATTCCTGGACAGAAGAGTGTTAGGAATCACCCTCTACTTGAGAAAGTCAGGATTTTGTTACTACCGTTGTATAGCAAATTAGAGCTGATGAAAAATTTTGTTGAGACTTTAGATAAACACGGCGAGGTTTTGGGTACTTGAGAAAAACATTTCCTAAACTAGATAGTAAGTTAAAAGAAGGCATATTCATTGGGCTGCAAATCCGCAAGAGAGAAATGCGCATGGCTAGCTTTCAGATAAGTATGCTGTAATTTTTTTGGAAATGTGATAGCTGACAACTTGCTGAAGTATTAACAGTGCATGGGGTGCAATATGACCTTGAAAATTCACATTTTACATTCGCATTTGGACTTTTTCGCCCATAACTTGGGCGCGGTTAGTGAAGAATACGCCGAGAGATTTCACCAGGATATTTCTGTCCTGGAAAAACGATATCCAGGAAAATCGGTACAGAACATGTTGGCAGACTATTGTTGGAACCTCAAGGGAGAGATTTCTTCTGGCAATTACAAACCGCAGAGTTCATGAAAGAAATTTTGAAAATCCTAGTAAAAATGTGTTTTTTTCCTTTTTTTGCATGAAATTTCTTCATTGAACAGTCAAAATCGGCCCTAAAGATATTTTTTAATTTTTTTATATTTCATAGTTATTCATTTAAATATTTAAATCCTATTTCATGAGTAAACAAACAAAAATAATTTAAAATTTAGAAGTATTATTACAAAGGGAATTAAATTTTTATTAAAAACTAAAAATGAAATTCAGGGGAAACGATAGGTGATACAGCATTTCTACTTTCCGATTTGGATTCAGCGGAGTCGAATTATAAATAATCACCTATTTTTGTTCAAAGGAGCAAAAAAAAATTTGAATTTGTTCATCAGTGTTATTTGAGAATTGGGTATTTATTAAAATTTAAAATCCATTTTCCATATGGTTGTGTAAGTGGAGTGCTGTAGTAGTAAATCACCAGAAGGTATACGCTATATAGATCGTAAAAATCAGAGGGTATAAGCTATATATAATAAAATAATTAAGTAAAATGTTTTATTCGGGTATTTTTTTAAAAAATTATCATTTTAAAAGCAAATTGAAACAATTTAAAATATTTATATGAATATCCAAAAAGATAATGTCTTAAAAAATTTTATATTTTCAACTTGCACAGGATATAAGCTATTTGCTCAGATCAAACCACAAGGTATACACCGTATACCCTCCACTACTGCCCTGAGTAAGTGTAATATCGAGACTCATATAGTGAGGAATTTTTAAAAATTAATATAATGTACAAGTATTATTGTATGTAGTCTAGTCAATATTTTGTTAGTTATTCTATGTTAAAAATTTTGAGATATTAATATTAGGCTTGTGTCTACACCAGTTGCGACTGTTGTAGAAACACACCTAATATAAGATTTTAATTTTGATATTATTATAATAAATAATTTCAACTAAATAATAACAAACGACTAAAGTTATCATTTATTATGAAAGATTTCTAAGTAAATTTTAATGGTTTAGAAATTACGAATGATTACATAGAAAAAAAGAAAAGTTTTCTGAAGGGAAAACATAATAATGTCTTACAAATTGTCGCTTCCGTCTGCGCCTCCTTCTTCAGCAACCAAAAGCTCATACTCATCAGCTGCGTATCGGTCCCAATCGGAGAGCTGAAAATGTATCAAAAATTACTAACAAGGTCTTATTTCGAACAATTTTAATTTATTTTTAAAATGTATTTGAATTTTTTTTTTAATTTATATTGAAAATTTTATAAAGACTTTGGAATTATACTTATTTATTTAATCAAAAAAGCAAGAAGGGATAATGATTTATCATTAACTGATTAAATAATGCAATTAAATAATTTTTCAAGTCTCTCTAACTATATATTTCTATTATTAAAAAAAGAATGGAATTTGCTAACGATACTTGAGTTAGATAATAGGGCTGGGTCTATAATAATTTAGACAATCTGTCGAATTATCCTTCTTAATTTTTAATATAAAAATTAATTACAAAGGGCAAATACGAGGATAAGTCAAAAATTACTTGCACTTTTCGTTCTACAACTTTATTAAACTAAGATAGGTATCCAACAGATACATTATTTTTCGATATATTCTCCACCATGCAATGCACTTGGTCCAGCGAGCCACAGGTTGGTCATGAAACCACTTTTGCACCGCATCCCGAACGTCCATGTCTGAGGCAAATCGACGACTTCTCAAAGCTTCCTTGAGCGGTCCAAAGAGATGAAAGTCTGAGGGAACGAGATCTGGGCTGTAGGGAGGGTGTTCCAGGGCCTCAAAGCGTCTCAAAGTTGACGGTCGCCCAGCTCCCTCTTTTTGTGTTACGCTCGTTCAGCCACTTTTAAACAACGAGATAAACCACTTTCCTCCGGTGAATTTCAGCACCTTTCACACCCTCTGACCACTCCTCGTTGCTCCTCTTTGGTGCAATCTGATAGCGGTGCTGACATGGTTATGCTGTTGTAGCTAGACGACAACTGACGCGATCGTGATTAAATTCCGCACACGTGACCATAGACGCGCCAACTCAACGCATGCGCATGCGGCTGCCTCCTATCTTAGTTTAATAAAGTTCTAGAACGAAAAGTGTAGGTAATTTTTGACTTATCCTCGTATATATTCACAAGATATTATTTTGGAAAAAATGAAACATTGGTATTAACCGGGGTTGCGTCCGCATATTCACAAAGGTGTCAAGAAAAAATAAATTAAAAGATCGAACTAGAGAAATTCGAAACTGAAAAATAAATGTGTTTATAGTTTTGCTTAAATAAAACAAATTTAAACTCAAATCGGAAAATTTTTATTAATTATATTAGCATATTATACCATTAGTCAAAGAAAAGGGAGGGGTGAACAATCTAACACAACATTATTTAAAAAAAATGAACACTGGACAAGTTAAGTATAAAAGATTAATTTAGGTGGAGTGATAGGTTTTAAATTATTGACTGGGATGTCTAGTTATTGAAATAATCCTGGCATTTTTCTGAAAACACCCTAGGTGTCGGATTCTAGCTACGCCTTTGATAATGGGGAAATAAGAAACATAATATCGAATTAAACGTAGTTAAATTTTGATTTATATATTTATCAATGAGTTTAGGAAGAACCCTTATTCTCTTTATGCAAATATGACGACATCTATTATTTTTAAGAGTGTCATTGATCTATTGATGTCAGAATTGTGTAGTATTTGGGATTATTTTATTTAAATAATTAAATGATTAAATACGTAGTTAAAATATTTGAATTTCAAAATATATTGATAAATCATTACCTCTGTGCCATCGGCTGCATGTTCCCGTTGAGCTGATGCAAACGGATCTCTTTGCTCATGATCCAAATATTTTTCCAAATTGAAGAAGGTGTCGAAGAATACACCACATTGTTTACATCTAAAATTATAAAAGAATATTAAAATTGGTTAAATTAAAGTTTAAAATTCATATTTAATTTGGTAATTGTGAAAAAAATTATTTAAATTTTTAATTGAAAGTAATGGAAGGCAGCCAGGGGTAGAGAGGAAAGAAAAAATTAACACATATCAATTTATTGGAATCCTTCCTTCTTTCCTTTCAAACCGACGTTTCGGAAGATTCTTCCCTCCTTCTTCATTGACCCCTTGAAACCCTGAAGAAGGAGGGAAGAATCCTCAGAAACGTCGGTTTGAGGAAAGATTCCAATAAATTACACCTTATTTGATATGTGTTAATTTTTTCTTTCCTCACTACCCCTGGTCTGCCTTCCATTACTTTCAATTAAAAGTTCTACCAGTCCGTCTCTCTCCAGAGAAAATTTCGTTGCAAATAAAAATAGATTATTTAAATTATTGTAATTTGATGACTAGCAAAAAATCAAAATTCTTTTATGTATATGGAGGAGAGAATATCAATAAAAAGACATAATTTAAGGCATCTAAGCCATCAAAGAAAGCTTATGAAATAAGAAAAAACCGAATAAAGAGAATTATTGTAATTTCTATTACCGTTTTAAGTCTGCTAATGTGATTTGTCCAGGAGTAGATGGTCGGATCATATCTAGCATTTGACATAAACAGTCTTCAAATGGTAATGTTTCAATGCCGATGGCTTCCATGCGTTGAAGCTGTTCTTCATAAAAATATTCAAGTTCATACATTGAAAGTACTCCATCACCATCAAGGTCCATGCATCGGAACCAGTATTCAATGGCTGTTTGGTGATGTTTATCTTCTTCAGAGAGTAGAAACCAAACAAAGTCCGTATAACTCATTCGATGTTCTTGACTGAAATAAAAATTTGAAAGTATTTTTAGAAATTGCAATTTGAAAAACTCTAATATTCTGTACAAGATAGCAGTTTGAGAGTTTAAATAAAACTAAAAAATATGTGAACTTTGATTTAAAAATAAGGATGATGAATGTTAGAAATTAAAAAACTAAGTAAAATATTCAAATGATTATAAAAGTTACAAATAAAAATAAATAAATGAGTCATACTCAAGGAGTCCCGTAGGCGGAGGCGGTGCTCGAGTGACTGCCCCGCTGAATACTCTTTCGATGATCCTGGTACTTAAAGCATGGTCCGAATGACGTTCTAAATCTCGACGATCAATGAACAAATCGTGGTCTGTATCAAGTTCCCAAAACTTGCAGTAAATTACATAAAAATGCTCATAGCTGAAGTATGCTGTCACCTGAACGTAGAAATAAATACAATTAAGAAAATGTTCATGCTTCAGTTTTATTTTAATTCGCCTTACCTGATTGATATCATCTTCCTCTTCTAATAGTTGAATTACACGTAATAAATTGGAACGGCGAAGCTCTTCGAGGCGAATCCGCCCACTCCATGAACGATTAACGCAATAATAAATGCGTGCAATTACCTAAAAACCAAAGAAGAATATTTTAAATTTTTTGGTAAAACTGGAATGGAATCCTAAAGATCTCGATTATGCAAGGCGGGGTTAATTTTTTGATCAATAATCGAACGTCTAGTACTTAATTAGTTTCTTAAAATGGCCTCAGGGAAACCAGGGACAAACATAATATTTTCAATAATATAATTTTTCCTGCTGTGATTTAAATTTGCGAAACTGTTTATTCATATAATTGCCAAGAGTAGCAGAGTTGTTGAATCATAAAGAGAATACAAAGAGGACGTTCTCTGCTTGATGCAAATAAACAGATATATTTAATATATCAAGTATAATTTATATATGTCTTTTGTTAAACCTCCTGATGAAGGGTTCATATCCCGAAATATGTATAGAGATAAATAAAAAAAATCTCCAAAATATAATTTTAAAAAAATTTTAATTTTTTAATTTTATTTCCATTTTGTGTAACACCACTATAATCCGTCAAATAATTCCAGTGTTTAATATGTTTCACTATAAATCAACACCGCTTTCCCTAAACGTTATATATAATTTATTTAAATTTTATAATTTTTCTCATTAATATATCAAAGAATAATTGATACGTCAACGAGAATTATTTTGACCGCGCTTATTTTAAAAAGATATGTATCGCGAGACTACTGCGGATTAGGCTATTGAGTCTGCGGAGTCTTAAGTCTGGACCAAGAGAGAAAAAGATGTGATCCACTTAGCTACAATCCAATGTCATTTCGCGTATAGCCCGCTAGACATTCGGATGGATCAAATAATTCTCGTTCAGATGTTATTTACACTCAATATTTGACAAAAATTCCCTACATTAGATTCGCGATTGAATCAAATGTAGAAAACATTCGATTTATAATTTATTTGTTTGAGACTATAGTTTCGACGGCTTGGTTTAGTCCAAATGCTAAAATAATACAATGTAATATTCATTGATGATATTTAGTGCTACCGCATGACCGAAAATGAGGGACGAACTGAATCAAGATTTATCATGTGTTTATAACGTAGTAAAGCGTCAAGTCAGTGAAACAATTAATAAAATAGATATCTATTATTCTAGTGTAACTTGAATAAATAGATATATTGTATAATTTATAAATAGTGTTTATAAAAATGTATAATTATTAAATTCAACAATACAAATGCTTTAAGTTGATCCACTGTAAACATGTTAGGTAAGAGTTAATTTAGATTCACCTATTTTATTAGAAAGTTTGAATATTTTACATTAATATTTTAGCCGTTAAGCATTAATCCGAGGAAAATAAAAATCGATGATGAAAAAAAGCAATTTATAAAATTTTAAAATGATTTCAAAACTAAATATCAAAGAATCGGTTCTTTTTGAGAGTTATTTATTCGTGCCTAAAAGGTAGGCAACCGATCTAGCATCCTAGCATTTGGAAACCCTACCATATAGGCGTGTCCACATTACGTGTTATTTCTCAAGAGTAAAACCTCAGGTCTCAAGCGTATCGCTTTAGGGTTACATCCCGACATCCCAGAGATGGTGAGCCATACTCCCTCTTTACATAGTATGAAAATGAAATATAATAAAAACAAAAATAGAGCGTCACTAACCAACATAAATCTGGAAAACCAGTTTAATATGCAACTTCGAAATAGATTTAGAAAAATTAAAAGCGATAGAAAACGCAAATATCACACTAAAGAAGTAGCCATATATACTTATTTGTTATTTAAATAAAATGTATAATATTTTTTATTTCTGACACTTATATAATATTTTTGATTAATAAAACTATTTTTATTTTATATTTATTATTTATTAATATTTAGGTGCAGCCCGCGGAAATTTTTAGGGCTTCAATGCGGCCCATGGAGTGAATTGGGTTGACCAGGACTGCTTTAGAGTATCCAGTTGAAAAAAGTAGAAAATTATTAATAAAAAAATGACGGGTTATATGTGTATCTAATGAGCTAAATTTGGTGAACAAATTGCTATCACTAAAGAGGACATCTGTGAAAAGTTTCAGTTTTTGATGACAAAAATATTGCCAAATCAATAAAATTTTCTGAAATCATACCGAATCTTGAAAAAGTTTTAACTTTTTCCTTAAATTATAATACCACCACAAAGAAAACTAATATAATATATATGAGTAAATATTTAAAAGAATATATTTCGTCATTTTCTAAACTTACATTAATTTAGAAATTGACAATAGATCTTATATACTCTTAAATGTTTTTATACTTCGAAGTTTAGATTAAGTTTAAAATAGTATTTTCTTCTCAATGTTTTAAGTTTGTTTTTTGCTTTGAAATTTTTTGTTCTATTCTATTTATTTATTTGTTTGTTACGTTTTTCTTTTGTTATCTGTATCTGTTCTTATTTCTTTGTTTAAACACCACCCTTTCTGTCTACACCATGTCTAAATTTTACGTCTGCGATTCCACCAGAATTAAATAGAGGGTTGGCTAAGAGCCAGAGTGCAAACCAAGACAGAGCCTCCAAGTTAGTTAGCTGTCAAGTTATTAATAAACCACGTCGTCTTGGAGTAGAGAGTCCACAAATTAATTTGCATCGTATGGAAGCAACTTAGCCATTAGAGTGGTGTGCGGGTGTTGGCACAAGAGCATCGCTGACAGAAAGGATGACTGGCAAGGACACGTTATTGGCTCGCGTAAAATTAATAATAAACAGATGCAAAAATAATTTACATCAATTATTTAATAGATTAAAAAGAAATTATTTCTTTTTAAGTATATTGGTTCTACTTTATAAAATCAAAATGTGTACTCAACAAAAATAAATAATGTTTATTTTTGATTAGGTACTTACTACTTAGATTGAATTAAAAAAAAAAATAGTAATAATAATAAAAATGAAAAATAAAATTATCTAACTTGGTAATGATTTAAGTTTGAATTTTTATTTAAATCACACATGATTAATTTATCTACTCTTATTAAAACGAGCAAAAATTGTATATTTATTTATATATATATTTATTTATTTTATATATTTGTATCTTGGTTCTATTTTGAAAACGGCCCTACCGATTTTGATGAAACAAAATCTATTAACAAGTTTTGAGGATGAGAAAACGATCTGGCTAGGTCTGGACCTCATCAAAATTCATCTTAATTGATTTTTTCTTAATTAAAATAAAACTCAAAGAGGTTTATTTTCATTCACTGTGAAACTACACACCCTTTACTTTATTAATTAATATCATGTTTCACCTAAAACCTACACCACTTTCCCTAAGTAAAAAAAGTACGAACTTTACCAGTAGACCATAGAACTAATTTAAAAATCTTTTGCTTTTTACTTTTTCTAAAATGAATATTTTTGAATTAGATTTTATTATAAGTGTGGAAATAATTGAATATATTATATATAGCTATGTATTTTATAAATAGAATTTATTGAATAAATTGCGGCGCGGTAAATTTGAAATATGTACTAATTGAATTAAGATGAAAGAAAGACAACAATTAATATACTATATATATTTGTATTTTTTTTTTTAATTTGAAAACGGCTCTCAAATAAAAATCGACCTTTGTATCAGAATTTTAAATTAAAAATAATATTTAAAATAAAGCTTTTAACTGAAGAAAAAAGTTACCGAGCATCGCTCGGTGCCTCCAGGTACTAATTATTTACTGAAACAAATAATTACATTATAAATACAACGTTTCGATCGACTTATTCTGCGACCGTTCCATAATATTCTTGATAAGTGAATTAATTGTTATGTATTATTAGTGTTATTATTATCATTTGATTTGACAATATTTTTTTACTTTATAATCTTTAAAAACATGTAATGCTCAGTCCGACAGGGGGCGCTGATGCCGTCGGTACAATTGTGTTTTGAGTTGAGATAAACATGAATTACACGTGATTGGCTCAGTTAACCTATAATCGGAATGGGTGCTCATACTTGAGAACGATCGCAGAATAAGTCGATCGAAACGTTGTATTTATATTGTAATTATTTGTTTCAATAAATAATTATAAATTAATCATGTGTGACCTCTCCAAATTAGCCGTTCGGAACCGGCGTTAAAAAGTAGGTCCCGTATATCTGTGTAAAACAACTAAACACACTCAACTCAGATATATGTGGAGAGGCGCCGACACCCGTTTCGGGTATGGCACTCGAAGGGAATCATGTGTGATTTAAATAAAAATTCAAACTTTAATCAAATTAATCACAAAAATAAAAGCTTCAACAGCTTCATTACTAATTGGTAATGATTTATTTGGATTTTTCAATACTACTCTACGGTCAACGAAGAGTATTGAATTCAGACAAAAATTTTTTTTATTATTTATTTTGTGCTTATTCGTGATTAGAAATTTCCGAAATAAGAAGAGAAATCATTTTAAAACTTAATTTTTTCGTCAGTCTTTCTTTTTCCGGTTTCTTGAGGCCAGACTAAGTGGAGAATAGATAGAGAGTCTCTGAAACGTCTGTCTATTTCTAATACAAAGAATTGATTAAATTTTGGGCTTTCAGGTGAAAAATAAAGGAAAAAAATGATTCCATGCGTTATACCTCCTGAACGATTGTATCTAAGGAATTGAAATTTGGTAAAGAAAAATGTTTATATTGATGTGAGGTTTAAGCTTTCTAGTTTAATGCAGTTTCAGTATAGAACAATAAAACTTAAGCAAGATACGAGGTAGGTTTCACAAAAAAGAAATAAAACAAAATTGAGTTTTGAATTCGATATATTTATATCAGTCAAAGAAAACCCTCACCCCAGAAATATATCGAATTCAAAACTCAATTTTGTTATATTTCTTTTTTTGTGAAACCTACCTCGCATCTTGCTCAAGTTTTATTAATATATTAAAATGATTCACCAACACCTAACTCCTTAAAAGTTATTCAGTATAAAACGATTGATTTTGCTTATTTTGGACACTAGATGCGTCAAACCAGATTGAGGAGTGTATGTAATTCGATGGTGATGATAGACACTAGAAGATTTCACAATATATGTTTATAGGTAATTATTTCATTTCGATTCCAAAATAAGTTGTCACCCACCCAGGCTTAGCTAGCTATCTTTTACTCATTGAATTATTTCAATATACCCTATGGTTTAGGCTGAGAAAAATCTCAAAACAACACCGACATACAATTTCTTGAGTAATGAAAATAGTATTAAAATTTGTAGAAATGCCGAAAATTTTGAAGAAGTTCCCTTTTTCCTCTTTATAGATTTAAATAACTGTTTAATAATTTTTAAAGTGATTTAAATTATTTATTATATTTAATGAAGAAGAGGTCTGACATCCCAGGCCGGGATTCAAACGAGCTTGTGTATTTCCGTCTTTTCTCCGGTAAGCGTCATAGTTTATCAATCATTTTAAAATTATTTTTAAGTTTATATGGTAATTGAATTATAGTATATTTAGGCTTTTCAATGAATTATTTTATAATAATATATTACGTAAAATTCTAATAATCTTTCGAAAATAATTGGATATTTTGAAATTCTATGTGCAATTTTTAATCGATATCCCGTATAAAATTAGCCTACATTGAATTCTTGTAGTAATATTATTAGAATCCAATTTTGTCAGTCCCTAACGATCGCTCTGGCTCTGAATATATTCTCGTTTTCAGCTTGTTTATCTTATAGTTGTTCCTCTGGAAGAAACGGGTATAAAAGTGTAGGATATTTATTCGAATCTCGAATGGGAGCTTATTTAGATTAAGAGATATATATTGAACTATTTTTTATTGGGGCCTATAACAATTTTCGCATCTGTTATTACAGAAATAAACTTTAATCTTCATGTTTATTTAGAATTTTTTCAATGAATAATTTTCGTTATAGGGTCCGGATATTCGTTTAGTAAAATATAATCACAAAATTTTCTAAAACTATTAATACCAGAATAGAGAGATAGATAAAAAGAAATATTTGTAAATTTTATCTAGACCTAAATTGATATTAGGTGATACATATTGTTCCACTTTCCCTTTTGTAAAATTCTTTATTCAAACCAAGCATGAAATGTTTATAAATAAAAAAAAATAAGTAAAAATAATATTTACCGTGTGTACATATCTTGAATGAAATTCTGCTGCCTCTTTTAAGAAAGTCAATCCTGGATGAGATTCAACTACATCTTGAACTAATGGCACAAGATCTTCTGCGAGAATATAATCGCGGCGACCTCTTGTAACGACTTGAATAAAACGCGCAGCTTGATCCCCTCCACACCGGGACAAAACACGGGCCCAAGTGTCAATCACAGCAGTTGCCTCGACAGGACCTCCGGTACCTCCAGCTGCCAGATATAAAGGAGCTTTCCAATAGAGAGGACACTCACAAGCCTAAAAAAATTTGATGAAAGACTTCTATTAAGATGGATGGTGAGAGAGCTTCCTACTCGTCGTGCTCCTTGTTTTCGTTAAAGAGCTGTCCTTCTCGAATTATGTAGTTCAGAATGCACAAGATTGTTAGATGGATGACTGAACTGCCGTGACTATCCAGATGTTATAAGAAAGAAACTTCTATTACTTTGAAACTAAATAATATATTCTAACATATATGATAAAACAAACTCGTATTTAATTTAATGATTATTTGCTAATGAGTGAAATATTAAATAAATAGATATATGTGGTTAGTTTAATACTGATAATTTCCTATGCACGATGTTGTATGGTACTTTATTTATGTCTAATGTTAATAGCAGGGGTCGGATTTTAGGCGTTCAAATTTTTGCAAAAAGCGAGACTTTAATTCTGACCACCTGCTTATCAAGGAGAAATACTACACACTCGACTAACCCCCCACCCCTCCCCTCCCCCCAAGCAAAATTTTAATTAAGATAAATGATCTTATAAATAAAGGTAGTTAGAATGTTTTAAGAAATATAATTATTTTGTTGAAACGCCTGTGTATTTGTAGGTTTGTGATAAAATTTTGTGTTAAATATTAAAATGAAATTTCATACTGAACTTAAGAGCTTAGAATCTAATATAATAATAGATATCGTTGAAATCAACAAACGCATACTTGAATTTTACTCTTGATATAATTTTTAAATAATTAAATAATAATAATAATCAAATTGCCGATGGTACCAGGGTTGAAATTTCTTGAGAACTCACGAGAGATTGTCTTCTAATATATCTGAGCTGAGTTTAAAAAAAAATCAAAATTTAATATCAATGTTTATTTAAAATAACTGGAATGGCTATGTGTTTAAATTTAAAATCACCGGGAAATTTTACAAATAAAGATTAAATCTTTAAGTGAAATATTTAGCGTGATACATATTATGTCCAATAGTTACAGACGAGGGGTGAACCGGGATTGGAATTAGTCGTACATGTCTTTGGAATTATTTTGGAATTCATTAGATAATACACCTTCATCTATTGTCTTCTACTTGGAAATGAAAGTGGAAGTGGAAGTAGGTGTACACGATATTAGGTCGCGGTTTACCCCTCGGTTACAGAGTAGCCATTGCCCTGGATTGCATTTTTGTCACTCGAATTCGATTTCCTTTGAAGTTTATACAATCCTTCTGATATGTAATAAAAATTTACAGATCGGATTTACTAGAAGAAAATCTCTAGTGATTTATTAAAAAAAATTAAGAGGTTTTTTTATTAAAGGCAAAAGTCAGGTCTTAATACCTTGATTTCGCTTTATTTTTTTATCAAAATTAGTTTTAGCGGTTTTTTGAGATATTTCGAAAAACTTTATAAAAAACACTACAATTACATAGGTATGGTATTATCTATTTGTTGTATAATAGAAATTAAATTAAATAAATATAAGAGATGGGCAGGTGAATAGTAAAGACACCTGACAGGCTTATGTCATACTAGTTTTTTTTAGCTAATTTTGAGTGAGTTTATTTTAGAAAATAATTTGATAAAAGTGAAGTACTAACCTGTGTGACCAGTCCAAAGCGATCGCGAGGTACAGGCTGCCCGTGAGGGAACTCTCTCTGGAGTGTAGCCCTGAGTCGAGCCAGGGAAGCTTCCAATTGCGATGGAGCTAGTGGCTTTCCATGAGGATGATAGAACCGAGGAATATGAACAGCGCGTGCCTGCAGTTGATGTTGAGCCTTTACGTGCCTCTGAAGGGTTGTATGGGCAGGTGGGTGGGTAGGAGGACTTCTTGCAGGACCCATCGCCTGTGTAATCGCCGCCACCGGCGCACATGTCTTCGCCGCATAAGTCTAGAACAATACATTGTATTTATTTTAATATTTTACCAATAGATAAGGACTTAAAAATTGTATTTTGAAAATAATACTAAACTTAGAGACTGCTACCAGTTCCAAAGCTTTAAAAGTTAATATAATTGTTTATATCATTTTTGTTTACTTACGATAATATTTCGTTTTTCTCTAAACTATTTTATTATAAGAAAATATTAATAAAATATTTCATAAATATTATATTAATATATAAATGTTTATTTATATACATATATAGTAACCAATTGAAATCCTTTATATAGGATTACTATATCGAGCGTCAAAATTAAATATTCAAGGTTCACAAACATGATTATGTAATATTAAATAAATTTAAAGCAAATATCATTAATAGAATAGCTTAAGTCATTTTTTCAAGTCATTCTTTAAATACTAACAAAAATGTCAAGAACTCTTCTATAAATTATAAATTTAAAGCCAAATAATTTGAAAATTTAAATTCAAAAGTAGATAAAAATACATGTATAATTTAAATTGCTAAGAGTGCATTTCACTACCCCCCCCTCCCCAATTGTTGAATAAAATAATATATAAGAGTCAGAGTTATTTGTTACCTGTCTTGTTGGTACAGAATGATGTTGGGCTAATTCCGGAGGGCACTTTTCGAAAAGAAGCACTCTCTCGGCCACCGAGCCTCTTGTAAGGAAAGGCCTGACTGGACTTGGTCCTCCTCTAGAGTTTCGGGCAGACTGTACGGTAGGTTGGGCTACTGTAGAGGTTGCTACAGTTGTAGCCTGTTGTGGATTGGGCCTCCATCGAGGCTTAACTGTTTTAGCCGGAATGACCTGGAACAATTATTTTTTATTATAAATAAACTTAAAAACTTTTTCTAGTCTTTCAATTATTCTAATGTGGATTTTCAATAAAATTCTTCTATACTAAACATTTTTCTCTTATAATTTTCTAAACTCCTAATATACGATATAAAAATAAACACATTCTAGTCCACAGGATACACGTGGATCCGGCCTTCATTTCCTAGCAACGGATGCAAATAGAAATAGAGACTTTTGGGCTAAATTTTTATAAAATGCACACTCACATATAATTTTGATTTTAAGATAAAATTTAAAAAACTAGGTTTAAAACAAAATATTAATTTACCTGATAGTTATTAGTAATGAAGCTGTTGAAGGTTTTAATTTTGTGATTAATTTGATTAAAGTTTGAATTTTTATTTAAATCAAACATGAATAATTTATAATTATTTATTGAAACAAATAATTAATATACAATTTTAAATACAACGTTTCGATCGACTTATTCTGCGATCGTTCTCAAGTATGAGCATGCACTCCGTTTATAGGTTAATTGAGGCAATCACCTGTACTTCATGTTTATCTCGACTCAAAACACAATTGTACCGAAGCTATCAGCCCCCCCTTTCGGATTGAGCATTGCATTTTTTTTAAAGATTATAAAAATCTTTGCCAACAAAAAAAAATTTGTTTTTCTATGCCTTTGTTAAAAATGAAGAAAGTTTTTGAACACTACTCTGGAGAGAAGAAGGAAACATTTTATTTGTTTCATTCATTGACCCTTTGAAACCCTGAAGAAGGAGGAAAAATCCTCCGAAACGTCGGTTTGAAAGGAAAGGAGGAAGGATTCCAATAAATTACACCTTATTTTATATGTATTAATTTTTTCTTTCCTCACTACCTCTGGACTGCCTTCCATTACATTCACTTAAAATTATCATTTGATTTGTCAATATAATTTTTTTGCTTTATAATCTTTAAAAACATGCAATGCTCAATCCGACAGGGGGCGCTGATACCGTCGGGACAATTGTGTTTTGAGTCGAGATAAACATGAAGTACAGGTGATTGGCTCAGTTAACCTATAATAGTGAGTGCGTGCTCATACTTGAAAATGATCGCAGAATAAGTCGATCGAAACGTTGTATTTAAAATTGTAATTATTTGTTTCAATAAATAATTATAAATTAATCATGTGTGATTTAAATAAAAATTCAAACTTTACCTGATAGTTTTAAATAATAATATTAATATTAAATATAATTATACTATTATATTTTAAATTTTATTAAGATTATTTGGAAGAGTTAAATGACAAATTATATTTTCCGTTCATTAAAAGACAAAGGGTATAACTCCAATTTTAAATAATAAAAGTTAAAAAATAATAATAAATTTAAGAATTTACATAAGTTTTCAGGCGTGCAGTTCAGACTAAATTTTAAGTAATCCTGAGAACCTTTTTTTTTTCTCTTGTAATTATTATAGTTATGATGGATGCCGCGAAATGCTCAAAAAAAGATACGTATTAGCAGTGACGTAGGTTTTTGACCTAAATGGAGTGGGTCAACTAATTTCTAATAATTCATAATATCATGAAATTATTCATTAAAGAGCAATACAAATTATTTTTATTTTTTAAAACTAATTGTTTGATACTACAACTAATGCTTTATCCCCTCTCCCTCAGTCGAAGGTCCACTCTAATATAATAATAAAACTCGAGCAAGATGCGAGGTAGATTTCACAAAAATGAAATAAAACAAAATTGAGTTTTGAATTCGATATATTTCGGGGGTGAGCCCATCATCATTTTTACTTTGACTCCTGATCATGGGCTCACCCCAGAAATATATCGAATTCAAAACTCAATTTTGTTTTATTTCTTTTTGTGAAACCTACCTCGCATCTTGCTCAAGTTTTATTATTATATTAAAATGTTTCACCTAGAACCAACACCTAACTCCTTAAAAGTTGTCCACTCTAATGTTAATAGTTATATATTTTTATCTTTTTATTTTCTATAAAATTTTAAAGAAAACTCAAAACATAAAAAATCAAAGAAAAAAAAAATATTTTGAAGAAAGTAGTGAGTTTAAGCTCTCGACGTTGAATGGGATTTAATAAATGAGTTCTTAACAACTGAAGCTAATCACTCTCTCAAGGGCTTATTAATGTCATTTACGAATTGGGGCAAATATGTTACGACTTGTTGGCGTATAAGTATACACTAGTATAGCAGAGCGAAATACTAGTATCTAATTTTTCAATTAATTATAGATACTTTTAACATTGAAAATGTTTATAATGAGATTTCCCAGAAAAAAGTGACCACATCCCATATCTTTCTTTCTTCCATTAACTGGGGAATATTATGTAATGAACTTAATTTTGCTAATGACTATAATGTTCAACAAGAAACTTAGGATAGATAACTTACTATAATGTAAAAATAAAGTTGAATAATTTTTGTAAATTATGCATAAAGGATTCTGACTGTATATAAATAAATAGATAAAAATATTTTATATTAGGTTGGAGTTGGTGGTGTTTCACAAGGAGAAAAATAAAAATACAAAGAAACACCACCAGCTCCAACCTAATATAATTTTAATAATGTTTCACTATAAACCAACACCGCGTTCCCTAAATTCTATTAGAAATATTTTGTTAATCCCACCAAGAACTGCACACAAAGTGGCAGACATATGCTCATTTCCTTATTATTACTTTACCATGGGAAAGTATTGTAATCGTGTTTGAAAAAAGTGTTGTTGTTTTTTTTTTTGCTAGGTTTTTTGGAAATTTCTCAAAAAAGCTCATTTGATTTTGAAATAAATAATTCGGCAATAAGACATACAAAAAAGTATTATATAATAAATTACCAAAAAATTTATTTTTTCAGAGATATTAATTATTATTTGGAAATGTCTGTTAGTAGGAGGGAGTAAGTGGTCAAAAAAATTTGTCCGCTCTACTTCAATAACTAATCAAAATTACAAAACGAAATTTAATATATAGTCATTACTCATTAGGTACAGAGGTGAAGAGCCCAATCGATTTTGATTGAAATTGGATTACGCAAACTTGACCTTTAATCTTGGCGCTTTTGAAAAGATAGAAATTAATTAAAATAATTAAATCTTTGGCTGATATTGACCATATTTTGAAATTATTTTTATAGAATTCTTATACCCCCCCCCATTAAATTATTAATTCTTTAGCTGATTGAAACTATATTTTGGACAATAATTACTCTATAGGGTCCTAATGGAAATGTAGAGCAAAAATAAATTATCTAAAATGTAGGGTATGATAAAAATAGGACTTTATTGGATAAATGACGTAAAAATCATCAAAAGATTTAATTATTATATTAATTACTAGTAGTGGTATACTTTTATTAAATCACTTTTTTGATGTCCAAAATTTATGTGAATTTACCATTGCCCCGAAAGGGGAGGGGTATAGTTAAGTCACGTGGTGAGTATAAGAAACGGCATTTTTCTCCTCTTTGTTCTTAATTTCAAATTTTTTTACTTTATTTTTTGGTGGAAAGGGGTTGTTAAAGAGTATATTTTTCAAAAGGGTTTAGGTGAAAGGTCTCTCTATAAAGAACACAACATTAACAGATGAAATAATGAAACAAATTTGAAAATAAAAATAAATGTGTAGTGATGGTATATGATATGTTGTAGTGATGGATCAAATTTTAGCTTAGAAACATTCAAGCCTCGGAGAGATGAGCAATAAGCGAATAACCAAACTCGGATGGCAATTAGAAAACATCTTTACTTAAATAAAATATTAAATATTTTAATTAATAAAGGACATTCGAAAAGATTTGGAATTTATACACATTAATTGGTGAAGGTATGTAAACCTACTAAGTAGATTATCTGTAGGCTCGTTTTTAACCCTTGTGGCGCTATGGGCAAATTAAACAGGTCCGCCCCCCTAATCTTCTCTATTCTCTTGCGCCCCCCTTACACCCCAAAACCATTGAGCCCTGGGCATGTGTCTATTTTGCCCATTTATAGAATCAGGCCTGATTATCTGAATAAAATAAAAAATATATAGTTTTTTCAAGAAAGAGATTTTAAGAAAAATGTTAAATTTTTTTATCTAATAATTAATTGAAAGAGAACTTTAGTTATTAGAAATTCGAACCATGGACTACTATGTTTCTACCTATTTAAAAAATTCATAGAGGAAGATTTACTGAGAATTTATACACATTAAATATCGTCGCCTTAGAGAGTAAACCTACTAATCCACATCAATTTTACAGGACAGAGAAAAAAACAAACAAAATTTAATATTATTGTTATGGAAAAAACTATTTTTCACATTTTTTTTCAACAACTTACGATCGTAATTTTAAGTAGCAGTTTTACTTGGAAGATGAGGCATTTCTTTTTCTTTCGAACGATATTAATATGTCATTTATGATACAAATTGGAGTTATAGGTTTACACTCTAAGCCGACGATATCTGATCTGTGTATATAAGATATCGTTTGAAATCTATCACAGGAAATAAATCAAGCCAAATCAAACCAAGTGAAATAGGTAGGTTGGTCCTGATGGGCTGACCGATTTGAAACTAAACTTGGTTTGTATAAATTTCAAGCTTTTGTTTCAAATTTAATGAAATGCATGGCTGAAAAGGGCCTTTAAATAGACTCAAACGGGTATTTCAGGCATAGGCCCCCGCATGAAATTTCGGGCCCCCTTGGAATAAGTATGTGTTTTTCATGAAGTGGAATAATAAAAAAAATGCCATGGCCGGATACGGGCCCCATAAGCGAACCTGCACCCCCTCCTTGTGGAGGCTATGATTTCAGGGGGGAAAGATCAATTTGAATTTTCGGGACAAGAGATAAGCCAGAGAAAAAAATATGTTTTTCAAATTTTTTGTGTTTTGTTTTTTATTTAATTCTCTTGTGGACCAGTAAGATATCCTTTTGATAAATATAATTTGAAAACTTAAATGAGAAAAATATAAAAGAAAAATTAAGTCACAATAAAAATAGTAAAAATTAAGCAATTATTCATATGAAATACAAAACAAACTCAAGTGAAACTAGTTGCAGGTTTAAAATAAACTTTTTATGAAGCTGTTGGGCAGCGGACCAAAGTTTGAGTTGCCCTGATTTAGAAGAAACAAAAAATACATGAAATATTAAAAATTAAAAGCACTAGATTAGATTCAAAAACGAAGTTTTTTTTAATTAAAATTAACTTCGTTCATGAAAGCAAGCAAAGCAATCAGCTATGTTTTGGGCGCGGGAATGGAAAGCAGGGGTACAACTAACAACAGTAGTTAATCATTAATAATATTAAAAAATGTAATCATTTAAATCTCAAAATTCAATCATATGAGTTATGCTAGAATGTAATTAAATAAAAATAAGAAGTTTATATGTAAAAATCCAGGATGTTAGAAATGGATAACTTTGAATTGAGTTTGAAATGTGAAACAGGGGCAGACAGCCATTTATCAAAATTGACTTTTATTATAAGTATTTGAGAAGATGAACATTTTTCTAGTTGTTTAATCTATTAAAAAAATAAATAAATAAAGAAAAATAATAATAAAAGAAATATAATATAGCTATACCATGGTATATGTACCTATATATAATTTTTGATAGATTTATATTATGACTCTTGGTAGACGAAAATTGCGACAAAATTTTCTAAAGAAACATTTTTTATTTCAACTTTATATACCACGTATTTTTTATTTTTTATTATATTTTTTTTTAATTATAGGTGTTGTTCGGTTGGGTTAAGCTCGAGATCGGCAATCCGCCCTTGGAGGTCATCAAACTCATGCTACCCCAACCGGACTTTCTTGTGGTAGTTGTTTGGTTGATCAGCATATAAGAGGAAAATTGGCTAAAATTTTTCTAATTAAAAAAAATATATTATTTATTAATCATTTTATTTTAATAGTATATCGTCACCTTAGATTCTAAACCTGCTAACTCATAACAAGGAAATTTTAGAGGGCAGAGAAAAAACAAACAAAATTTAATATTGTTTAGTTATGGAAAAAAATATTTTTCACATTTTTTTTCAACAACTTACGATCGTAATTTTAAGTAGCAGTTTTACTTGGAAGATGCTGCATCTCTTTTTCTTTCGAACGGTATTAATATGCTATATATGAGTAGCTGCAAGGCTCGCCTTCGGCGGACCTCTTGCTAGCCAAGGGGCACGCCCCCTGGACCCCCAACCTCCACCTCGTGCCTCCACCCCCCGCACCCAGTTTTTTCATTTCTAGTCTTCTAGTGACCCACAGATTATGTATACAAAATTTGGTTAAGTTGGCTCTAAGGGTAAGAATTTTCATTTTTGACCCCCCCGCCCATTTTGGGTGGTTAGTTTTTGCATTTCTATCCTTCTAGTGACCCACGGATTATGTATAAAAAATTTGGTTGAGTTTGGTCCAACAGCAAGAATTTTCATATTTTGACCCTCCCCCCCTTTTTGGGTGCAATTTTTTTAAACAAAAGTTGTCAGAAATCACATCCCCTACAACTTTACTCATTATAAAATTTGCTGTAGAGTTAATAGTTTAGGAGTTATTTGATAATTTTCATTCCCCCCACCCCCTTTTGGGGTCAAAATATCAAAACGTTATATAGCTAAAAAGTAAGTTAGAAGACATCTGATGCAAATATGAAATTTCATAACAATCCCTTCAGCCGTTTTTACGTGAATCGTGAGCAACTTTTCGCGGAAACCACGCAAACATACAGACATACATACAGGAATTTTTTGGGTGTTTTCGTTCATAACTTTGCTTGAAACGTGTGCAACCAAAATTTGGCGTGATTTGGATCAATGTACAGACAAAACCTTAATTTTATATATATATATATATAGATAAAAAATGGATTTAGCAGGTTTACACTCTGGCGAAGATATGTTTTTTATTATTAAATAGATTAAATAACTAGAAAGATGTTCATCTTGGCAAATACTTTTATTGTAAGTTAGCCACTTTTGAAGATGGCAACCACTCCAATGCTTTACTTTGTGTATCAAGAAAAAATCTTGAGTCACCTATCATGGTACAAACATATAATAATTTTTGTATTATAAAAATATAGGTATATTTTGACTAATACGGCGCTAAGAGAGACTAAAATTTAAAAAATAATTTATAAAATTACCGCTTTGATAGGAGTTGAAGTAGCTGGCGTAGGCATCAGATCAGGTGGTAATTGAGTTTCGATTGTATCACCAGAATGTTCGAATCTATGAACTGCCATTTGAATAGAAGAAGAAGGTATTCCAGGGGTGGAAATAGTTGAGGAGGATACGGAACCTTTCGGCAAATTCGAGCTTGAGGTCGGAGAAGTTGATTTTTTATTTGTGAGATGATGATGAGGATGGTGATTGACACTATGATTAGTATGAATGTGATGTTCTTGTTTGTGTTGCTGTTGTTGTTGTTGTTGCTGTTCGCGAAGTCGGCGTGCTTTATCTTCGGTAACAAAATCACTTACAAGCCGTTCTAAGCCTTTTTCATGAAGTAATGTGGCAACTGGTTTTGGTTTGGGTTTCAATGCTGAACGAAAAGAGTCTTGCGCCGCCGCGGCTGAATGACAAGAAAGGATCTCGGTGGGCGCCAAGCCCCTAGAAAAAACAAAAAATAAAATATACTTAACATTTAATATATACAAATACTTATTATAATTTTCAAATCCAAATTATTTTATTTTTATAGAAATAACATGTAAAGTTATAAATATGTGTGCGTTTTTATATAATTAATTAAAAAATGATTTATGTGTTTAATATAGGAAATGATACGAGTAATGGAAGTCACTTTATAATTTATACTAACTCTTATAAAATAAATGTAATTTATTTTTATTTTATTTTATTTTTGGAAGCCATTTATTAAAAGACGAGGCATAATTCCAAGATTTTAAATAAGGGATGTTTTCTCTTAAAATGAAATATTTGTAGACAATAGCTGATGTTGTAATGAGATAGAATTCTTTGATAAACTTTTACTGAAATAATAAGTGAATTTTATAAATATAGAAACTAATAATTGTATTCCCTAAATTAAAAATTAATTTTTCTGAGCTTTGTTAGAAATAAGGGTAAATGACGGGATATAATCTAGACTCCATAATTAGGTAATATAAGTACCATATATTCTCTCTAATATAGAGCAAATATGGTTGAGTAGGCTAAGATCGTCTGATGATTATGATAATTTGAAAACGTTCAAATGAGGAGTAAATGGAGGTTATGAGTTTGTGAGCTTTTACTAGCGCATATTCTAGTAGAAATGATTAAATTCAATGAAATGGTCGCATCTGTTTAAGACAACCGATTTGAAGCTAAGTTTAGTTAGCGTTTAGCTCATATAAATACCTCTGTTCTTGTATCTGTAGTTTAATCTTTGTATATTTAATATTTAAATCATAGATTTGTGATATAATTCAAACCGTAAATCACACGTCTTGATGTTAACACAATCTAACAGTGAAATGATTTAATTAAATAAACGAGTGTGGATCCCAATACTTTCACTTATCATGAAATGTGAATTATGTTGAGTTCTTTTTGTTCAGTTCTTTTATTAGAAAAATGTGTTCTTTATAGCAGCAACACAATCATATCGATTTGTTCATAAAGTGAACATAAAAACCATTGTTCTATAAGAGACATCATTTTCTAAAAATGAAATATTACTTGTACTTCTATTGCTTTCTATGAATGATTTGTTATGATTATTTGGAAACAAACAAAATAAAGCAGATTGCAATTCTTGATTCCATAGAAATCGAGTGAGAAAATAATAAATACCTAGACTTCCATGTCTGGTAAATTGCCTCTGCGTGATCAGATATTTGTTTGGCGATGGCGGCGATGTCTTCTTCAGGTTCGCCAAAACCTGGCGCCGCCGATTGCCCAACACAGGCCATCTTCGAGGCGGCGCCCTGCAGCTGTGGATGCCGCGCCAGCAGATAGGCCACTGTCTCCGCCGTCAGGTTCGCCTCCTGATCGAGTTCGATCCGTGCCAAGTCTGAAAACAAAACATCTACTTTTCAACTTTTCAAAAAGCCTTTAGAATCCTAGTAACAATGATATCTATCTATGATTATTTAGTAAGAAATTTTATAATTGTTTTTTATATAATCAACAAGAAATGGATTAAAAGCAACAGTTTTCAGGTCGAGCTATTTTTATACTATTCATAAAGTCATAGTTCAACGTACGCACACTTGACTAAATTTCGTCAACAGCCATGATCTTAGGCGAATAAAACCGCAGATTGATCTTTATCCACATTCCAAAAACAGTTATGCTTCATTTAACGATCATAATACGTTCTGTTAAATAGGACAGTATGTGATTTGGACATTGTGTGAATCTACTAAATACTTAGCAAAATGATATGAGATACTCTAGTTTAGTGCACTTATATTGACTAAAAGTGGCTAAGATAAGATACACATTCAGAAATGTATCTAATGACACCTTCTAGCAAGGAAAGCACTAGTTGAAAACTTTACATTATGAGTTATATAGAAAATTAATGTAAAATATTTTATAAGGTATAAAGTAATATAATATGTGAATAATAATTCGGTTAAGTAGGAAATATTTCAATATAACCTTATGAAACCAAAGAGGTATTATGTGATCGGACGAAAGCTATTGGACATCATTATAGTATTTGTTATATTTATATGGATATCAAAACAATCAAATTTAAAATATTTGAGAAAAATGAAATATTTAAATTAGATATAATAAATTAAATAACATATACAGTACAATTTATTATGTATAATTTTTTCTGATGTTGTAGATCCTTGCTTAATTAAGATTTAAAGTACTCTCTGGGTGTATGTGGAAGACAAACTAACTCTCCAAAAATAATAATAATGATGTTAGTAAAAAGTTATTGTATTTTAAAATAATTTTTACATTACCTATCTACAAGAATCTGAGAAAATCTAATCTAATAACATTTTGGAAAAATTTTTTATTTATTTGGATATTTCGTGACAATAAGAATAAAGAATCGTAGAAAAATAGATAAATTATTATAAAAGAAAATGAAAAGAGAAAATTAGAAAAATAAAAATGTGTGAAGGAACGTGCTAAGTGACATTAGATTTTGAATAAGAGACTATCGGATATACTAAAATAAATTTAGGATATTTCAGTCTTATTTCCGGAGCCTTTTTCGAATGTTATTTGATATATTAAGAATTTAAGAGCCTGGATATAGAACGCAGTTCTTCAGATCTCACTTAAGCTACCCTCTAAAAGAATTCGTTAAGCTTGCTAATATTAATAAAAGATATCTTAGGTAAATTTATTAAAAGTATATAAATATATCCATATGCATACTAAATGTTTTATTCTGTATTATACATTCGATAAAATTTATATTAAAATAAATTGATTTTACTTTACCATACAGGGTATGGTCAAGTATTGTAATCGTGCATGAAAAAAAGTGTTTTTTTTTCGCTTGTTTTTTCACTTAATTTTTTCAGGATGAATAATTTAATAAATAACTAAGTCCATATTGTCGATTCTTAGGTTCTATTTCCTTGAGAGCCCCCCCCCCCCCCCTCTCTCTCTCTCTCGGGGTTATTAAGTTATGGACTTCTAGCAAGCAGAGAGAACAGACGACTCCAAGATCCAACCTGATCTAAGTTCCACGACAGGGGCAGTCATCCCTCACTATAGTAGATTGGTGGTCCAATAATCATGTGTCTTTTGAACTGGCTTACATTATTTAGTTGTGTGTTTGAGTTATTCATTTACCTCTCCTAAGCGTATCAGATTCTACCCCTATCTCTATTTTCCAACCATGAAAGTAAGAAGGAAGAAAAGGTGCTTGAGTTGTATGGGGCATCAGAACTCGTATATGAAAAAATTGGTGCAAGGTATGTAAAGGGTTGGCCACCACTGGTTTACGCTCTTGTCATACAATATACTATTAATTCTTCTTCTTTAAGTGCAATTTCAGATCTCCTTGATGTTTAGACTCCTCTCCACATATACCTGTGCTGAGTGTGTTTAGCTGTTTTTACACAGATATACGGGACCTACTTTTTAACGCCGTTTCTGAACGGCTAGTTTGGAGAGGTTCTTCTTCGAGTGCCATACCCGAAACGGGTGTCGGCTCCTCTCCACATATACCTGTGCTGAGTGTGTTTAGTTGTTTTACACAGATATATGGGACCTACTTTTTAACGCCGGTTCCGAACGGCTAATTTGGAGAGGTTACTAGGCAATTATACTCTTGGTAGGTTGCCATTACTTTCCAAAAGGAGGCGACTGAAAATATATATCTGCCGAGATTCGGTCTCGAACCAGCGATCTTCGAGTCAGCGACCCAACACTCTAACCACTGACCCACAGTCGCCTCTTGGAGAGGTTACTAGGCAATTATACTCTTGGTAGGTTGCCATTGCTTTCCAAGAGGAGGCGCCTGCAAATATCTGCCGAGACTCGGTCTTGAACCAGCGTATTTCAGGCCAGCGGCCCGACACTCTAGCCACTGACCCACAGTCGCCTCCTACTATTAATTACGGCAGTTAAATCATTGCATGCTTCAATTTGAGTTGAGAGGGAGGGATAAAAGACTTACCAGGCCGGCCAGGGAGTGTTTCCACCCTTACAGGCACGGCGTGACCAAAATGCCTTGCTTGGCACTTGTTCTCGCCGAGAAGGCAGGCGTTAAGAGCAGGGCAATGGACAGCCCGACCTGGCCGAGGGTCGACCACACAGGCGTGATAGAGGGTCACCTGCTGAGCGACACGGACCCCACCGGCGTCGCCGTTACCCTCGCAGCCCACGCTCATGTACGGCCGCCGCCGCACAGTAGGCCCTCAACTTCGCCGTACTCTACGCACAACAACCAAAACATCCTTATTAATCAAAACAATCTTCAATAATGATCTAATTGAAAAGATTTCGTTTGCTGCGAGTTGATATTCATATTCATAAGAAAAAATCAACGAAGTTGTCCTTTTCATGATACAAATCAACATAAAAAGCGTGTTTTTATAGACTGCTAAAACTTTATATTGAAATAAAACACAATTTGACCAAACGATCGGAATTTTGGTATGATTTAATGCAATTTCAAAACGAACGTCCAAAATCTAATCAGTTTTCGGCATTGAAAATTCAATCATTTTGGTACAAGAACGAATTTTGCGTTCTTGACCGAGGGCATCGGAATAACAGAGAGACACAGACACAATATTGTTTGAATATATTTTTTTCTCATTTCAAACATTTTTAAGTACTTTAATTGGTACTTGGTTTGGGCTATTGTTAATTTAGAAATGCAGACAGGCGTTTAGTTATATTAGGCCACAATAGAAGAATCTGTTGTGTACTCAGATATCAGCAAGTATTTAAGTACAATGAACATTTTTACTTTACCATACAAGGTATGGTCAAGTATTGTTAATCGTGCATGAAAAAAAGTGGGTTTTTTCCTTCTTTTTTTCGAAATATCTCAAAAACTAGTTTGAATATCGAAACCAAATTTCACACCTAGTTTTCGAAATATCTCAAAAACGGCTGAAACTATTTTGATTAAAAAAATTGAGCGAAACCATGGCATTTTGGTCTACAAAAAAGCAATAATAAGTGAACATCGAGAAAATATTATATTTTTCGAGATAATAACTGTTTTGTCAAAATGTCTGTTAGGTTGTTATTCTGTTAGTCTGTGCGTTACCAAATTTTGTGGACGAGCTAGTTCAAAAACTAGTGTGAATATCAAATCCAAATTTCACAGGTAGTTTTGGTGCATTGAGTTTAAGAGCTGATTAGATTTTGGTGCATATCGACCCAAAATTAAGGGGGGAGGGGAAGTTAAAATTTAAAATTATAATATTTTCAAACTAAAAAAACAAGAAAAATGAAATATACTATAAATTGAACTTATAATAAGGAAAATATTTTTTTTTCTGGGGCCAAAATTAGGAGCGGGGGGGGTGGGGGGGGGGCAAAAATATATGCATTTGAGCAAACTCAACCATATTTTATATACGTAATCACGGGGCCCCCAGAACACTAAAAATGCAAAAACATACCAAATGGGGGCGGGGGTCAAAAAATGAAAATCTAGGCCCTTGAACCAAACTCAACCAGAAGTGTATGATAAAGTCAAGTGGATGGCCACATCAGAACGTATCAATTTATTTTTTGTAAGACAGTAAGGCAGGTGTCTTGTAATATTTGGCTTAACTAATTGAAAACATTGATAGTTCTCTAAGGTGGTTAAGGCTAACTGTGCAAAATTTGGTCCAAATTGGAGTATCACATATTTTCTATTGATTCCATTGTCATCAGTGAATTTTAGTTTTCCATCTGATAGTTATTTTATTTTGACCTAAATTATAGTACTATTTCCAGAATTAGCTTTAATTATTTAATTTATTAAGAAATTGCAAAAGATATAAATATTTGCGCTTTTGTTTTTAATGTTCCTTGCACCTTTTACAGAATTTATTTCCCACCATTCGTGGAGTTCATAACTAAATAATTGTCATTTGAGATTAGCTAACTTTCATCGCTGGATACGCTCTTAAATTGGGCGATTTTCTCCATAATAAGCTAACGTCGGGCCTGCAAATGTTGCTATGTGAAAATACTAAAATTCTAAGGAAAATCTTTTGATATAATCTTAACAACTGAGATTTTTTAAGATTCGGTATTGTCTCTGTAAATTTTGATGGTTGGCTAATTTTTTCGTCTAGAAATCTGAAACTCGACACACATGTCCAGCTTATTAATACAAACTTGCGAACCCAAATTTCAGCTCATTAGCTAAAACCGTTCAAGAGTTCCTCAAATAATGATTCAATTTTTCTATTATAATTTACTTAATTTTTCATTCTGAAGTTTCGAAACTAGAAATTCTATGCTGTTCTTTGATTTAGAAATATATAAATTTTGGACCCAGGACGAGATATCTATCTTACAATTTTAATTTTATACACTGTATACAATTTGGAGACATCTAGTTACAATTAAATAATGATAATGAATTGAGAAATTATTACATAAATCCATTAATAAAACTACACACCACATTACTTTCAATTGTGCCTATTTTAAAACAAACACTATTAATAATAATAAAATAATTTATCAGGTCAACTGAAAATTTTACTTAGACCCATTTGGGAATCATGGCACTCAATCCTCATTTTAAAAAGCAGCTGCTATAAAATATAATTTTTTACCTTATATTATATGTTAAGAAATTTCTATATATTTAAGCAGTGATTTTATTAAACAGGTCTTTATTTCGTTGTTTTGTACCCTAAATCATACGGACGTTTTTAAGACTTCGATAAAGGCTATTCATTTTTTGACGTAAAATATATCATAAAATGTATTGATTGCTTTTATCGAAATCTTGAAATGTTCACCTGAGTTAGGTTACGAAACGTTGAAATAAAGAGCTGTTTAATCAAATGACTTTTGCTTTTCTGGATCTGTATATAACTTTCACATATAAAGAAAATTATACAACAGATCCCAAATTAAATATTACTTTACCATACAGGGTATGGTCAAGTATTGTAATCAAGCATGAAAAAAGTGTTTTTTTTTCGAAATATCTCAAAAACGGCTGAAACTATTTTGATTAAAAAAATTGAGCGAAACCTTGGCATTTCGCTCTACAAAAAAGCTATAATAAGTGAACATCAAAAAAATTATAGTTTCGAGATAATTGTTTTGTCAAAATGTCTGTTAGTTAGTTAGTCTATCTGGTTGTCTGTTAGTCTGTGCGTTTCCAAATTTTTGTGGACGAGCTAGCTCAAAAACTAGTTTGAATATCGAAACCAAATTTCACACCTAGTTTTGGTCCATTGAGATTAAGAGCTGATTAGATTTTGGTGCATATCGACCCAAAATTAAGGGGGGGGAGTTAAAAATAAAAAATCTAGGTTATTTGAGCAAACTAAACCAAATTTTGTATACATAATCAGTGGACCCCAGAAGTCTAAAAATGCAAAAACTAACCGCCCAAAATGGGGGGGGGGGGGGGTAGGGTCAAAAAATGAAAATCTTGGCGATTTACCAAACTCAACGAAATTTTGTATACATAATAAGTGGGACCCCAGGAGTATAAAAATGCAAAAACTAACCCCTCCCTACATGATTATAAATAATTTTAGGGTCCAGGCTCTATGGTAAAGTCAAGTGGATGCCGACATCAGAACACGCCAGCTTATTTTTTCTAGTAAAGTGATTTTATTTATTATTTTTCAAAAAATATAAAGGGTTAAAACCAGTTTAGAATGATATGAATCAGTAATTTAAACTGAAGGAAAATTAGAGATGCTGTACGGAAATGAAATCATTGAATAAATTACTTAGAAGAAACTTGAATTATAAATAAAATGTTATTTTGCCGTCAGGTAAGATTTTATCTCAAGAGATAAAGTTGAAAAAAAAATGAAAAAATGTATAATTAGAATAGACATTTTAATAAGCCAAGAGCACAATGTCATTAATCCAAAAACTAATTAGGCGTCATGTTGATTAACTTCCAAGATATATGATTTTAAAATGTTTTTTGCCGAAGAAGACCAAAGAATTTGTTTTTAATTTATTCCTTGTAAATCAACGGTATTGTCGCTTTTAACATGTTTAAGCACAGTGGAGCTTGTGGATTAGAAAAGGCGAGAAAGAGGATGCAATAAGATATCTTAAACACTAGTCATTTTCAATTATACAAAAAAATACCTATATTAATTTATCAAACGTTAATTAAAATTAAAATCGAGTTTCTTTTATTGTTTTTGTTTTTTTTAATCTAACGATACTATAGGTTAGATTCTCTCCAAAGTACAGGGTGGGGCATAAAGATCCTACCACATTTTGAAGAGGTATAAAAAATGAAAAAATTTAACTAGAAAAAACTGAATATATTTTTTAAAAGAACATAAAATATATATTTTTTAAAATGTGTTTTAAACATTATTAGAAAAAAAAGGGGAGGTCACAAATGAAAATTCTAGCCATTTTGACCAAACTCAACCAAATTTTCTATACTCCCCTCCCCCATCGGAATGCTAGAAATGCAAAAACTAACCAAATTATACATAGTTTGGTCGAAAGAGCTAGAATTTTCGTTTTTGTCCCTCCCCAACGATTTTGGGAGTTTAGTTTTTGCATTTGTAGTCTTCTGGGGATCCATAGAATATGTATACAAAATTTGGTTGAATTTGGTCTAAATGGCTAGAATTTTACCCATGTTTGGCATGCATTGGACAAAGTAAAAATTTATTTTATGTTCTTTTAAAAAACACATTCAGTTTTTTTCTAGTTAAATTTTTTCATTTTTTATACCTCTTCAAAATGTGGTAGATCTTTATACCCCACACTGTTTTATGAAGAATGTAAATACCGAGAAATAAAGATCTTATTAGATACTCAGCCGAAAAATTTGGTCAAAGGCGCAGAAGCTTCTTCCGATACACACTACAAGATGGGAAAGTTTAATTTGAAACAAAAATCCCAAAATATTTCGATGGTCGGTTTGGCGTGGATTGCCTCATATTCCTAAGTGTATAATATAAAGTATATGGGCATTTATAAATAAATAAATAAATATAGGTACCTACATATACTCTCGTAAAACGCAAATTCGTATAACGCAGCGAAAATTGCTACTAGTAGCTTCTCATATACCGCGATAAACAGTCCCGTATAACGCGTAAGATAAATTTAACATTTTCACATAGTTTCTGATTTTTGAAGCTGACGAAGCAGCGGTTTATAAAAAAATTAGTAATAAATACACATTTAAAAATTTAAGAGAAAAATAATTTTATTCAACATTTAATAAAAATACATGTATGCACCTCCGTATTTAACATTTATTCACTATCGCAAGAAGCAATAATGGATGTATATGGTTCCAAACCTGTACGAGAATTTTTAATTAAGGCATCACCGAAGACAAGCAAGGCTGGGCGTGATTAAAGTTACAGAAATTGATCTGATAATGTATGCCCCGTATAACGCGATTTACGATACGCCCGCGTTGTACCGGAGTCAACTGTATTGTGTTTTGAGAAAAAAATTGTGATGCTAAAAATTGTTCTTCGTTTTGAAAAAAAAACAAATAAAAAAACATTGTCGCATCAGACTGAACAAAGTACAACTTCTCTTCTTGAGTTATGGAGGTTTTTAGAATCCAGACAGGCAGACACAGACAAAATAATGATTGAAAATGTTTTTTCTGCTTTTTAGAGATTTTTTAAAAAAAAATGAGGGAATTCAACACTTCGGACCGTTTGGCAGGCAGGCTTCAAATAATACGAAAAGGGGTACAAAAAGATGTAAGATAAATAAATACAGCTCTCGAATAAATATTTTAAAAAATTATTAGTTTAATAGAATAGACGAAAGAAAAAAAAATGAAAAGATGTCAGTCAAATTATTTGAAAACGAGATAGATAATCATTAAATCACTTTCTCGTAAGCGATAGGAAAGAACTTTCTGACGATCGGCATGTACGGTAGCATTTAATGAGAAAAGGGCATGGAATAATAGAGAGGGCAAAGGGCATATTTGCTATCAAATGTTACGTGGATGGGATATTAAAAGTCGATATCCCGTTGGCAAACTAATAAGAAACAGTTTCTCTTCTTATATGCTTTAATAATATTTATTTAGTTTCAAATGGATGGATAGAATTTAACATGAAGGTATGTATGTACTTTCAAATGCAATTTGTAAAGATGTAAGAATATTTTAAATATTTTGTGAATAAATTTGTTAAGAATAATAAATATTTCGAAAGGTTTTGCGGGACATTTTATCATGGAAAGAAACATTTCCTTAAATTCATTTGGGCTACTTTTGCTTTGACAATGCCATCTACCCCTAAGGGGTTGCAATTTTATCAGTAATTTTCAAGGTTAGGAAACCTATTAACTAGAAATTCAGCCTTGCACCAAAGAATGAAGATGAGTTAAAAAATTGAATTGTTTGAAATTGTTGAAAATTAAATGAGTATGGTAGATTGAATTATAAGTTTTCCAAGATATAAAAGAAAAAAGAGCCCTGTTGTAATAGTGGAGAAAAGAGAAGGGCTCAGTTGATAGGCATCTACTCAAATTGAGAGATATTTTGGATTAGTCCAAGAGCTGGTGACACATTTTGACTACGAATTTGACCCAACTAGAAATAATGCGTAATAGTCCCGTCTATGATAGTTGTACAGGGAATGGCCAGTCTGGCTGGCTGTAGCAGGTGGACCAGGTACTGCGCATGGTGTGAGTGCGGTGTTAAAAAATATTTTTGAACCACAATGAAATTATAAAAATTATAATTTATAGTCAATTATATACATAATATATTCACTCCAGACCATTTGAGTGGTGGAACGTGGAACCAGACCACCCAAAGTGTATTTTTACAACATGAAAAAAATAGCATCAAATATTTTTTCATTAGTAATGAAGCTGTTGAAGCTTTAATTTTTGTGATTAATTTGATTAAAGTTTAAATTTTTATTTAAATCACACATGATTACTTTATAATTATTTAATGAAACAAATAATTACAATTTTAATATTTTTTTTCATGTTGTAAAAATACACTTTGGGGTGGTCTGGTTCCACGTTCCACCACTCAAATGGTCTGGAGTGAATATATTATGTTTATAATTGACTATAAATTATAATTTTTATAATTTCATTGTGGGTCAAAAATATTTTTTAATATATATGTATTTTTTACCGCACTCACACCATGCGCAGTACCTGGTCCACCTGCTACAGCCAGCCAGACTGGCCATTCCCTGTACAACCATCATAGACGGTACTATTACGCATTATTTCTAGTTGGGTCAAATCCGTAGTCAAAATGTGTCACCAGCTCTTGGACTAGATGTTGTGGTATGAAAGAGAAGACGAAGAGTTAGATTAGAATTTTTCCCAGATAAAGTTAAATATCAGATGCGGGGCCTTAAAAGAACTTAAAGAATTGACTTGAGGCAAGCGGCAAGTTGTTGTGTCAAAACATTCTTCGGCTTAGAAGAAAATTTAAACAATCTTTAATGCTATTGGATGTACTAACGGTAAACATTACAGGGTTGTGCTTTCTAAACTTTGTACCAGTAGATCAGAAGACAATTTTTAGGAGCAATATATTAACAGTTATTATAATAGAAAGAAAAATCTTATTTTTTTATTCTTTTTTTTTGTATTTACACTTTTTTAAACTTTCTCAATTCGTTTGATTTTTAATTTTTGAAATCGGTTCGAGTTGGATCCCTTTACGAAGCAGCTCTCTTTTTCGGATACAATACAAAGAAATATTTTATTTTCAATTGGTGATTTGTGTTCCTATTTAATTATATTTTTTTTCGCATTTTGGAAATTCTCAAAAATTGACCAGGAGGTCGCCACGCAGAGTTTGAGCTACTTTTGCTTTTGAAGGAAAAGTGTAAAAACTTTGAATTTCTTTGTTTGGACCAGTGGTTTCCAATCTGGGGGCGATCGCCCCCAAGTGGGCGATTTGGGTTATCAGGGGGCCAATAAATAAGTGTTGGGGGGTGATTTGGGGGCGATGAGTATTCAAGGGGGGGGGGGGATTAAAATAGTATTGTACAATAGAACCTGTACAGTTGTTCTTAAGAATAATCTGTAAAAACGTACATTTTAATTTTTTTTCTATTTTATTTAAGAGTGACCGGATAAAACTGCTTTGGTTGTTTTTATATACCTAGGGTAATAAAACTGCTTTATTATTTACATTTTACTTCAAATTAAAATTAGGCATACAATGAAAATAAACAGGGGGCGATAGGTGCTAGTCAACCTTCAGAAAGGGGGAGATGGGCCACAAAAGGTTGGGAACCACTGGTTTAGACCTAAAAAAATGAAGTTCTGTTAGAGGCAAACAATACTTGGTCTAGGTCAGCTGTTATAAGCCATTATTACATGGTGTTTTCAAAAATTAACTCCAATTCTCATAACAGAACCCAAGTTAAGCAACATATTTACTATAGCATGCCAAATATCAATAATATAATTATTATATTCATTTATGCATATGTGTATATAATTATTTGCATCAGATGGCACCCTCTTTGATTTACCCTTAAAAAAACAACGCTTCTACTCTGAACAATAAAATTTTTCAATTTTATTAAAATTAAGAGTAATAAACCATTTATATAGTATCTGATATTAGTAACTACTTCTGAAATTCTTGTCATTCATAGAGAAAATTAATTTAATTAAATTTCTTTGCAAATTTTGGTTAATTTAAGATTAATAAAATATATCTTTAATGTAAACAAACAACAATTTTGATCAATGACTTACTGGTTTTTTCAACAATTATTGTTGGTGAAGAAATTTGAAGCATACCACACACACTTCAGTAGAAAATTAGAAAATCTGAAGATATCATTCGGGCTTAGATTCACGTCTGGAATAAATTTTACGGCCAGATACCAGACTCCAAATGCATGTCGTTTAAATCTGAAACAAAGAAAGATTGGATTGTATAAACAAATAACATAATAATAGATAATAAATAAATCTTCACATTCTAATTTATTACTTTTGTTTTCTAATAAAATATATTTAATGCATGTAGTACATTTGTTTTCACAAAAAAAATATATGATTAATAGAAAAGCAATAAGGAAATATTACTGAAAGAGGGTAAATAAATAATCTTTTATTTTATATTTTTTATATTTTATTAATAACAGTGGAATTCAAACCGAAATAATAAAAAAAAAGTCAATGGAATAGATAGCTAAAGGAGATGTATCACTAAGTCGAAATTCACCCAGAGCTTCAACAAATAATACTAAAAAGTACAAGTCAGATAATTCGTATGTTATGAGAATATGTTTGTCGAGTTTTTAGTTTATAACAGGTATCTTTTTTTATATAAACGAAAGAGGGTGGACAGGAATTACTAAGTCAAAGGCAGGCTCAAAATCATAATCTTTCAAAGTTCAGAATTCCCACTAAGGAAGATTTTAGCCCCCAATCCCCCCCCCCCCCATCACCACTACCCCTGGCAATTCCTCTTTGGTTTCAAAAATAAGAACAAATTGAAATAAACGAGAAAGTCAACATCAAATCTCTTAATACTAACAAAAGAGCTGAAAATGATAGGGACCTACAAAATGGCTGAATTTCCATTAATTTCCAAGATTCTTGAAAAATATCGGTTTACATTCATTTGTAGGATCTGGCATTGATTTGTGGAACAGTCTGTCTGTTACTACTTGGGATTATAGTCCTCTGCCCCCTATGATTAAATCAATTATAAATTTTGTCAAGTCCTAATGTCCTAGAGTTGTGCAAAATTTTTATTTAGTTCTCACAAGCAGAGATTAGGTGAGGTAGAGAGAGGTCATACCATCCTTGTTAAGGTTTTGACCAGGTTTCCTTAACAGCTTATGGCAAATGTCGGGATGGCTAATGCGTCGCTTGTTCCTGGTATCGGGTTTTTGCGCGGAATTTTTAAATTACTTTTTGTCTTTTGATGGAAATCTATGGTCATGTTATTTGTTAATGAGCATACATTTCTATTTTTTTTTCTTTTTTTTTTTTTTTTTTTTACTTGTTTATTATTTGTTAAATTGTTGTAATTAATTTGTATTGATGTTTATTAATGTATTGTAGCTAGATTGTATTGATGTTTGGAGGACCTAGCCACCGAGGACTTGTGCCTCTAAGCAGGTCGAGAAATAAAGATTTATTTATTTATTTATTTATTTATAAATAACCAATAAAAAGAGAAATCAATTTTGCTCCCAAATAGGGGAAAAAAATATTTTTCAGAAAATCATAAACAAAATCTCATGGTCTACAAAAATTAAGTTTTGCATTGTGTAGAGCTTTCTCGAATAATACTTAATGAGTTTTTTTTTTAATTTTTAATTAAACCCGATTCCTTTTTAGATTAAAGAATCCTCCTCCCTGTACTGAAAAAAATTCATTAATAAATTTATAGCTTGCTGATGTCTTTTTTTCAATAATCTTTCCAAAGAGAACTTTTAATATTATTCTTTTAGGCTAAATCTAATATATTTTCACCTAGCAATTTTATTTGTTTCAACAAACAACCATGAATACTGAATAAGATGAAAATGTTCCATTGCAGTTTATTATTATTATCCGAGTTAATGCACTTTCTCACCTTGCGCTGGAATAATTTCACCTTTTTTTTTTTTAAACCCTGGCCCACATGGACCTCCGGATAATCTAATAATAATAATATATTATTATTATTATTATTATTAATTGAATGTAATGGAAGGCAGCCCAGGGGAAGTGAGGAAAGAAAAATTAACACATATCAAATAAGGTGTAATTTATTGGAAACCTTCCTCCTTTCCTTTCAAACCGACGTTTCGGAGGATTTTTCCCTCCTTCTTCAGGGTTTCAAAGGGTCAATAAAGAAGGAGGGAAAATCCTCCGAAACGTCGGTTTGAAAGGAAATGAGGAAGGATTCCAATAAATTACACCTTATTTGATATGTGTTAATTTTTTCTTTCCTCACTACCCCTGGGCTGCCTTCCATTACATTCAATTAAAATTTATACCAGTCCGTCTCTCTCCAGAGAAAATTTCGTTGCAAAAAAAAGTTATTATTATTGTTGTTGTTTTTGTTTTATTGTTTGTTTGTTGTTGTTCTTTTTTTAATTATATTTTATTTATTTTTATATAATAAAATGTCTGCAAATATAGTTTTCACTTGGTGTGAATTTGACATTTTCTTTATTATATTTTCAAACATTTTCCAAATAATCTTAAATTAATTGTGTTTATAATATTTCTCTCTATAAGAAACTAAACAAAAAACAAATTGATAGAAAAAATAAAAAATTTTTAAGAAAAAGTTTATCTATGAAATTATCATGTTTTACTTAATTCAAGAAAAGTATTTGCAAAAACTATCGATTAACATAATGGACTTTTACCAATGTCCTTGTCTGTGAATGTATGTACCTGTCTCTATGTTATTTAGCACAATAATCTTTCTCTGAGATTATTTACCGCCTTGGTATTTATAGAAAATGATGTAGGTGTTGTATTTTTAAATTATCTTTATAATAATTTCAAAACTTTTGAATATTTAATGAAGAAAATTAACCATACTTCTCTATTTGAAAAATATTATTTGCTACAGTTCATCTAAAAATATTTACATTTTTACTTTATTTTGACATTTACTATTTCAGTTCAGTTGGCAGGATCCCAATTCATGGAAAGGAAGATCGAGAGCTGTTTAGAAGAAAGGGTTTTCTAAACAAATTTGCAACCACAATCTGTGAAGATGGGCGAAAGTTTAAGCTGCAACATGTGAGGTGTATACCTTTACTTCCATGAACAGATTTTCAGATAAACAAAATCCGTAAACTAAATAACACATACACAAATACAACATGTACTACACAATTCATATGTTAAGAAATCATTCAGAGAGAATAAAAAATGGAGATTTATTATTATTAATCAGTATATGCTTGCGGTATCCTCTACTTTCAAGGGGCAGAAGAGTTGCGTTTCGAGAAATCAATAAATCTAAATCACAATAGATTATTTTTCTTTAGAATGTTCTTATAGGTTTTAGTAGCAAAACTTGGAAGAAAACTTGCATGCTTTTTGCAGAGTTTATTTAACTCAGGTTGACGGAGCCTTTTTCAATATAGCTATTTTAGTTATTATAATAATATTAATCAATATATGCTTGCAGTATCCTCTACTTTTAAGGGGTAGAACAGTTGCGTTTCGAGAAATCAATCAATCTAAATCACAATAGATATTTTTCTTTAGAATGTTCTTATTTCATCTTGTAGGTTTTAGTAGCAAAACTTGGATGAAAACTTGCATGATTTTTACAGAGTTTATTTAATTCAGGCTTGACGGATCCTTTTTCAATATAGCTATTTTTGTTATTAATATTAATCAGTATATGCTTGCAGTATCCTCTACTTTCAAGGGGTAGAACAGTTGCGTTTCGAGAAATCAATAAATCTAAATCACAATAGATATTTTTCTTTAGAATGTTCTTATTTCATCTTGTAGGTTTTAGTAGCAAAACTTGGATGAAAACTTGCATGATTTTTACAGAGTTTATTTAATTCAGGCTTGACGGATCCTTTTTCAATATAGCTATTTTTGTTATTAATATTAATCAGTATATGCTTGCAGTATCCTCTACTTTCAAGGGGTAGAACAGTTGCGTTTCGAGAAATCAATCAATCTAAATCACAATAGATATTTTTCTTTAGAATGTTCTTATTTCATCTTGTAGGTTTTAGTAGCAAAACTTGGATGAAAACTTGCATGATTTTTACAGAGTTTATCTAATTCAGGCTTGACGGATCCTTTTTCAATATAGCTATTTTTGTTATTAATATTAATCAGTATATGCTTGCAGTATCCTCTACTTTCAAGGGTAGAACAGTTGCGTTTCGAGAAATCAATCAATCTAAATCACAATAGATATTTTTCTTTAGAATGTTCTTATTTCATCTTGTAGGTTTTAGTAGGATTCATGAAAGGTATCATGTTTGGCACCGACTGCAAACAGTAATTTTCGTGTTAGATATGTCGTCGTTTAGTTGTCATCTAAGTAAGGTAATAGTTATTGCATACGCTTTGAGTGTATTTTAAACGTTGCATTTGATTTTTGACAGTCGGTTTTTAATTCAGGCTTGACGGATTCCTTTTTCAATATAGCTATTTATGTTATTAATATTAATCAGTATATGCTTGCAGTATCCTCTACTTTCAAGGGGTAGAACAGTTGCGTTTCGAGAAATCAATCAATCTAAATCACAATAGATATTTTTCTTTAGAATGTTCTTATTTCATCTTGTAGGTTTTAGTAGCAAAACTTGGATGAAAACTTGCATGATTTTTACAGAGTTTGTTTAATTCAGGCTTGACGGATCCTTTTTCAATATAGCTATTTTTGTTATTAATATTAATCAGTATATGCTTGCAGTATCCTCTACTTTCAAGGGGTAGAACAGTTGCGTTTCGAGAAATCAATAAATCTAAATCACATTAGATATTTTTTATTTAGATTGTTCTTATTTCGTCTTTTACGTTTTAGTATAATAGCAATACTTGGATATAAACTTGCACGATTCTTACAAAGTTTATTTTATTTAAGCTTGGCGTGTTCATTTTCACAGCTATTTTTGTTATTATTATTTACCAGTATGTGCTTGCAGTGTCCTCTAGCCTTGAAGCGTAGAGTCGTTGAGTTTCGAGAGTTAATCACTTAATTTTTTTCCCTTAGAATCCATTTTGTCTTTTCCGTTTTAGAAGCTTATAATCCCTTAATAGCCCTGCCTATAAAAGACAAATGCTTCTCCGGAGGAATATATTGCTGGTGCCGGAGCTGGACATTTCAATAATGGCTCAGGCGCAAACAATAATAAAACAATTCGGATTAAAGGGATTATGATCCTTAAGGTTTTGTTCAAGAATAACTCACAAGTTAATTTCATTTAAAAGAAAGGAAAATTTAAATTAAAAAAATAATTAAAATTTGAAGAAATTTTTTTATATATATCTGTATGCCCAAATTTTGTTTGCGCTCTACCTTAAAAATCAATAAGAATTTCACAACAAAATGTATATCAGTATTTGTATAGTGAGATTAGAGGCAGATTAGATTTTGGTTGAAATAGTCAACTTATCAATTATTTATAAAATTTTTCTAAAAATAATTAATACTAAATCATTTTTATTATTTAATTTTTTTTGTATGACTTTTTTTGAAATTGAATGAAACTCAAAAAGTACTCAAATAAAATAAGTACCTGGGTATTATTAAAAATGTAAAAATTTGATGACTCCAATATTAATTTAAGCCTCTATATTAATAATTTCAATAAATATTAGTCAGAACGACAGGCCAAAAAATCATTAACACAAACACACGCAAAGACTTTTTAAAAAACTTTTAATTTAAGAGATGAAAAATCAATTTTTTTTACAATTTTTCGATTAATACATATACAGTGAAACCCCTCAAATTGGGGCTGTAGCCTGTTCGGATTTCAATTTGTTCGGATTAGCCGAAAACAGCTTCGACAATTGAAGATAACTGATATCAAGTGAAAGATTAAGTGATATTTTGTGTGTTTCTATTATTATTTCATTGTTTTTGCAAAGTGATTAACCTAAAGAATTTCAATTACCAACTTTTATGATTTTTCAATCCTGGATGACATAAGTATGTAGACACATTTACACTTTGTTAGGTATGCTAAGTGTACTTCTTTGTTAATTTTTCAACTAATTATTTAAAATAAGGTTATAATGTAGAATATTTACATAATTGTTTTATGACTAAATAAATAAGTTTCTCTTTTTGCGTTCGGGTATCCCGGGATTTCGGATTTGAAGGGTTTCACTGTATCTATTTATTGTGTAGTAATAGAAATAAAATTACATAATAAAGTGGACACTGGACAGGTGTATGGTAAAATCACAAATTGTGTAGATAAGTTAAGTCATATTTTTTCAAACTTTTATTGAGTTTTTGGCCATATTCATATAATATACATTTTTCGGTCAAGATACTTCGATATAAAATCCATGAAAAAATAATGTTATAGTATAAAACAAATTGTTACGATGCCTAATGGCGAAAATCAGAGGCGCTAGTTAACGGGGGAGTAGATATATTATTCTTATGGAAGAGAAGAATTTGTTTCCATGATAACTTTCATACACTAGATCTAGAAGGGTGAATTCGCTATTACATTACAAGTGATTATTAATAATTCGAATAAATATCACGCCTATGGTGATTTTCGTAAATACGTGTATTTAAACAGTATACATAATTATTTGGTCATTTTACGCCATTTTTGAGATTAAGTAATATGTTTGATACACCCCATTATTTGGGAGTTAGATAGGTATATAGTCGAATGCCGTGACTACTCAGTCATAATTAAAAAAAATTAAGCTGACGATGTATAAGAAGTAACCGTTCTATGAAATAGTGGTTTTCAATTCCCATAATAGGCCCTTTAGGCCTCACCAGGCAATCCCAGTGGATTTCAAATGTGAAAATAGGAACAGCTATATTTATCAATTCTTTTATTATACCAATGCCTTGTCTATTACTAGATCGATCGTACAAACATGTGGTTTCAACTTAAAATAAAAAAATATAAATATAATTAATAATTAAATTTGAATGTGTTTTTCTTTTTAATTATACAATAAGACTTATTTTTTTATACAATGTACACCTTTTTATGAATGCAAAAATAAGTATTCTAATTCTAATTGAAATTCACCAAATTAAATAAATATTATACGATTAATAGTTGATTATTTACAAAAGATGTTACAAAGGCTGTCCATTTAAGAACGATTTTTTGTAGAATTTTACTTTTTTAATTGAGCCGATTGCCTTGCTTTTTTGTCGTAGAAGGGCAGAATCAAGTTGGAATACCTGATGCCGCCTTTTAAGGTATCTAGTATCCATATATATATATATATATATTTGTTCATTTATTTATGTGAAGTAATGTTTGAAGGTCATTTTCTAGACTACCCGAGGAAACAAAAACAATTTCCGGACGAATAGTATCAATTCTCTTAATCATACAATTGTTATCATTACATATGTGGATAACCATGAATCGAGAATAAGGATTTTTTTATTTTTAATCAGATATAATTTATTATTTTAAGTACTACATTTATAATAATTCATCGTTTGAAGTGTTTTGCACATTAATGCTAATAATATCTTTGTCAAATGGAATGCGAAAAAGTCGTCGACGAGCGGCATGAAAATGTAATTTATTTTAAATATCTAAAATAGAGTTAAGTTTATTGTATTCCTTCCTTTACTTCAGTGTTAAATTCTTTTTGTTAAATGAGAAGATTTTCATTGAAGGTTTTTCGATTAGTGTAACCCCTCAAATCCAAACCCCAGAAATCTGAAATCCCGGGAAATCCGAACGCAAAAAAGAGAAACTTATTTACTTAGTCATAAAACACTTATGTATATATTCTAAATTATAACCCTATTTTACATAATTAGTTGAAAAATTAACAAAAAAGTACCTACAGTTAGCATACCTAATAAAGTATACCTAAATGTGTCTACATACCTATGCCGTCCAAGATTGAAAAACGGTAAAAGTTGGTTATTGAAATTCTTTAGGTTAATCATTTTGCAAAAACAATGAAATAATAATAGAAACACACAAAATATCACTTGATATCAGTTATCTTCAATTGTTGAAGTTGCTTTAGGCTAATCCGAACAAATTGAAATCCGAACAGACTACAGCCCCAATTAGTTCGGTTTTGAGGGGTTTCACTCTAAAAAGAAATTGAAATGCTTTAATAAATAAAAGAATCATTGAAAGAGAGAAGTTTAGGCTGAAACCAACTAGACTTGACATTTTTAATGAGAAACCCCCAAGAGAATGTACGACGTTTCGACACCTAGTACTGGAGCATTCTAAAGTTTATTAACCAACAGATGGGTGTTCAAACGCCATGCATTCCGATGAGTTTATCTCATTGAAAATTTGCAATCTAGGTGGTTTTAGGCGAAACTATCATTTGATAACAACACAACCACGAAAACATCAAATCTGCAAATACAATTCTTTTAGCATTGATTGATTAACCGAACAAACCTAATTTCAATATTAATTAGTGAATAGGAATTGTAAATGTGTTTCACATAATAAATAAGAATGAATTGAAATTCAAAATTTCAAAATAGACTATTTATTTGTCCACTATAATTTATATATAATATATACAATATACTTTGAGTTCCAGCGTAGTCTTATTTATATTTATTATCTGAAATGCACCTAGAATCTTGATCTACTAAATCATTATAATGTATTACCTTGAATCAACATAGCATTCCCTACATCAAATTTCCAACCATATTTCAAAACACTTAGACAATAGAAATTTTTTAAATATATATATTTATACTTTGATTAAATAACTTGATTAGTTAAATGATTTGGAAAGTGTTATGATTAGAATTTCTAACTTTAAAAATTTTTTATCTAAACATGTTGATGATTTTGTGATGATTTTTTAAAAGAAAATCTAAAATGTCGAGGTGCTTTTGGTACAAATAGAAGATATATATTTTCTCAAACCCGTCTACACTTAATCATAACCGGATCTAGAGTGAAGCGAGTCGCGAGTGAAGAACTCGCCGCGGACGAAAGATGTTGAAGGCGCGAAAATGAGGAATAAATTTTACAGTAATTTTTAGAAAAAAAATTTTCATAAAAAAAAAATAAAACCGACTTCAAAAAAATTAAATGCAACAAATAAAATAATAAGAACTCAAAAATAAAATAAAATGCACTAAAAGGCATAAAATAATTGAAGGGTTTGCTGCAAAAATGAGCTCCAATTTTTATCAGTTTTTGGGAAACCAAAAAAAAAAAAGGTTAAAATATTCAAAACGACGACAAAAAAATAAAAACCGACTTCAAAAATTAAATGCAACAAATATAAAAATACACTAAAAGGTATAAAATAATTATTATCTTATTTAGTTAGAACTAAACGACGAAATATTAACATGAAATTACTTTTTAAAGTCGGTGCCAAACAAACTATACCTATAAGCGAGCGTACCCGCCAAACGTACTAAGTAAGATCCGTCGAGTGCGATTCATAAAAGCTATATGTTTGGCACCAACTTCAAAAAGTAATTTCATGTTAATATTTCGTCGTTTAGTTGTAACTAAATAAGATAATAATTATTTTATACCTTTTAGTGTATTTTATTTGTTGCATTTAATTTTTGAAGTCTGTTTTTATTTTTTCTTAAAAATTATTTTTATTTTTCTCTTTTTAGTGATGTTATTAATAGTGATCATATCATCAGAACTTGAGCAAATTAATATGACACCATCCCTAAAACACCCCTTTCGGATAAAAAAAGAACCATCGAAATCGGTTCATAAACAAAGAGGTTAGGTCTAAACAAACCTAATAAAGTCTAATACCTATGAAAAAAAAACGAAAAAAAATGGGACCAATCGGAAGCTAGAGTGGACCCAATGCAAAAAAATTTCAAAATCGGTTGGCAATTGGCGGAGATATGAGGTAACATAGGCACAAAAAAAAAAAAAAAAAAAAATCCAATCGAATAGAGAACCTCCTCCTTTTTTGAAGTCGGTTAAAAATGACGGGGAGCTCCATCTGTTGAGCAACGCTGGAAATAACGAATGGAGCTACATCCTTCTTGTACCAAACAAAAGCTTTTTTGCACAAGATAGTGTAAATATCTCCCAACATCAATAGAATGGAGCTACCTCCTTTTTGCAGCAAACCCTTCAATTATCTAATTTAGATTCAACTAAAAGACGAAATATTAACATGTAATCACTTTTTGAAGTCGGTGCCAAAAATATACATGTTATGAATCGAACTCGACGGATCTTACTTAGTACGTTTGGCGGGTACGCTCGCTTATATAGATTGTTTAGAACCGACTTCAAAAAGTGATTTCGTCGTTTAGTTGAATCTAAATTAGATAATTATTTTATACCTTTTAGTGCATTTTATTTGATTTTTGAGTTCTTATTATTTTATTTGTTGCATTTAATTTTTTTGAAGTCGGTTTTATTTTTTATTTTTTTTTTTATAAAAATTACTTTTATTTTTTTTTTTTAGTGATCTTTTTTATCCAAACGCAGAAAGAATCATTAAAATCGGTTCATAAACAAAGAAGTTATACCTGAACAAACATAACAAAAAAGGTCCAATACCAATGACATTTATATTTTTACCAATCGGAAACTAGACTGAACCCAATTTTTATATTAATTTTTATATTTAGGTGTGCCGCAAATGATTTCAGATATTTTTAGTGTGCCGTCAAACAAAAAAGGTTGAGAAACACTGTACTCATCTAAACTAGACTCAATTGTCATTTTAAATAAATTCCACAGATGTCGAAAAGTACATTTTAAAATAAATGAGTTCCGGGATGCCTTATTGGAGTCGCCTGTTGATAGGCAACCTAGAGAACCAGGGGAGAAACCAGGGATGGTGCGTATACGAGAGGAAGGGAAGCTTTGATTGATGAGCTAAGCAGAGACAAAATTATAGCAGATTTTAAAAATACAAAACTAGACTAATTTTATATTCATTAATAAATAGCAAACAAACATACATACATTGTAGTGACACTTATAGGATTCAGTTTTACTTCTGTATAGAACCCAAAAGATTGAAAATTATTGAGTGAAATAAATTCAAAATAATACATATTATTTCATGGTTGAGCTTTTTACTTGTAACATGTGCCGGACCTAAGAACAGTTCTCAAAAAAGTAAATCAAAATATAATGCTTGTATTTGTATATGTCTGTTTCAGAGGAAATATATATAGATCTGATTTTAAATTCAAAGAACATTTATTTCTGGTCAAAATTCAATCAAAATTTGAAGCTCTATCACAATTCTTACTATAACGAGGATTATAAGTCAATCAATGTTTCAGAAAATGACTTAGACTGTCCAAGAATCTTTCGTTATTGTTAAAATTTTCAATGCAATTATGAGTAAGTCACTACATTAAAAACATTTTATTATAATATAATGGGCAAGTGGTTTTTTCTTCATAAGCTTCAAATATACAGTTCTAAGACTGGTTTCACGCAACAAACCACTCGAATTTATGACAATTATTTCGCTTCTCTATAAAGTTCCATGGCCAAATCGATTTTCGAATTTTGAAAAAATGAAATTTTTTCAAAATTATACACGAGACCAAATAAGCCCACAGACTATATTCAATCTAAAACACGAATTTTCTAAGGATATCAAAGTTGTTATTTAGACAAGTTTGATTTCATGGGCAAAGGCGTGCGGAAATGCAAGAATCAAAAACAAGCACCAAAATCGCAGACATTTGGCTATCATTTGAGAAGAATCTCCTCTGACATATAAAATCAGAAACTAAATTTCAGTCAAAGATAATACAGAAAACATCTTCATTGTAACAAATTTTGCTGGCGACTAATTCAAAAATTGAATATCAGAGGTGGTTCGAATAGTAGTTTATATACTGATTTATGATTAAGTATACTATATAGTGTGATTATACATTTGAATTGTGAATCATTCTCCAGCAAAATTTTATTATGAAGATGTGTACTTATATAGTGAACTGAAATTTAGTTGCTTGATTTATATCTCAGAAGTGGTTTCTGACAAAATATAACTACTATAAATGCCCCTATTTTAATACTCGTTGGTTCGATTTCATAGAGAGCTTACCATGCAAATCATACTTTCTGATAATATTTTTGGTATCTTTAAATTCTTATTTTAGATTGAATTAAGTATAATTTACATAGATAAAGGTAAAATGAAGGTAAAAAATAACTTTAAGTATAAAATGATTAAGAAAAAATAATTTTTATAGAATTAACGATATTATCATTCGCAATATTTTGAACAGAAGTAGATAATTACATTGAAACATAATATTATTAATTATATCCAAACGCCTCCCACTCTGATCGCGAACCCAAAGGTCGAAAATAATTTTCTTCTTCACTCCAGGGCGCAATCACAATGAGGCCGCGTCGAAAGACAATTATAAATTAAATTAAATTAGGGAACGAAGAAAAGAATTTTATATTATAGACAAAAGGATCAGTCGGGATTCGAACCCGGGATCTTCGCATGTGCCCTACGATGCCTTTATAAGAGCCTTAGCTCTTATCCTCTTGGCCACCGATCCCTGAACCCATACCAAGCCGATACTTTATGTCTATATGAATTTGGAATTTCATTTTTATTTAATCTTTTAATCTCTTCCTCTTTCATTTTTCGCAGATCTGTAGATGGCTTGACTTAATTATTTATATTATATTATTAATGTTTAACATATTAATTTAGTAAGAAAAATACCAAATCGAAGAGAAAATCTACTAGTAACTTGGATCCATTTGATTGATTTAGTTTCTCCACCTAAAAGGAGTTGCAAAGAGGACAATGCCAAGATCAAAGGTAAGGTTGATGTCCTGTGCTATGTATAGATTCCAATCAGATAAAACCTTTCTCTTCGTCTTATCTTTCTCTTATAGATATGATAGTTTTAGAGTCGAAGCAGGTACTCTGGTGATGTGCTTAGATGGAAGGACTTCACATTTCTTTTCCATTTAAATGGCCTGGGACGAAGAGACGTCAAAGTGAACGTTGTTACGAATGATAATCTTCACAACCTTGACCTTAAATGTAGGATGTTTATAAGAAATGATATTGATACAATTTGTGAGAAACCGTTCATTGCTTCTCGTTTTAGAAGGGCGTCTTGTTCTATATGGTCACAAATTACGTAAAGAGTAATATAGAGAAAATAAATTATATATAAAAATTGCACAATAATTTAAATACTATTTTTTGACAGATAGTATGTTAGCTGGAGGCGTTATCAAGCGTGGAAACCATGTGCACGAGTTTTACGTTACAAAAGGAACAAGTCAATAATTGACCATGGTCACAAAGTTTCTTTCAAAAATAAAACTAACAATTTTAACATAAATTTGATTTCTTTTACAAGACTGCGTACACTGTCCATAGATTTAAGTAGTGCGGCAATTTTATGGACGATTTGAGATAGAAAACTGAAAATAAATATTTTCAATTAAACTAAAAAAGGGCAGTTTATTAATTCAAGGAAGAATTGTGAATAAATTACTGAAACTGTATGAAGATGGATGAAGATGGTAACTTATACAATATGACAAATCAATTTTTTCAGATTTTCTGCATTTTTTAATCGAAAGTTCTGAAAGGTAGAAAGTCAAAAATATAATCAGTTCTTCTTTTTGTAAGTAAAAACTTGTTGTAACAAAGAATAGACTTATACTGATTTTCGTTTTTTAAGTTAACGTGGGTATCTTTTCTTTATCAAAACTCACAGACAACGAGAAAAATACATGCTTTTTCTATGATTGAAAAAAAGACCTAGTAGACAGTGACATTTTGAATTTTAGTGATGAAAATGATAAATATCTATATTCAATTGCATATTGAGAGATAACAAAAAGAATCAAGATAAATTCATTGAAATCATTAAATTTTCGAATTTAATTATCCGATATTGAATTGAATCTACTATCGAGAAAATTACTAATTATTATAGATAAATAATATCGAATCCAAACAGTAGTAAATGAATAGAATTATCTTATAAGATCGTTTGAATAAAATTAGATAAAATCGTCTGTTATAATAATGGTTTAATAATATTATTATGATAAATGCATGTGATATGAGCAATTGAGCATATGAGTTATGGATAGTTCATAGATCGATTAGTAAATTAACAGATGAAATAAATTTAAAGTTAAAAATTAAAAAAAAATACCTATATGCTCAAAAAATAATAATTGTTTTTATTCAAGATGAGGGGGGGGGGGGCAGATATTTCAATTGGTCCGTATTTTAAAATTTCATTTTTTACTTTTTATAGCTCTATTTTTAAAAGAAGTTAAAAATAAATATAACTCAATAGTCCATTTTCGGGATGACGTCAGGCTTACTAGCAATATCGGTGAAATTGTGAAGTAGTCCTCAAATTTAATCTTTTCTCTCATTTTAAATAGAGCAACTACTTAAGTGATTATTTCGATTTTACTTGGTACTCCCGGCAAGCTTTCCTGTGTTTAGTGTATTCGCTCAAAAGTCTTCATGTTGTTTTTTGTTTAATTATGCTAAGAAATCTCTGATATGTGGAGAATATCTTCTTCAAGCATGATTCCTAGACCCGCAAAAGCTCAAGTAAATAAGGCCAAAAAAAGTTCTTTGTAGTATCAAAATGTTTTTATTTTCAAAAAGAATAAATTCAATGCCATATGAGTAGCAGCTCTTAAACTGCTGTAGCTAATGGTTCAAATTTGGCACAAAAGTTTGTTAAAACGTGGTAAAAATTAGTTAATATATGACTGAATGTATTTTTGAGACCTTACAAATGACGGCCTAATAATTCAGCTAATTCAAATGTGTAGTTTCCACTCCTTAAATGTTAAATATTTTTGAAGTGGGGGACTAGGGGCGGAATATGTTGCTTGTACAGCCAATAGCCCGGATTGCATTTTTGACATTTGGAATCAATTCCCAAAGGGGTGAATACAACTCTTCTGACCAGGGGTGTCCACAGAATAATTGTCGGGGGGGGGGGGGGGGTAAAGCTTGGAGACAAATAATAACATTATTAAAGTTTTATATAAAAATTTAATTTTTTGAGTTTTTTAACAAGTGAAATACACTAATAAGTTACATTAGTGCTTAAATACAAAAACATATTCGGTACATTAAACATTTATTCGATCCCACGCATGTGGAGTGTGCAACCCCTATGGACGCCCATGGTTCTGACATGTATTACAAATTGTCCATAATACATTAGATTTAGTAGCTGATAGCTCTCGGGATTTTCTTTTGAATTAATACAATTTAAAATGTTCTTTTTCATTGTGTAATCGGCGTTCTTTTGAATCTAAAACTCCAGCTGTATGATAAGATATTCATCATATATAGTTTTCTTTTTGTTTTTATTCTTTTCTTGGTCAACTCTCATTGATCATTTGGTAATTCAACCGCTTTGTCGGAGATCATAATGGAATGAGAAGCTAGAGCTGATCTATTATGTGCAGCGAATGCATCCAGTGAACACTCGCAAGATAACATGCGTTTATTCTGTGTGTGAAATGCGTGGGTTTCCATAAAATCGAGGCTAAGGCTCACGTAGATGGAAGGCATTGGCCGAGGCTCACAGACACAGAGACATTTCTCGATTGACACCAACCCACACAGCAGCTGCACGTGGCTAATGGGCGAGAGGCTTGGCCCTTAAGCCCCTCGCTGATTATTTTTGTCAGCCACCACATATATTCGCGAAGGGGGCAATTATACTACATCGATCACTCTGATCTGGAGAAGCCATTACTTCATCTATTCAAAGTAGGAGGAATGTAAAAAGGTTATTACAAAATAAATATGAATGAAAAAGATACAAATTTAATGATATTCAAAATTATGAAAGAGGTTATTTTGAATATTTAAATTCTTCGAATTATTAGGAAAAAAGGAATCTATTCGTGAAACTAAAGGAAACTGTGTCATTCAGTGTTCAAGCCAAAGGGGAACAGAATTTGATATTTTTTCTATTTAAGTCACATTATTAAAAAAGTGACTAAAGATGTTTTGTGCACATAATACAATATCAGCTACTATTTAAAACTCGGTTAATTTGGAAGAAAAAGTAAACATTTTCCAAAAATGGATTTGTGTCTTTTTTTCAACGAAACCAATCAATCTGTGGTCAGAGCTGGAAAACGGAAACTTACTACATAAGTGAAGCTTTTGTGACCAATTTCAGTTTATTAGCTGCAATTATTCAAAAATCCTCCGTAAGACAATTCAATACTTCTCATTTTGAAGTTCTGAAACTATTCAGCCCTGAATCTAATCAATTCTACTTTTTGAAAATAAAAACATTTTGGCACAAAAACAAATTTTCTACGTATTTCCGTTTTCGAGTTTTCGTGTATTTTGAATTTCAGAAAGACACAAAATTCAGGCAAGAAAAGACAAAGAAGATGAGAAAATCGAAAAAAATGAGTGAATGATAAGTTCAAATTTACATTTTCTATTATTTTTAAATCAATATGAACTGGAGTAAAAAAGAAGGTATCGATGAAAATTGGTAAATAAAAATAATACCGAAAATTAATGTAAAAATATTTCCATTGTATTTCTTTTAAATTCATTGGCCCAATTCATAAAGGGACATACTATATTTTTATAAATGTTTCTTTAGTAAATTGATATTCCAGTTTAAAATACCATTTTATTTACACACTTTTCAATGACATTTCAAATTGAAAAGCCTCGCTAGAGATCCTTGTAAATGGGCCTTTGTTTATATATTTTTGTATAAATAGCCTCGCCCCATTAGCACAAATGTGTTAATAAATTATAACATGCAGAATGCATTTTTGCCTGTGCGAGAGGCAACCTTTACATTTTCATCTGACTCATTCGTTCCTAAAACTTTATTTATACAAAACTTTTTGCCATTGATGTTTTATAATTCCCCCAAAAAAATTCTGACGGTCACCAGAAAATAACCTTCTAGAAGTTAATTAATTTAGATACAATTTTAATGATGAGATTTTGTAATCAGTTTGATAATTTTTTGTCATGATCTTGCAAAATAGGCAATGAAGATTTATTTTAATTTAAAATGAGCATTTATGAAAATTATAACAAATATATTTTAGTCAAGTTTGATTGTTAGTCAGAAGAATGGACGGATCCAGGATTTTCTTCAAGGGGAGGGACAATGTAACATTAGTTTAGGATATAGGCTACTTTTACACTTTATTATATATAATAATGTTTGATTAGTAAATTTATTACATTTAGAAGTATTTCCTTTATTGTTTTGAAATTGACTACGCCTTTACATAGAAACATTCAATTGCATTAGACATATCTAAAGTTAGGTTTACTTTACCACCAACAATTTAATAATATTTTCAACCGCCCGGAGGAATGGCACCCCCCCCCCCCCCGCCCCTCCCTAAATCTGGATATGGTCAGAAGTACTTACGCTCTTCTTCGGGAGGTATGTCGATTTTACAACAGTTGTGGTTGCCAAGACACAAGAAATATAAGTAGATGTACTCCCCTAGGAAAGTAAGTAATAAGCGATGTTTTTGTTTTTTATTTATGTTATCAACAAATGGCACCTTGGAAACGAAAAGACGCCTATTAATTTTATTCAAACTGTAATCATTAAAAATTAATTATATGTGTAATGAAATAAATAATGTACATTACACAGGTAAAAAACTATAACTTGAAATTTGCAATCCTCGCAGTGTTTAGGCTTTAAATCATGTTAAGAAAAGTAAATACATCCCTTATAACTTTTCAAGACTAATAGACTCAGAAGTAAATGATTTTTTGGGGAGAAGAAAAAAGAAGTAAACTGAAAGATACAATGCAGTTTGAAAAAGAGAAGTAGGTAAAGTTTTTCGGTGACTATGTATTCACTAAATTTGAGTCAGTGAGGGAAAATATTTTTATTCAAAAAAATCATATTTTAAAATTTAGTTACGTTTACATCTGATTCGCAGAATGTAAGTAAAGTAAGGAAGGTTCAATTTTCGAAGTCTGGCAACTCTGGGTGAAGAAAAATAAAACGGATTTTATGGGCGTCAGAGCCAAAACTAAACCAAAAATTCAATGGTCGGTGTGTGTATATCCGCAGCTATAGCTCAGCATCAGTTAATCAGAGAGTAATGAAATACGAAACGATAGAAAATTATTAGTCTGAAAGTAACGGTAAGCTTTATCCCAAAATTGAAATAACCTTTGTTAAAGAATTATAATTATTTAAAATTATTTCACTAGACAGGCTAAGATACTTGTTATCGATGATGAAAACACTTTTACACTTAAAAGCCTTTCCAAACAAGTCTGCTATGTTGGTTTAGTATCCAATTCATGTTGGCAAATTATTTATATTTATTTATTAAAAAAATTTTTTTACTAAATATTGTAAAAGCGTCCTTCACAAGGCTTCAAATATTTAATATATAATTAAAATCATATCAAGAAAATAGCTATTTATTAGAAAAAAATAGAAAAATATTTTACTTTATTTCAGTAATATTTTTTCTTGATTCTTTATTTAATTATTGTTTGAGCCCCTGTTTATCGGCAGCCAAAACGACAGAATTTATTTCACTTTAGTGGAGTACATTGTTATCGCCCTTAAAGCATTTTTACACCCCTTTTGAGTCATATATATGGAAAAATTGAAAACATTGATGAATTTATTTAAATTTTAATTGGTAATTGATATTGTTTGAAGCATCGGTCCCTTAAAATCACTCAAATTAATCAAATCGTAGAGCGGTTAGTTAGAGTATTTTGTTGGTATATTTCAGACAACCCATTACAACTGGTAATGGGTGAATTCCACTGAAATTGAATGGGATTACTGGGAATCGCCACCCTCTATCACCCCTGTGCCTCTATAGGGGTAGAAGAGGGCACTGCCTTCAGAGAAGGAAGCTCGCTCGCTTATTTATAGTAAAATAATTGATTTTAATAGAATAAATAATATGTATTACTATCAAGACACGAAAACATTAAAATCTTAAGATTTATAGAGAATATACGAGCCCCGTCCCATCTCAATTGGCCCACCAATATTTTTTTCTTTTTAAATAAAATTATGCTAATTCACGGTGAATTTAATTTAAATATTTATTTTTATTATCATTTGGAACAACATTTTAAACAATTTAAAACATTTTATTGTAACATTTAACTTAAAATTATTTTATATAGTTCGAACACCTGTTTTTTCTAATAATCTTCTTCAATGCCCGTCTATCAGCATCTGATATTTTGGATTTCGACGCATACCGAGGTTTTGTAGCTATTGTACCCGTTGTTTTATAAACTAGAATAATATTTCTGACAGTAAACTTTGATAAATTAACTAGATCGCCAATTTCCGCGTTTGATTTTCCCTTTATAAATAAATTGATAATAATTGAGCGAATTTTTTCATCAACAACCTTTCCACGAGTCATTTTTACTAATAATAAACAAAATAAACTTTCTTTTGTTGGAAAAAGGCAAAGCCTACTTGATTATTTCACATATTCAAAGAAAAAAAAATTCGTGAAAAGCAAAGAACTATTTTTTTTTTTTTTTGGCTTTTCGGCCTTTCCAACCATAAGCCATTTTACGATACTATATATTTTTTAAATTTTGTCTCTACCCCGGGGGTCAGATTTTAGCCAAATGCCTAGAGTCGGATTCGAGCCCGGGTCCACTTGGTTAGCAGGATGATACGCTACCGCCTAGCCTATCTGACCCCCAACTATTTTTTTATATAAAAATATGTTTTTAACAATTTAAAAATAATTTTAAGTTAAATGTTACAATAAAATGTTTTAAATTGTTTAAAATGTTGTTCCAAATGATAATAAAGATAAATATTTAAATTAAATTTACCGTGAATTAGCATAATTTTATTTAAAAAGAAAAAATATTGGTGGGCCAATTGAGATGGGACGGGGTTCGTATCGAATATTTAAAAATTAAAAATAGTAGGAGTAATTAATAGACTACCGAAGTACCGAAGAGGTGGGCTGAGAGCTATACATCCGGAGATGTGAGGCATTTGAAGAAAAACAATCATAGAGATAAAGAAGAAGGAGGAGGAGTAATTAATACATTAGTAATAAAGGGTAGGGATACTAAAATAATTTTAAAAAAGCAAGAGAAATTATTTGATAAAGAAACAATTATTTCGATGTTTAAACAACCTCTATTTAAAAAGTGGAAAGGAAATATTATTTCTGGTCGATAGTTATCAAAAAAGTTTCTATTAAGTTTAAACAAGATAAATAGTCTATTCTCTATTGTATCTGAAAACAGTAGGTACTTTTTGTTAAGTTTTTCAACTAAAATAGAAAAACTTTTTCTAATGATATTAAAGAATGAATAATGTTTTATTTTTATTTTTACTTTTTTAATCTTAAACTTTTTAATAAATTAAAAAATTTCTTTTAAATTATATAATACATTCTTTAATTAATGCTACGATGTCAACACATAATTAAATATTATTAGGTATGTTTCTGTAAAAAAAAAAAATGATACCAAGTAGCCATTAGGCCCGGCCCGGATTGCTATTTTTGGCACTTGGGTTCGATTTCCGAGAGAGTGAACACGGCCTTTCTGGATTAATAAAAATTATTCATGACAATTCCGATTTAATAGATGACAGTCCCAGTTAATTTCTTTAAAAATTTAAAGTTTGATTTTATCAGGAATTTGAACATTTATATTAAAAATAATGACAAAAGGACTGAAGGTATGGATGAGCATTTTATCTCAATCTAATGAAGATTTTGAGTATTTTACTGCCCTAGGAGAACTTTTTGTTACCTCACTTTTGGTATAATTATTATTATTAGCAGTATATTTAAAATCATCAATTTATAATATAAAATATAGAAAATTAAAACTAGAGTCAATAAAAATATATTTGGTTTAGAGAGTACAACTTAGAATATTTTTGAAGGTTGTTAGACAGGCTTGGCTTAACGTTTACAACTTTAATAATAATGGCTTGCTCGTACAACCTCAGTTTTCTGGATATGATAAATGAGTGTTGGCCAAATATCTGACTTGAACGACTCTAAGAGCAAGTGCCATCAACTGGACTACAATGTGGACCAAGAAAATAATAAAGGGAAAGAAGTGTTGGAAGAACGCAAGGAGGCTCACAAAACAAATTATACACAGCGTGGAATAATGCAGGGAGTGCTGAAGCTTTGGTACCAACAAATGCGAAAAATCATGGATAAAGTGGGAAATTCTACATAATTTTAAAAAAGAACTATCTTACTCTAGGGTAAAGTGCTTTAAAATATATTTTACTAAAAACTTTATATAAACTTTTTTGAGGTCCTCGAGGACTTTATATATTAAAGAATATTAAATTTCATCAAAATTGTTAAGTCATTTTCAAGATATTTAGAAAAAACTAAAAAAGTACTGGAATAAAGTACTAATGTTTGTGAGTCGATATGTACCAAAAACTAATAAGGGTTCCTTTTGTTAAAGTAATGGTAGGTTTTCAATTTTATTTTAATCGGTTGAACGGTGTGGAAAAAAAACTGATTGTGACTATTGGATCCGTAGTCTTTACCTGAAGACCCTTTGAAGTCGCGCTTAACGCGAGACCGATCCGTTACTTTATCTGCTTCGCATTGGATAAAGTAAAAATTGGAAAATGGCTTGCGCCTTTTTTCTGCAGGGTAGGCATACACTTAACTGATCAGTCAATTCAGTTGTCTATATAGTTGGGGCTCCCATTATATGAGGTGTAGCTATTAAATGGGAGTCCGATGCTGCTTCTGGCTGCGACATATTTGAACAAGAATGTATCTGGTGATGCTTCCCCCACCCTCTGCTCGCTAGAATTTCAAAATATTTTTTCTTAATTAAGAACCATAAAAAATTTAAGCTAAAAGAAATAAGGAAGAAATTTATTTTTAAAATTAAGAAAATTTCAATTCACCTTCAATCGTCTCTTATTTTAAAAGATTTACATTTTTAACTTCTTGTAAACTCACTCTTATTACGTTACTACATAAAATATGATGTAATTTTGTAACCGAGCATTAAAAAGTTTTTGTTTTTTTATGCTTTGTATTTTTCAAAATATCTCAAAAACGGCTGAAACTGTTTATTATTCGACCTATTAGTTCTTTTTGTAAAAAAAACTTGAAACGTAAAAAAATGTTGTGGCCAGTGGCGGATTAAGACAATATAAGGCCCTACGCGCAAAAAAATTAGGCCCCGGATAACAAAAATGTCTTTGGAAATTAATTAATAGGTATTATAAATATAAAACGTAATTTTAATTTCTTACATGTAATTTATTAATCTTATTTTTATGTTTCAACAATTTATAATACTACATATATATTATAATATAATAATTATTAACATTATAATTATATGTGTTTTTTCTAGATTTTTCTTTAGCGAATTTCTCAATAATAAGCTCGCAATTCAAACTATTTAATAGTTCGTCTTCAATATAATAGTAGATAAATAGTTTAACCTATTTTCAGAAATTTTATATATATTTTGGGGGCCCCCATATTCGACGGGGCCCTAGTGCGCCTTGCTTATGATCCGCCACTGGTTGTGGCCTCAATAATTTGGGCTGAATGCATATAAAGGCACCAATCAGTATTTGGCGCGAGGGCGCAAAAGGGACTTAGCTCATCCTTGAGAAAGAAAGTCAAAAAATACATCGATATAGAGGAAAACTTCCTCCGCAGCGTACCGATTAAAAATCATCTCACTTTAGCTATTAAATTGAAAGTTTTTTGCCAAGAGTAGCAGAATTTTTATAAATTGAAGGAGACAATAAGGAGTGTGTCTTCTGCTGGAATTATAAATAAATTAAAAATTTATAATTCCAGCAGAAGACACACTCCCTTATTGCCTCCTTCACTTGAGCTATCCATCTAATTGGCAATATTCGTGTAATTTGTTATTCACTTGTTATCAACATGCTACCGATTAAAAACCATACAATTGCCAAGAAATCGTTGACTAGGAAAATCTCAAAGCGATTGCTATTCATTTCTTATGCAATGTTTTTCTGGTTTATTTCTCCCACGCCTCTCAATCACTGGACTTGTTTTTGACGCAACGCTATCATTTTCATTTATTTTTAATTCATAAAATGAAAAGAGAACATTTCCTATATGGATTTAGATTAATAGCCAACCAAGTGCAGTTTCTTTTAATATTTTTTTTTTCAATGTTGTCGTGATAAATAAGTAGCGAAATCATATCGTAGTATCCGCTTGGCTTGTCTGATACATGAATGACACCCGGTTTTCTCTCTTTTTTTCTTTTCTAAATGACCTTAGAGTCGAACGTAGGCATGGCAGTAATGAAACTCAATCAATTCCACGCTCGTTTTATTCTATGAATGAATTTGTTGAATATATTATTTCACTTCACACATAAAGGTCATTTTCAAGCGTAGTTTTTAGAATTGAGGATTAATTTTTTTTACCTGTGTCTTGACATTTTGATATCCCTATTAATAAATATGAGCTTTCGACACATGTTTGTTATCTATGGAATATATAGGTATTTTTTTATATAAATCAATCATTTTGAATTAGATTATTTTTTTATTATACCAAACTTAATATTGGGAATAGAATGTAATGAATCAGAAATAAATGGTTCAAATTTTGCGACTTAAGCCCTTACAGATTTGACAAATAAATAATAATATTCGTCAAAATATTGGTTTTAAAAAAATCACTTTTTTGGGTTTAGAGAAAATGTTCATCAAGATCATGGAGTATACAGTCCTAAGACTGGTTTGACACAAATTTTAATAGATATTCTTTATATCTCGTCCAATAAAAATAAAATTACATAAATATACAAGGGAACAAACAGTTAGTATGTTCAAATCCCGCCAAGTTTTTTTTTTATTAATCCCAATTCTCAACATATTGAATTCGAACAACGAAAATACATGATTTAAGTTGTCCTGAATTCACAACATGAAAGCACCTCTATGAATCCAAAAAGACTTTTCAAGCATTGACCTGTTCTAAATATAATATGGTGTATATGGGTGTGTATTTTGCAAAAAAAAAAAAGATATCTCTAAAATGGTGAATCCCAGAGCAATGAAATTTGAAACTTAGCAAGGTTGGACTGGGGAGGGGTAAACATTCCCAATACAATGTTTTGGTTCAACTAAGAACCTCTATCTTATAATGTTTAAAATTGTTTAATTATTTTCTCAAAAACCTCGAAATAATTTTTTTAATTCACTATTTTTATAACGTTTATAAGTTTTATTTAAATTTGTTTGGAAAGTTTTAGAAATTTGCAAGTGAGGGTTTAATTAGATATTCATAGTAATTTCATTCAATCATCTGAATGGGATATTTTTTGCCTAGAATATAATAGTTTAATTAAAAGAAACCTTTGGACAAACAGGGGATGGATGAAATCCTAAAAGAAGAAAGAAAATGTTTGTAAAAAGAAGAAGAATCAAAAGAGAGGAGGTGAGTGGAAGTCGTGTGGCATACACAACAATTTAATAAGATACAGACACAAGAAGATGTGAAAATTTTGTTTGTATAAGTCTCTATACATCTACATACATATAACCTAGGGATTTGTAGGTTTTTAAGTCATTTTATTGAAAATGTTTCTAGATTTTTTTTTTTGAATTTACATTATCGCATATTAAAAATAATTTAATGTTTTAAAATTTATTGTAACTGGAAAGATGCTATTGAAGTTTCGAAAAAAAATGATTTAAGGATTTGAATAGCGAGAAAGGCAAAAATATTTTAAAAATTTCAGTTTATCTAAATATTTTTAATGAAAACAAGTCTAATAAAAAACTATAAGGGTTGAAGTCAGATGAGTATCTAAAGAATTAAAAGATAAAAATCCGAAATTTAGAGAATCTGTAAGCAAATGAAATCATTAAGCAAATTGTTTGAAAGAAACAGGAATGTTATTTTGCCTTCAGCTAAGATTTTTATCTCATCAACTAAAGCTTAAAAAAAATCCGTGTGAATAATTTACGAAATTGGAAGGAATAAACATTTTAAAAAACCTCTTAAACATTAATTGAAAACAGATACAAATATAACTAACAAAATAGTGTTTTAGTTATTGAAGGTGTTTGGAGTCAGTGGTTATGATGCCTTATAATCCTAAAGTAGCTGAATTGATACTCATGGTAAAATTATTTTTCCTTATCTAAGAAGCCTTTAATGAATGCTCATTTTTAACCGACTTCAAAAAAGGAGGAGGTTCTCTATTCGACTGAATATTTTTTTTTTTGTGTCTATGTTACCTCATATCTCCGCCAATTGTGAACCAATTTTGAAAAAAATGTTTGCATTGAGTTCGGTCTAGCTTCCGATTGGTCCCATTTTTTTTATTGGTATTAGACCTTTTTTGTTAAGTTTGTTCAGGCCTAACTTCTTTGTTTATGAACCGATTTCGATGATTCTTTTTTTATTGGAAAAGGGGTATTTTAGGGATGGTGCCATATTAATTTGGTCAAGTTCTGATGATATGATCACTATTAATAACATCACTAAAAAGAGAAAAATAAAAATGATTTTTAAGAAAAAAATAAAACCGACTTCAAAAAATTTAAATGCAACAAATAAAATACACTAAAAGGTATAAAATAATTATTATCTTATTTAGTTACAAGTAAACTACTAAATATTAACATGAAATTACTTTTTGAAGACGGTGCCAAACATATACCTTTTATGAATCGCACTCGACGGATCTTACTTAGTACGTTTGGCGGGTACACTCGCTTATAGGTATGGTTTGTTTGGCACCGACTTCAAAAAGTAATTTCATGTTAATATTTAGTAGTTTACTTGTAACTAAATAAGATAATAATTATTTTATAACTTTTAGTGTATTTTATTTGTTGTATTTAATTTTTTGAAGTCGGTTTTATTTTTTTCTTAAAAATTATTTTTTGTATTGACTTCATTTTGTGGTCCCTAGTATCGTATTTTCAAAATTTGAAAAAAAAATTGTTTATTATTGCTAAGTGGTTCTTGGCACTACGCAGTCTCGTGGCCAAATAGTATATAGCTAAACTACTCGGGTCAGCTGCATCCAAGTTACAATATGACTAACTTTTGTGTCGAATGACTAGTACAGAGCCACCTCAGCATTAGAAACTAAGCCTCTTCGCAGAGTAGGTACATGGTGATTCACTCAAATTACATTTGAAAGTGATATCGATGGAAGAAGATTTAATTGACAATGAGTCTACCATAAAAGGCAATGTCGTAGGTGGATAATGAATTGTGACTGACAAATAACAACTTGTTGACTTATCTACACAATAATTAAATTATTTTTTAACGAACACTTCACATTTCTAATAACTTATTGATCCTAAGCGGATCTAAAAACATATTTAAGCGAACCTAAAATTTTCGTTAGTCTGTAGAATTTTATTTAAATAAACTGGAGAGGACGCACCATTTTAAGAAACCAAACTATAGGTATATAAATATACATATTTAATAATAATATTAAAAAATTCTAAAAAGATTTAAATTGTAATTGGATGTTGATGAAAGCAGTCCACGGTGGTTGTAAAAAATAAGACTATAGAGGTTTTATTATTTTACATTTATTTGTTAAACCGACGTTTCGGAGATTTATTCTCTCCTTCTTCAGGGTAACAAAAAGTCAGTTGAAGAAGGAGAGAATAAATCTCCGAAACGTCGGTTTAATAAATAAATGTAAAATAATAAAACCTCTATAGTCTTATTTTTACAACCACCGTGGACTGCTTTCATCAACATCCAATTGCATATTTATACCAGTCCGTCTCCTAAAGAAAATCTCTATCAATTTAAATTGTAGATGTAGATTTTAAGAACAGAATATTTATAGTTATGAAAAATATTAAAAATTAAAAACTTCCTAATTAATCAAATATATTTAAATTTTTCCAATAGACGATTATTTCACTAATAGAATACTGTTGTACTTTTGGTTATTTATCTTAAAGATTTTTTTCCTTTGAACATCAAATATTTTCAAAGATAATAATTATTTTTAGAAAAATGTCAAGAGTAAATAAACTTGAAGTAAGGGAGATGAGTTTTCAACCAAAGTCTAATCAGCTCTTACTTTCAATATAAAATAACTAAATATGAAATTTTGTTTTAATTTATTGGTTGATTTAAGAGTGAGAGCTCATGTAAAATTTGACCATTCAGAGACATTTTGAAAAAATAATTTATTTCTCTAAATATATTACTTATTTTCCGTAACTCACCTTATAAAGAATTCTTGAAATCATTTTCAATTGTTTTTTTTTTTTTATCAAGGTAAATGTTTTTGAGATTTTTTCTATACGATTATTAACATGGGAAAGTTGAACTGTAAATGATGATTTAATTTGAAAAGATTTTCTTGACGAGAGTAGCAGAGTTGTTGATTTTTAAGGAGAAATCAAATGGTGTGGCCTTTGCTGATACATCATACATCAAGCTTCTTTCTAATTTTTTTAACATGAAGCTACAAATTTTTGTATTTTTAAATTAATAAATTGTTTTGATTTAATCGGCTTAAATCTGGCTCTTATATCATAATACACATACACCAGTGGCGCGCGGTCCATGGATACTGTGGATGCGGCCATCTCTAAACATTTAGAGTATTTTCATAAATATATAAGATCGACTTCAAAATTTCAGGAGGATCTAATGATTTTTCAGAAAAGGGTGGGGAGAGATAAAAGTCCCTGCCTGGAATATCTTCCAGATCAAGCATGTCAAAGACAAGTTCAGACGAGTTTTAGTTGAATAAAAATTGTTCTCGCTGAGGAACTATTAAAATAGAAATAATACAAAAAAGGAACAAATAAAGATGATTCGAGAATCTTTGGACTAATCTATTTCAAAGAACTCTCAATATATAAGATCGGAAATAATTAAGAGCGATATAGACAAGTCATAGATTGCTAATAGCAATAGAATTAGGAGAAATTTAAGATTTTCTTATAGGATTCATTGTGGAAGTTGGTGGATTTCCTAAAATATATTTTTAATAAATCTAATGTTAAATTTGAAAAATAACGAAAATGATGCTGTATTCGATGAAATTTCCAAAAAAAAGCGAGATTAAAAAAATTAAGAGTATTTTTTTGGACAGCATCACATGGTATACCAATGGCGGGCGGTCCATGTATGATGTCGATGCGTCGCTTCGCTAAAATTTCAAAAAAAAACAATTGAGTATTTTCATAACGACTCATTAAAAAATCTATTATGTTAAATTTGAAAAATTCTGTAAAACGATATTCGATGAAATTAAAAAAAAAAAAAATTGAATGTAGGGTTAGATGCTTTTTTTGGGCAGCATCCCCTGGTTAAAAAGTCACCGCCCGCCACTGACACACACATATATATTGGTCAAGGAATGTTAAAAGTTAATTGATACATTCTGACAGTATATTGAAAATTTTTATTAAATCTCTCGATTGTATGTTGGAATTTACAGAATGATTTTTTTGATTGATGGAAAGTATGGCGTTCTAATTCATAATTAAATTTGAAATTCCGCCTGCAAAATCGAAATTAGGTTTGAAAATCCAGACAAGATTATAATGAAAAATATTCCGGGACTATTATAATAATTTTTATTGCTAAACATTATTTTTGGAATTTGTCTAGAACAGTTGAAAATGAAAGGATCCGAGTTGAATTTTTTGGCAAGTGGAAATGAAGTGAAATGAAACATGGCATCCCCTCTGATCCAAATAAACAGCGAGCGATTCATAAGGCCGAAGTTCTTAGCCAGAACGTCTGCACACACACCAAAACGGACAACTTGGTAAACAAACCAAATGCCATTATACACGAACAGTTTTTCTTGCAACCAGTCTAAAAAAAGGGCAAAAGTTTTGATCAAGACAATGGCATTCATTCGGATCTTTATTATGCTTATATATCTGCCTCAAGTCTTTTGGGAATATTAGCATTCAGACAACCAACTATTCGCCAAAAAACAACATTTATCTATTTTATTCTCGTCTGAATTAGTTTCTGGATGAGTATTTTCTTTCCAATGTTTACCCCAATTTGTCGTTTGCAACGATTTTTTTTGTCACTAATAATAAAAGAAATTTAGATACAGTGATTTTATCTTTTTTTGTTTTATTTGCTAAATATTTATAAAAGGATTTTTATACACCCCGTTAAATCACACGGACAGAAAGGCTTATTTTACAATAGCCTAAACTTAGTAATGTTGATCGTTTTTTATATTGAGGATAGCCAGTTTTAAATTCTAATAGGTGAATTTACTTAACAAAATAAGCTGACGTGTTCTGATGTGGCCATCCACTTGACTTTACCATACAACCTGGCCCCTCACTTATATTCAATATTTAATCAAATTATTTATAATCATGTAGGGGGGGGGGGTTAGTTTTTGCATTTTTAGACTCCTGGGACCCACTGATTATGTATACAAAATTTGGTTGAGTTTGGTAAATGACAAAGATTTTCATTTTTTGACACAACGCCCCCCCTCCATTTCGGGATGTTAGTTTTTGCATTTTTAGACTTCTGGGGACCCACTGATTATGTATACAAAATTTGGTTGAGTTTGGTAAATGGCCAAGATTTTCATTTTTTGACCCTCCGCCCCCCTTTTTGGGGGGTTAGATTTTGATTTTTAGACTTCTGGGGGTCCACTTAAATCATACTTGTTAATTGAATATGCAATTTCGAAAGGGCACATGTCGAACATTACTTTAGAAAATAATTAGTTTTTTCATTCCTGAACATTTTCAATTTTCAGACATGTGCTCTTTTCGAAATTGCATATTCAATTAGATATCGACGTATAATTTATTTTGCAATTTATGCTGCCAAATAGTTCTCTTAGCTTTAAGGTAGTTGTTTCACCATATGGGTTTTCTTAGGATTTTTTTGAAATTTAAACAGATTATTATTTAAATACTTCTGCATCGATTGGTGGGAAAACGAAATTTATGAACACTATAGTACCGGAAATATTAAATTCCAAAGATAGAGTTTTTCAGACTCTTATACATTGCACTATACGGGATATCGTAAAGTTTACATACATATTTAATTAGAAACTCTTCTTACCATTGTTATAAAAAACTAAACCAACATTAAACAATAATTAATACATTTTTTAAAAAAATTTTAATTCATAGTTACAACACAGTTTCTGAGATAATAATGAATAAATAATGAAAAATGTATACTAAAAACAAGCTGGCAACAACGCATGTATTTAACCTAAAAAGTAGGTTAACTTTAGTACTTTTCTTGACGTTTTTTCGCTTCAGCCAATGTTACAACAGCTTTAAGTTGCTTATTAAGAACTTTTTGTTTTATAAATCTCCTTTTATAATGTACTTTATCTGACATTTCTATCATAAAATATATAAAAGCTCGGACAGTGTTGCCAGATTTGTCAAACGAGCACGGGATTGGCTAGTTATATATAAATAAAATTATTAATAAAAGAAAATTTTACAAATAATTAGTAGAGATTGTGGTGTTGGTGCAAGGTGAAACATCTTTAATAAAGATAAGAGTAAATAAATATTATATTTAATATTGATTTACTATGAGTTAAGGATACTAGGTCACTTATTTCACATTAAAATTAAAAAAATTAAAAAATTAAAAGAAATAATTTTTTTTTTCTTTTTCAATATATATATTTCGGGCTATCAACCCATCTTCAGGAAGTACAGAAAGTAACTTTTTTTAATTTTAATGTGAAATAAGTGACCTAGTATCCTTAACTCATAGTAAATCAATATTAAATATAATATTTATTTACTCTTATCTTTAGAAAATTTTACATATTGTTCTCCCAATAAAAAGGATTCGTTTCGAATCATGATTTGATATTAAAGTCTGTTAGGCGATAATCAATATATCCCAGTTAGAGAGGATGTTTTAGAAGAAAATTACATTAAACTATTTAATTACAAAAAATGGAATTAAAAAAATATGAAAAAGGAATTAGTTTGAGAGGAATTCGAGGGCTTAAAAAAATAGGGGAAATTGTATAATTTTTTTAAACTGGAAATATAACCATAAAATGCCGAGAAAGGGTGAAAAAATAAAGAGGTAAAATGGGATATTGGTTAATGAACAAGACCGTATATATTAATTAAGTTATCGAGTCTACATAACCTTAATACGATATAAATTGGAAATTTCTAATAAGTTAAAAATGAATTGTAAAATAATGCAATTCGTGTTCCAATATAAATTAAACAATAATCTAATTAAGTAATAAATTGAAACATATATGTATATGACAGAAAGGGCGAAAAATGGCTCAAATTTTTTTAATGGTTAACTTTTATACGAAGGCATATTTTTTTAATTACAATATCCGCGATTCTAGAGCAGCAGTAAATGTGTGGAATATTTGTCGTTCAATTTATTTGGGACCGTAGTAGTTTCGAAAGACTTACCTTTATGTCTTTATATTCAGTTTAATTTAAATATTTCACACAGAACTTCAAGTGTTAAATTAAATTGTAATACAGACATATGATATGTTAATAGCCGAGAATCAAATTCGAACCTTTACTTGTCCAGTGCATTGCTCATACCAGTGAGATACAGGGCTCAACTACAATCTCAACCCAGACGTTTATAATAAAAATTTTTTGGTTTTTCATATTTTCTTTTCTTTGTTTCATTTTTTTCTGGTAATTAAATTTCTTTAAGACATTTTTCATTTAGACGGAAGAACAGAAGATAAGGTATGGCTTCAAAATTGTATCCTCAAATATTTATTTTACTGATTGGAAAAAAAAGAAATACTTGTTTTTCTTCTTTCATGGAAATTTATTCTTCATACTAGGATTTATTTATATATGGTGGATAAAAAAATAAAATAATTTTATCAAAATCGACTAACGACTGGGACAAATTATAGAAAATTTTCAAATTTAATTTTGGTGTTACTCATTTATAAAAAGAGTGAGAAAGGGCATTTAAGAATTATTATTATATTAGTGAAATTAAGTTATTAAACTAAAGATTTGAGCATCTTTTTTTTTGAAAATATTTGGAATGTTTTTCAAAAAATCAGCTGGGGTTAAAAACCAATGTATATTAAAAGAGAAATAATTTAATTTTTAGGACAAATTCTAGGATATTAGTAGAAATATTTTTATATTGCGATATCAGAGCGGGATTCATTCAAACTGCCCGGAAAGCATGTTAGTTCGCAGGTTCATCTCCTGAGGGGATGAATCCCCTCTGAAATCGCAATATAAAATATTTCTACTAAAATCTAGAATTTGTCCTAAAAATTAAATTCTTTCACTTTTAAAATATTAAAGTTTTTTTTTCATTGTTCAATCCTGAATATAAACCCCTCCAAGCTATTCACTCCTAGTTGATGTTTGATTCGGTTAGAAGGTTTTCAGTCTAGGGTAACACGATGGCAAGTTGTGATGGTTAATGAAGAAAAGAATTTGAAAATTAAAAACACCCAGGTGCTCGAATAATCTAATTGCGTAGTTTTTGTTTTTCTGAATCCTCTTCTTTAAGTGCCATACTTGATTTCGAGCTTCGGTGATTACTATGGGGAGTATCTTCTCCAATGTAATTTTCCTGGAGAAATTTTTTCACATGGTTGATTTCCCATTGCCTACCCCAGGAGGGGCCTTGTATTTTTGACAAAGATGAAAATTGTTCTGACTAAGGCGAGATTCGAGCCACTGGCGCCTCATTTTCTGAAAACAGGGATTTTTCGAAATGCTTTTAAAAATAAACATGATATATTATTATTTTCCCAATTAAAGTTCTGAAAGAAGGACTAATTATTTAGTATAAATATTTTATTTATTTTAATAAATATCAATAAATCACCAACACTAATTAGCAGCTAAACCAACAAGAGATATGTTTATATTCGATATATCGTAATTTAATGAGGCTTTTTTTTCTTAAGAGAGAAATATTGTTTTACGTATCTGCTGAATATCATCAATTAACAGCGATTCTAAGTCTCTAATGGTAGCTCAGCAATCAATGTTGCCTATAAACAGGGGCGATGAATAATGAAATGACCCTACGTATATATAGTTTAAAAAAGGTGGTGGAGGGATTCGAAATTTGAATTTCTTCAAAATTGAAAAGACAACGGAGTGACTTTTCCAAATTAAATATAAGAGTTCAAATTGCCGATAGAAATAACAACCCTTCTGACATATAATTAAAGATAATTCATTCAATCACGGATCTAATAGATTTAGAAATTCAAAGTGAAATTATATCGACAATTTGAACTCTTATAAGTATCTATGTATAGAGGCGACTGTGGGTCAGTGGATAGAGTGTTGGGTCGCTGACTCGAAGATCGCTGGTTCGAGACCGAGTCTCGGCAGATAGATATTTTCAGTCGCCTCCTCTTGGAAAGTAATGGCAACCTACCAAGAGTATATTTGCCTAGTAACCTCTCCAAATTAGCCGTTCGGAACCGGCGTTAAAAAGTAGGTCCCATATATCTGTGTAAAACAACTAAACACACTCAGCACAGGTATATGTGGAGAGGAGCCGACACCAGTTTCTGGTATGGCACTCGAAGAAGAAGTATCTATGTGAGTATAATTCTATAAAATTCTATATATGTATAGTATAGCAGGAATATTTTTTATTTTTCTAGAGTGATTAGATTTGATTGTTTTATAAAAAAATTATTATCTATTTTACAAAAATATGCAATGAAATTGTTGTTGATTTAAATAGGTGGTTACCAAAATTGTAAAGCCCAATCTCCCTTTAGAAAAAAAAAAGTAAAAGATACTATTCTGAAAAGAAGCCCACCATTTACCTCTAGAATTCTTCATTTCACTAATAAAAACAACCCCAACAAGGTAAGTTTCAAACACAACTAAGTGGCCATAAGTTGTTTTCGCAGTGAAGTCACTAACAAGACCTCCTTTGGGAAAGGAGTTGTTTTTTTTTCATGTGACTTATTTTTTTTTAATTTGATCGAATGAAAGAAGGTGCAGCCCCTGCGGATCTCGAAAGACCCTAACATTACCAAAGAGAAGTCGACATTGATCAAGCGAAAGGGTGAAGACTTAGGTATCCGGGCACCCGAGTCTTGAAGGTTTTAAGCTTATAAGTGTTGGGAAAGACGGAGGCAGGGAGAGAGTTTCAGTTCCTTGAAGTAATGGGGATAAATCTATTGCCAAATGAAGTGCTCGGGCACTTTTCCAATTTAAGTATATACAACTTTAAGCTACACAATTGAAAGGGGCTATTTTAGGAAAATAATGCTGTTTAATTCTGAACCACTTATATGTAGTAATTAAATGTCTTAAAATTATATTTCTGTTAAAACAAAATTAATCGAATAAGATTATAAAAGAAACTAAATTAAATCAAAATATTTTTTAGTAATTTTCAATATTAATAACCTTGATCGAAACTTTGTCACCGGTTGGATTTCTTGATATACACCTCTGTTTTAAATAATAAGGAAATATTTTATAAAAAATATATATATACAAGGCTAACTGATGGGCTCGTTCTAGACAGAATTACAATGGAAATTGACCCTATTATGCCCACATATGTTTGAGTTCTATTACCAATTGTAAATGAACTAAATTCAAACGGGTCATTGTGCTTTTTCAATCTTCATATGTAAATGACATACTTATTGTTATATCGTATATGATTTTACTGAAGAAGAATATTGTAATTTATGGGACAATAAATTTAAAAGTGATATCTGACATAGATTTCTTTGATTTAAACCAAGTTCGAGAAGACTATTCTTGGGGTTGTGATCCGAACAAACACGAAGCGAATAATTCGAAAATACTTGTACTAAAACTTTGTCGATTAAGAAACTTTCATCATTCAAAGAGGTCCGAGATAAGAAAAACACTTTTCCCAATCGATTTAATCATAACTTGATGAAATTTTAGAATATAGTTTGCTTTATCTCAAATCGTAAAATTCTGTTTGTTTAGTTGTACCTACCTCTTGTTAGTAACCTCTCTCACAATCTCTAGGCCTTACATTTTTGTAGATAAACTTGAAAATTTAGGAAGAAAGCTAAAAACCAACAATATATAGTATCATCGAAATCAGAGTCCCGTTCTGTGCAGCCTTCTGGAATTGATTGCTTCCTCCTGTTAAAGGTATGGAGTACTAATACAAGTTGTATTTCCAATGATTATGGAGTTGAATATGTCTCAGCAGCCAGCTTTTAGAGGAGTTAAGATTGTAATATCATTTTTTTTATGAAATTGAATGCAAAAAGGGGAGCACCATGAAGCTATGCTGCTCTATGGATCTCGAAAGATCCTTGCATTACCGAAAAGTATTTTATTATGGTCATTCAAACAACAAGGATTCAAAAAATTAATGCATGACGAATCTAATAGCTTTTCAGGTGTTTTTGAAGAGGCTTGCTTGGGATTTTGAAAATATTTGAGGCAGTTTTTTTTTATTATGTATATACTTATGTCACTGCTTTGACAGATTCAACCGGATATTCATGGAATAAAATAATGGCTGATAAAACTTGCCATTGTATGTTGAATTTTGACGTCAATGAGCCACAAAAAAAAAATTGAAAAAAAATTTCCCGCTTAATATTATCCAAATGTTAAAATTTTTAAGTTATTACTATTAATTTAAAAATATATTATATATGGTATAGGTATATATAATTTGTTCGTTTTTATCATTCAAATTATAATTGCCTTATTTGTGAGAGTAAGTAGTGTTTACATATAAATGCTATAGAAATTATAACCACTTTGGAATAATTTTAATGAAAATTGTATAATTTTATAGTATAAACTCCTAAAAATCAAGAGAAGCCTTGTTCAACTTGGTCTATAAAGATCCAGCTGAACAGAAACAAATGCAATATCTCAATAGTATACGGGAGTTTGAGGTTTTGATTTTGCGGTATTTTTTTTCGTTATAAAGTATATATAGACATATGAACCTGACAGGTATTCGAATATCGACCTTCACATGTAAAACAACTCAGTCAACATTAGAACCACCTAAGGTGGTTTATGAAGTTACTTTTTTGCTTTATTTCTTTATAGTTTTTCTCAATGATAGTTTTTCTTTTGGGGTATTGGCGATATTTACTAAGTTAATTGTTTCTTATCTTCCACGACTTGGTTTTTACTTTATTTTTAAATGAAAATCATGAAAACGTTTTCGAAATAAGTACAAGTAAAGTAAAACTCATGCTTTTAGTTTTTACTTTAAAAAGGATGTCTATTTATTATTTTTTCAACCGTTCCACGATAATATAAATTTTAATTATTAGAATTCCTATTCGTAGGTACGCATATCAGAGAGTAAGAAATAATACTAGCAGCTTATTGGACCGGAAACGATTCATAAGAATTTTTTCAAAAAAAAATAATTTATAAATAGACGAATCACAAGAGCTCAATGATGATTTATATAATCGGATCTATTTCTTATTTCGTATTTTTACAAAGGCTTATATAATTAATTTGACATTAACAAACGATTTTTTTTATAATAAATACAAATATAAAATAAAAATAAAGAGCTTACGAGGGACGAAATATATCTTCCTATATATTTTCTTGACTAGGTCAGCTCTTATGTATATATTTACTTTAGTTGGAGAGTATATACAAAATGTTCTACCTACAAACATATTGCTGATCTCTTTCGCCTACGTAAACAGGAATTGGTGAAGAACAAGGTAATATATATTAAAGTTCAAGCAATCTTTAATTGAAGAAACGATTTCTGGGTTCCCTGTCCCTTTGGACAATTGCATAAACACAAGCAGCAAGATCACAGAGCTAGGCAACCCATGCTTCACTCCGTATTAGCTCTCGCCATATTAGGCGCCCTGTACTGCCGCCCGCCGCCTATTCACACACTCACACACACACAGAGACACACACATGGGCCACAACTCGAGATCTGCATACAGAGCTAAGTATATATTCTTAGCTTTGCTCTCCGTTCGCTCTACGACGACTGTTCGAATACGAGGATAGATAGATACTAACCGTCCAACAGACATGCGAGAGGGCGAAGATACCCATCAGGCGTTTTTACCTGGTTCTCGATACATTTCCTAGTAATTAGCATGATAAACGTACACCGACATTCCATGCGGTAGAAAGGGTTCCATACCAATGGGAGCCATCGGTTGGAGAAAAAAGAAAATAGAATGAATGAATACCCTGGGGGAGGAAGGGAGAGAGAATGAGGAAATGTAGGAAGAAAAAAGCTAATGCTTTCATTATCAATATATACTGTTTATACCCGGCCTGGCATAAGATGAACGACCCTTGAAAATAAATAACATCGGCCTTAAAATCAGAATAAGATATAAGATATAAAAATATGAAATCTGTAGATATTTTGCTATTAATAAAATATAGGTGTATTAAGTGGAATAGGAGTATTATAAAGGGAAAATAAAGAGGTTATCCTCTGCTTGATGCAAATAAACATACACTTCTATTTATGATTCAAAACTCTGCTATTCTTGGCAATACAAAATTCTTTCAATAAAATAATTAACCCGAAGGTTTGAGTATCTTTTTTACTTTACCATACAGGGTATGGCCAAGTATTGTAATCGTGCATGAAAAAAATGTTTTTTTTTCGAAATATCTCAAAAACGACTGAAAGTATTTTGATTAAAAAAATTGAGCGAAACCATGGCATTACGATCTACAAAAAAGCTGTAAGAAGTGAACATCGAGAAAATTATATTTTTCGAGATAATAATTGTTTTGTCAAAATGTGTGTTAGTCTGGTTGTTAGTCTGTGCGTTACCAAATTTTTGTGGACGAACTAGCTCAAAAACTAGTGTGAATATCGAAACCAAATTTCATACGTAGTTTTGGTGCATTGAGATTAAGAGCTGATTAGATTTTGGTGCATATCGACTCAAAATTAAGGGGGATGGAGGTGGGTTAAAAATTAAAAATCTAGGCCATTTGAGGAAACTCAACCAAAATTTTGTATTTACCTATAATCAGTGGACCCCCAGAAGTCTAAAAATGCAAAAACTAACCTTCCAGAATGGGGGGGGGAGTAGGGTTAAAAAATGAAAATCTTGGCCATTTACCAAACTCAACCAAATTTTGTATACATAATCAGTGGGCCCAAAGTAATCTAAAAATGCAAAAACTAACCCCCTTCCCCTACATGATTATAAATAATTTTATTAAATATAAGTGAGGGGCCAGGTTATATGGTAAAGTCAAGTGGATGGCCACATCAGAACACGTCAGCTTATTTGAAAAGATGGAATTTTTTCAAAAATATAACTCACGGTACAACCAAACATATCAAGATAAGAATTTATATTTAAGGTCCAAATCTAAGATTTTAATAGAATAATTTTTTAATAGATTAATTTTAATAGAATATTGCATATCAGAGGGCCTCGTCCCTCAGGAGTCGAACCCGAGTACAAACACGCTTGCAGGGCACGTATATTGCAAGTCAGAGTGTGTTTTTGTCTCGAGGGTAGAACTAACGTGCCCGGCAAGCGTGTTAATACTCGGGTTCGACTCCTGAGGGGACGAGGCCCTTTGATATGCAATATAAAATTATTCTATTAAAATCTTAGATTTGGACCTTAAATATAAATTCTTATTTTGAAAAATATTTTCAAATAAATAGGAGTATTGATTTTAGATATATTTACCTAACGCTGTTTTAAAGATTTTTCTTAAAGATATTTTCATTATCAACAAAAATCCGAATAGATTACAAGTTTTAATAAATTAAATTAAAATATTAAATAGAACGAAATGCGAATTAATAAAACAATTTTTCGTATTTCTTGATCGTCATGAAGAATGTGAAAATTGGAGTTTTCACTTGTTCAAAATGCCAACCTATTTGAGGACAAAATTGTTAAATCGTTAGTTTGTTGTCGAATCACAAGTAGGAGTCAGATTAAACACATAAAGGGGTAAACATGACATTAACATTTATATTCTGTCCCGTTGATTGTGTAGATCAGTACTTCAATTCATTTAGCCGTTAAGCTATTGGCGAATAGAGTGCACCGAGGTCGGAGAGGGACGACTGGGCGACGCAATGGCCAATAGTTGTTGTAATAAAATGTTCCCTGGGGCTGTCTAAACCCAGTGATTTTATCGGCTTTCAACTGCACAACAGAACCCAGCATAAATTTGAAAATGTTCTGGAAGGATATTTCGGTCTGGAAAAAGAAATTAAAATTTTCTAGTTTTTTATGACTTGTTATTCTATTACTTTACCATAAAGGGTATGGTCGAGTAATGTAATCGTGGATGAAAAAGTGTTTTTTTCGAAATATCGCAAAAACGGCTGAAACAATTTTGATTAAAAAAATTGAGCGAAACCATGGCATTTCGGTCTACAAAAAAGCCCTAATAATCGAACATAGAAAAAATTATATTTTTCGAGATAATAATTGTTTTGTCAAAATGTCTGTTAGTCTGTTAGTACGTTACCAAATTTTTGTGGACGAGCTAGCTCAAAAACTAGTGTAAATATCAAAACCAAATTTCACAGGTAGTTTTGGTTCATTGAGATTAAGAGATGATTAGATTTTGGTGGATATCGACCCAAAATGAAGGGGGTGGAGGCGGAATTAAAAATTAAAAATCTAGGCCCTTGTACCAAACTCAACCAAATTTTGTATCATAATCTGTGGGCCCCCAGAAGTCTAAAAATGCAAAAACTACCCCCCCCCCCTACATGATTATAAATAATTTTATTAAATATTAAATATAAGTGAGGGGCCAGGTTGTATGGTAAAGTCAACTGGGTGGCCACACCAGAACATGTCAGTTTATTTTTTCTAACATTTCAGATTGTCTTTTTTAGATTTATGTGGTTTTTTTATCCTAGCAGTGACAAGTTTAAGGTTTAGGCTACCAAGGAGCGATTTTACACTTAATGAGAATATTGGATGTTTAACGAATTAGGTGCTACATATTACCAGACCGAAATATTCTTCCAGATCATTTTCAAATTTATGCCGGGTTCTGTTGTGGAGATGAAATACAGATAAACTCATTTGGTTCAGACACACACACTCAGCCAGATCATGGATAAAACATGAACACTATTTTCAGCAAAAAACCTAAGACCATGCCAAGAATCAAATCCGGGTCTCCAATTTAAGTAGCTCTGTGCTCTAACCGCTACAGCGCTGGTCCAGTGTATAAAATGTAATCAAAATCAAATTTTAAAATATTGTACAATTTTTTTGCATTCTTGGTAAATAAAAGAGTCATCAATAAATATTTATAGTTTGAAGATTTTAATGGTCTATTGCAGTGTTTTTCAACCTTTTTTGGTTGACGGCACACTAAAAATATCTGGAATCATTTGCGCCACACCTGAATATAAAAAAATGTAAAAAATGTGTGGTACAAAAATTGAAAAAAAAATGAAGTAATTACAAATACTATTTAAAAGTTACAAAAACCATGCAATTTTAATTATTTGTCAAAAACTCTCGCGGCTTAGACATCCCAAGATCTAAACAGTTCTCCGCATTGAAAATACAAAAATTTTGCTACAGAACAAACTTTCTAAGACCATTTCTTTTTATGAATTTAATTTTTCTATTGAATGGTAAAAATGAAGAAAAAATAAAACTTTTTTACGAGCCAGTACGATCGGCAGTTAGAACAAGTATTTTTTTTTTCAGATTGTTGTCTGAATTTTATTGAAGTTCAATTAAATATTTGCTTTCTTTATAACGAGTATAATTTTGATCCAAGAGCAAAAGGCCATTCCTAGAATAATAGAAATTAAAAATTGAATCTTAATAGTTTGAACAGGTCTTGACTTCTATTTCCTTCGCTATTAAGGAAGAAGTTTTAATTTAATTCTATCCACACCCGTTTTAGTTATTTTCCTCGATCGGATTCTAATGAAACATATTTTAGTTCATCATTCACAATTGAATTTTTTTATTCCATTTTTAGATTTTAAATGAAAGTCAGAAGTCGAGTACCTACATGTAAACTAATTTATTTTCAACCTCATAAAATCAAAGTATTTTCCATAAGATTGCGAAAATGATTCAAATATGAAATCTGGAAAATTCTATTCATATTCTAACGTTAAAAAGTTGCATAAATTTTAAATTAGAGCTAAACGAAATAAAGCTAAACGAGATTCATATATGACATGGTATGAAGATATTCTTGACGTTCTGAGATTTTAAGGATTCGCCGCATCCACAGCATCAGTGGACCGCACGCCACTGCTGCGCTAGTGCTCCTTATTTTCTTCAAAAAACAGTTTTTATCGCCTTTGATAGCTCAGATAATTTTAGGAAAATGCTGTGATTGGTAAAGCGTAATAAAAATTGGAGAAATTAATGAAGCCAGCTTCTTCTTCTTCTTCGAGTGCCATACCCGAAACGGGTGTCGGCTCCTCTCCACATATACCTGTGCTGAGTGTGTTTAGTTGTTTTACACAGATATACGGGACCTACTTTTTAACGCCGGCTCCGAACGGCTAATTTGGAGAGATTACTAGGCAATTATACTGCAAGGTAGGCTGCCATTACTTTCCAAGAGGAGGCGACTGCAAATATCTATCTGCCGAGACTCGGTCTCGAACCAGCGATCTTCGAGTCAGCGAGCCAGCACTCTACCCACTGACCCACAGTCGTCTCTCTAGCCAGCTAGATAAATAAATCATACATTTTAAGTCTATTCACTAAAACAGATTCAGCAACCAAATGAATTTGCCATGCATTCATTCGAAGATTCAGAAGCTCCTGGACTAATCCCACTTGCAATATGACCTACATGAGTAATTAAAACATTATCATCACAATCGAATTTCTGACAGAATACTAAAAGTATCATTAATCATTCAACACTTAAGCAGAATTGCAATGTTTATTTTAATCAAGTATTTGGAATCAATTAATATCAATTGTTTAGAAAATGTTCGTTTTAGAGTTTAGACCTTTAGACAATGAATTAAAACAACGCAAGTAGGTACATAGAAAATTACTTACATTTTTCATTAAATTTTCGATTTATTTACATGATGTCAAAGGTCTTAAAAATAAAAAAGAATTTAATTACTAAATCATCCCTATTAGAGTTGTAGTAGTAAGTAAATTGTAGTGAATTAAAATAATAAGCAGATGTCGTTTGAGTGAAGATGTGGGCTTTTACAATGTTCTCTCCCACATCCCATTATTTTGAAAAATTTACCATTACGTATAAATTAAAACTGTTCTTAATCTTTCATTAAACATCTATATATTAAAGGAGACAATAAAAGAGTATGTATTTTTCCAGCAGAAGACACACTCTTTTATTCTCCTTTAATTTATAAAAATTCTGCTACTCTCTGCAAAAAGAAACTTACAATTTAAACATCTATAAAGTTTAAGATTACTTTTGTTTGAATTAAATAAATTTAATATTTTTCAAATTTTGGATTATTATTAAGACCCCACATTAAGTGAAGTAAATAACCTGGGGGTTCGGAGTGTGGTCAATTAGGAGCATGGGGAGGGGCAGTTTAACTTATTTATGTCACTAGTAAGAATGTATAAAGATATTTTTTTCAAAATATTTTAACGAAATTATATTTTGTCATCTCTGTATTATTATTTTCTAAAATCGAAAATTTACTCAAAAGAGGCTTTTTTTACGAAGGGGGTACAAAAAGATACTTTTTCAAGATATGTTTTCGATATTATATTTTTTCATCTTTCTATAAAATATTCATTTAAATAAAAGTATAATTTCGGAGTTAATGAAATTTTATATTCTTATCAAAATCAAAAAATTACTCGTAACCGAGGGGTGAACCGCAATTGGAATTAGGTATACACGTCTTTGGAATTATGTGGAATTATTTTGGAATTCATTAGATAATTTCCCTAAATCTATATTGTCTTCTATGAATGAAAATGGAAGTGGAAGTAGGTGTACACGATATTAGGTCGCGGTTCACACCTTACCCCTAACTATTAAGAACGTGTGTGAAATTTTTTCTCTTAACGAAGGGTAAAAGATATTTTTTTTTTTCAAGATATTTTAACATCATTTTTTATTTTTTTTCATCTCCCTATAAAATATTCTTAAATAAAAGTATGTATAATTTTCAAGGAAATGAAAATTTATTATCCTTTCAAAATTGAAAAATAACTCATTAGAGGAAATCTATATTAAGTTTTCTCTCTTGGCGAAGGGTGCAAAAAAATCGTTGAGCCATTTTTGAAAAAATGACCAAAACCTAGAACTTGATCTGAAAGTGTTTTTCAGACTTTCGCGATTTAAATTCAAAATCCATCGTATCCAAATATTATTCCGAAATGTTAAGTCGAACTTGTTCAGAAATTCAAAATGATAATTTGATAATGCCATTCTAATACTTCATTTATATATTAGTATATATTAATGAAAGTAAATTTCTGGCTCCAACCTTAATTGAGCTAATGTTTTACGATATGTATGCAAAATGCTTTTCATTGTATTTTTTTATACGTAGATTTATCATGTTGAAAACAAAATCCAGTGATATTAAATGGAAAGATGATGAAAAACCACTTGCATACACAAATGTATCTCAATTTATTATCATTCTATTTGTTTTGTATCTATTTGAAACAGAATATTTTATGATTTTAGAATAACTCTTGCGTGATGTTCTTGTTTCACCAGCCTTGTTGAAATAGCTTAAATTTTTGAATGATATAAAGAGAAGTCCTTTGTTTTAACAGAATAATAATTCATTAAGTGCAGATAAATTTTAATATTTAATATTTTTTGAAACAATAGATAAGAGACATAAATTAGCACTTTACGTATGAATTTCACGTTTCTTACGAGATATTTTACTGTTAAATATGGACAGAGAAACGGCCTAGAAATCAAGATTATTAGTAAGAGAATCCTGAAAATCCTACATGGCTTGCGCACTCTCAAGATTTTCGAAATTAAGTGGTACTTCCTGGTGAGCCAATTTGAGCCGAAATCTCTCTAAGAAATTTCCAGATAAATATAACTTTAGTTTTAAATTGTTAGGGTTCGGTATCAAAGTAAAGCAGTATCATTTTAGTGCCGCAACTGTCTGTCTTTCTGCCAGAGCATTACAGTCCACAAATTAAAAGAAGATACAAACTTTAAATTTAAAGCTTTATGTAGGTATATTTATTTTCTAGAAATCAAAAATCATATTAAAATTTTAATCAAGTGATTATTTTGGAGACATTTGAGTTTTTTGTGAGATTGAAAATAAAAAAAATATTTTGAAGCTATCAATTATCTCTGTTAACATCTTATCAAGTTTAATTATGCCGAATTTATTTTATTTTTAAAATCACTGTGTGGGAGATTGTCAAAGTACCAATTTTTATAAAAATATTCATTCCTAACTGGATTTCCAAGCCACTGAACTTAAAATTATAAAAAAATTCTACAAATAGATTCTCTCCTTATCAAGCACAAATAAAAATGAAGTCCCTGGAGCACCGAGCGAGGCTCGGTAGCTTGTTGCCTCTAAATAGCTTAAGTTTTAAATTTCAAGGCTCTGCGACTTACCGAAGACGAGATATGAACGATTAAAATATTTATTTTGCGACATGACTAATTTACACGTTCTTTCATTATTTCAATAGAATTAAAATTTATACACGTCTAATAACTCATGAGACTTGATAAGTTCGCCAATTTTTAGCGAAATCGTTAGAGCCGTTTTAATATAATAAGATAAGATTTGATATCTCCAATATTTTAGAAGAAAGAATGATGGAGAAGAATGACTGAATATGATCTTATTGAACTAAGAAAGTAAGAACAGTTTATATCCTATTGTAGGAGAAAAATAAAGGATCTCTTTTAAAAATATCGTGAATCTACATTATCCAAATGAATCTTTTTTATTGCATTGGAAACAGCTGACATTGAAAAAAGTTCCAAGTTAGGAAAAATGTGCGGATTTTTTTTGACTTATGTTAAAATAGTTTATTTACATAAAAAGAAATGGATTCGCGAACAATTTAGTTTGGCTGGTCTGCTGCCAAGTTTGTCAACACAAAATAGAAACCAATCCAATAAAAAAAAAAACATGAGAACAATTAACGAAAAGATGATTCAGAAGAAACAGTCCTTTCGAAGATCCTACTTTAATTTGGTGAAGAATTTTTTTCGATATATATATATAGCATGTACTAATATGGCAAGTAGTGTGGCCTGATGTTGATTCTGATCAATTGACACTTCGGAGATCGTTAATTTAATTTATAGCCTAATTGTATCCCCGAGGCATATTTCATTTTCATATATCAATTATTATTTGCAATTTATTGATGACACATTTGATCAATGATAGAAAATAATCTAAAAATAAAAGAATCTTTTTATAAAATTAATAAATAATAATATATATATATCATTGGCGGTTGGTGACTTTTCAACCAGCGGATGAAGTCCAAAAAAGTATCCTTCATTTTAGAAATTTTATTTTAATCTTCGCTTTTATTGCAAATTTTAGCAAATACGGCATCATTTTCGATATAAGAAAATCTTAAATTTCTCCTAATTCTATTGTTAAAACAAGTTATGACTTGTCTAGAGCACTCTTAATTATTTCCGATCTTATATATTGAGAGTTCTAAGAAATGGATTAGTCCAAAGATGCTCGAATCATCTTTATTTATTCTATTTTTGTTTTATTACTATTGTAATAGTTCCTCAGCGAGAATAATTTTTATTTGAATAAAACTCGTCTGAACTTGTCTTTGACATGCTTGAACTGGAAGATACTTATACTAGCCAGGGAGTTCAAACCATCTATCAGCACCCTTTTCGAAAAAATCATTCATTTTAGTTGCCCCTTGAAACTATGCAACAATTTTATTTCATTTCTAGAACCAATATACTTTTCCGAGGGGTAAACCGCGATTGGAATTAGGTGTACACGTCTTTGGAATTATGTGGAATTATTTTGGAATTCATTAGATAATGCCCCTTCTTGGAAATGAAAGAGGAAGTGGAAGTAGGTGTACACGATATTAGGTCGCGGTTCATCCCTCGTACTTTTCTAAACAAAAAATGTTTTTTATAGAAATATTTTAAATAACGGATAATAATTTGAAAATTTAAAGATCCTCCTGAAATTTTGAAGTCGATATTTATGAAAATACTCTAAATGTTTGAAATTTTAGGGATGCGCCGCATCCACAGAATTCATCGACCGCACACCACTGATATATATATTAATTAAATAAAATAATTATTAAGTAAATGTCTATTTTTCCAGTTCACTTGTTGCAAGTTTTTGTGTTCTATCCTTAACAGATTATCAGAGCTTACAATGGACAAAGTAAATCAAACACATCTTCAAAATGGTATATCACATCAATTAGGTTTATGTATGTTTAATCATTCCTTAGAATGTATTCGTGCTCGGACACAAAATTTCAATTAAAACAGGTGAACTGTATTAAATTAAATATTTGGATTATGGCCGATGATCCTTGTCCATTTAGCTAGAACAATTTAAATTATATCTAAGATATTTAGTTATTTATGTGTGTTTAATGTAAATAAGTGTGGGAGTCAGATTATTTCGGTTGAATTTAAGGAGTTTGATTTGAACTCGAGTCCCAAATCCCTAAACTCGCTACACTCTTGATCAACCTGAGAGAATCAGAAGTAAATATCACCATCGTTTTATTCATTAACATTAACTAAAAAATATTTGCAAATATTTTTATACATAATTTTATAAATTTCATATCAAAGTATTTGAGGATTCGTTGTAGATATGTAAGAATTTTGGGGAAAAAATAAAAAAATTGTAATAATCACCAAAGATGGAAGTATGATGTGAATTCCATCCCTAGAAGTCATTCGTGATTAGATTGAAATCTAGTTTTAAGGTTAATGTAATTTGAAAGTATTTCAACCTAAGTGGATTTTAAGTTCCCTACATATCTTTTCCGGCTTTAATAAAACCAATAAATAGAATCATATATATTTACATTACATATTAGCGAATGACTGACTAACTTCCTTCGTAATACTAATATCTATTCACGGAATCATCACTCGATCATCGATTAGAAAGGAAAATTTTAATAAATATAAATAAACCTTTGAAATTTAAAAAGATAAAAACTAACAGACTAACAGATATTTTGACAAAACAATTATTATTTCGAAAATATAATTTTTCCGATGTTCACTTATTAGGGCTTTTTTGTAGACCGAAATGCCATGGTTCCGCCCAATTTTTTTAACCAAAATAGTTTCACCTGTTTTTGAGATATTTCGAAAAAAAGAAGCAAAAAACGCTTTTTTCATGCACGATTATAATACTTGACTATACCCTGTATGGTAAAGTAAAAATATATTGGTATATATTTTTGATATTCCTGACAATTATATTGCTAGTACATAGTTTCTGCATTGAACTAGCCTATCTTTAATATCTTTTTATGAAAGACATGTTAGTTTGTTTACTTATTTTGTATGTTTCAAAGGTACGCCCTATGTTCGCTAGGGGATGCGTATGATTCCACTCATTTTTTTTTTTTAGTTTGTTTAAAAGATCACTTTCCAACTTATTTTTGTTTACGATGTATAGGGAAGTATTGTAATCGTGAATAAAAAGTTTTTTTTTCAACTATTTTCGATATATCGTCGGGTTACTGCCAAAACAAGTTAACTCCACTTTAACTCAATTCGGAATTAAGTACTCCATTAGATTAAAAAATGTTCGAAAAATATACTGACAAAAAATCAGACAACTTACTTATTTTGATTTTTTTCAATCAATAAATCATTTTGAAGCTGTCACGATTTTTCATTTCAATTTAAATTTTCAAACGACGATTTCTCAAAAGTTCAAATTATGGAGTTAGCTTGTTTTGGCAGTAACCCGACGATATGTATCTCAAAAAAGGCTAAAACTGTTTTGATAAAAAAAAAAGAAAATGAACGTCGCTTCGCATAAATAAATAAATATATCTAATAGAAAATGGGAATTTTACAAATTATTGGAAATTCAATGAAAGAAATACCTAGAATTCACTAAACTTTAATTTTTGGCCGCTAAGCATTATAATTTTTTCATTAATCATTGTTTCATTGTCATTGTTGCACTATGATTTTCGATCCCAAAATTCAGTTAGGTGACCCATAGTTTAAGAAGCACTCTGGTTTAGACTAAGAATTAATGCCATAAATAAAATGATTTTAAAATATAGATGAATTTCCACAAACACACAAGGTATCGATAGTTTAAAGTTTGATTTTTTTCCTCTAATTTTTTCTTCAGGTTATTTCTTCAATTTAATATCTGATATATAGTTATCGCAAGGCATGAAAAAAATAGTTTCAACGCTAGGTTAAAGAAATTGTTAAAAAAATATACGGCAGAAAATTTCATCTTGATATTCACTCTAAGAAATAAATTAATAAAGTTATATTCAATCAGTATTCATTTTTTTAGGACAAAGTCTTTCAATATAAGTTGGATTATTAAAAAAAAACATATGTTTACATAAAATATTAGGCTACCAATTTTAAAAGTTTAATTTTTCAAGAATGAATATAATCCGTCGTAAAAAAGAGGAAAAATAATATCTTGAGATTTCTGAATTAATCAAAGCGAGGAGTTTTTCTTTTTTTCTTTTTAATATTTCTCAGTCTTTGCTAAGGTTACTGTGTGTGTGGGTTTTTTTTTATAGGCAAACACGGCATATGTGTGTGGGTGAGTTGTGCCCCATTGAAAACGCAACCTGCTCAACCAGTGTGGTGGTCGCCCACAGAAAAACGGGGACGCGCAAAACCCTGACCCTGGCTTCGTTCAGCTTCAGAAGCCCAGCCTTCTAATGGCTGTTTAGAAACATTAGGAAGAAATTAGAAGCTAGGACACGAACGTTCCAAGATTAAAAACAGCTTGGAACGTGAGAATTAGCTGGAAAAGATGACTTTTTTGTCTATTATCCAATTCTTGTCACAATTTATAAATAAAAAAAAAAGATTTATCTTCAAATTATCATAACAAATGATTTTTTTAATTCGTATGATATTATCATGTTAATTATAAAGAAAAGAGCGTCTGCCTTCATTTGTTTTTAAATGATTCCATAAGTTAGGGAACATACGTGGGCTAATTAATTCTTGAATAAACCGTGTATATTAATTAAAGTTGACTCAATCCGATACATGGAATACTTTGTTTTGGCCTAAAGCCCTAAAGGGGATACTAGAGGCAGTCCTTTATCTCTTATTGATTTTGCTATAAGGTGTAGGTCTGTAAGTACTTGGTTGGTTTCACAAAAATAAAATAAAGTTTTTTAAAATTCAATAATTAATTATCGGACTAGTCGTCCATCTTCAAAAGCTATGGAACAACTTTTATTTTTGTGAAACCAATCAAGGGTATTATACCAAAATGTTACAATTTTTCGTCTAGATTCAGCAACGTATTTCGTAAATTAATTCTGATTTAATAAGTCCCTAAGGATATTTGGCGTTTATGAACATAAATATTGGGTAGAACATAAATATTGCACAATCAAAAGAAAACCACTTTGATTCATTCTTTTTTAGAACAATATCTAAGTAAACGTCAAGCCACAATATAATTCAGAGCATAATCTTAATATAAACACCTAAATAAATTTCGTTTTGAAATACATATTTGTTTTTGAGGTAGAACGCAATCAAGATTTGACTGTACAGAAAAATAACCCATTATGGTAATGCGTAATGATTTTTTCAGTCAGGTGAGAAATTGGATGTTTTTTTAGTTTTTCAGCCTTATTTCCTTTACAATTGGATGTAAGCTCTCACATTGTTTACGATTTCTTTACGAAATTCTGTCACCCGTGTAATCTATAAAAATGATCAATTCATTTCTGAGAAATCTCTAGTAGTCTTCTCTACTAAGCTGGGGTAGTATCACCTTGAAATTTGATATCTTTTAGGGGAGATTTTAATCAATTAACTCTACGAACCCTTGTCATGGCAGGCAGAGTTAGATTTCAATTAGTTATTATTATAAGTAGTACTGGTAATCTTTAGGTGAAGTAAATTAAATATTTTTTTACTGCACATCTAGTAAAAACCAAATAATCCGAAAAACCTCACAAGTTATCCAACCTGGCTGTAAGTTAAATACTTTCAAATTAATAATTAGAATAGAAATATATATTCTTCTAATAAATAAGATTACTAACTGTACTTTATATTGAAAAGGTCAATGAAGATCACTGAAAATGCAATTACTAGTTTTTTGTTTTTACTAGTAAAAAATTAATAGTTTTATATTTTCATAAGACAATTAAGTAGTAGCTAAAAATTAACTTGTTATATAAATATATATTTTTTTCAAATAATTATTTTATAATAAAATTAAAAAATATATCCCTAAACTATATACTCGTATTTCTTGAAGAAATTGGAAATATGTTGATATAACATGACTTCCTTTTCGGGAATGTATCAAAATAGAGATGAGAGAAATAAATATAAATATTAAATATAGCAAATAAATAAAATCAATGAAAAATCTATTGACCGAACTCTGTACTACTTTTAAGGAAAGCTACATATGAAGGTACTACATGCGTACTACAGATTAATCATTAAGTGGGAATATTATTTTATTTTATAAGGGATTTTTATTAAACAATCCTAGAATTTCTTAACAAGAAAAATAAATAACGTTACTTGATGGTAAGTATCTAGTAAACTGAACAAAGTATAAAAATAAAAAGAAAATATTCGCTTAAATTAAGAGTGTTTTCATTGGCAAGTAAAAACAAACGACTATAATATTTGTGGAATATATAATATGTTTGCTAAACATCTCTTAAAAATAGAAAGAGAATTAAATGATGGCCAGCTTCTGCTTGTAATGACAATGTCTTTTAATTTTAAGATGTATAACCGTTTCGTTTTTACTGAAAAAAGGACTGGGATTTCATGTATATCTATCTCTCTTAATGTCTACCTAATCAATGGAAGCAACATGACCGAAGTAGAACTACCTGTAAAAAAATTGTAGCTTCTAGAAAGTTCTATCATATTTTGCTTGTGAGATTTATGAGATCAGATGCTTTCAACATGCCCAGATCATTAATTTGTGTTTGTAATCCACAAAATACTTCTTTCAGATATTGCTTGTCTTGAAGGAATGAAATCGGAACAGGAAAAGTTATTTAGTATGTAAATAAGGGAATATAATTTTAACCTGAACCGGCAATTAATAAATGTATGTGTTTCAATTATTCAAGTTAAAAGAACTCCCAATTTCGCATTACAAATTACATATTACGGAATTTAAAATGTCTGTACTTACTGTTTGTGGTAGCAAAAGGGAGAGAAGAGAAGGAGATGTACACCTGTAAAAAAAATCATCAATATAATAAAATATATTTTTATGTAGTAACTTTATAAGTAAGTAATCATTGATATATTTTATAGAAAAGCCTATTAAACAGAAATAAATAGATAGTATGTCCCTGATAGCCTATCTTCGAAGCCATAGATAGCCCAGAATATAAAAGACCCAACAATTGATAGTAGTAGATTGAAGAATTCCGGTTTAAATATCGTTAGCAACCTAGTAAAGTCCCTAACAACTAAAATAAAAAACATGGTACTACATCTTAGAGAGTAAACCTGCTAACTCACAATAAGGAAAGTTTACAGAGCAGAGAAAAAAAAATTAATATTGTTGTTATGGAAAAAACTATTTTTCACATCTTTTTCTACAACTTACGATTGTAATTTTAAGTAGCAGTTTTACTTGGACGATTCTGCATCTCTTTTTCTTTCGAACGGTATTAATATGTCATATATGATAAAAAGTGGAGTTAGCAGGTTTACACTCTAAGGCGACGATCACTCAATTTTATCGAAATCCTTAGAATCGTATTTCAGAAATTACGTAAAAAAACTAAAAGTTTTAGAATAAATTATTCTGTCATAAAACTTAGGGAACATAGTGAAACCTTTTTAAGATTATAATAGTTTGGAGTTGGTGGTGTTTCACAATGAGGAAAAATAAAATAATTTGTTTAAAATTCTCAATATATTTTGAGTTGTCATCTGTCCATATTTTATCATAAATACATGACGCTAAATTCGTGGTCTTAGTCAAAACCACGACAGTCAAAACTTAATAACAATCTAGTCAGAATATTTGTATCATAAACACATATTTTCAATAAAACTTATTTTAGACTAAGGACTTTGAATTTTATTTTATTTTACCCATAATTATATATTTTTTGTTCTATAGTAATGAAAATAAATTTTCTACCTAATCACAAAATTCGAGAATCGATTTGGAGATGGGATGATTCTTGTTTGCTTCACTTAACACAAGGAGGTGGATTAACAGTAATAATTTCGATATGAGTTTGTGAATGTAGGAATAATAAATGGCTTATAGATTATAGATAATAGGTGAGAGAAATATTTTATTGACCATAAAATGATGGGAAATGACATAATCTAAACGGATTGACTAAATCGAATAAAGTTGATTGGTTTTGGAAAATAGCTTATCTGGATCGATCGAAGCGAAAGCCTTGCAATTCCCTGTTCCTTTTCCAGTGATGAGTAAAATAGGCTCAAGAGTCAGTAGATGTGACCCTTAGTTCGGATGTATGTGTGTGGATCTTTCGGGTTTATTGGATGGCACTGCATTGCACCATCGCGTGCTAACTTACTACTGCCCTAATTGTTCCTTCTTAAAAGTCATTTTAAAAAATCAATTTTATAAATGATTTGCAAAATAGCATTTTAACTCGATTGAAAAATTCGTTATTTCAATATGATTTCCAATTAAGATTGGAAATAAAATTTATTTAATCTTATATAGCAGTGGTCTTCAAAATGTGCTCTGCGGAACACACTTTGAAGACCACGGGGACAATAGATCTCTGAGGGGTCCGCTGATAGGTGGTCCTGGATGAGCTCGAGTAAATCCTATTAATGGATAACCTCGAGTAATGCTATTAATGAGTATATTACATTTATTTTATGTTGAAATTTTTTAATAAAAATACAATACTTTTCTTTAATTGTCATATATCATAACATGATTTACTTTAAATATTAATATATTTTAAGATATACTTTTCTAAGGGTGGGATAAGGTTCACCGAAAAAAACCTTAATGTTATTAGGGCTCCGTGAGTTGATAGTTTGAAGACCACTGTTTTATAGTATAGTTTTACTTTAAATATTGAAAAAATTAATTTATCAATGTAAGAATAATAATTTTAACGATTATTTGAAAAAAGATAAGTAGCCATAATTCAAGCGGATACATCTACTAGTAGTAAAGTAAAGAATAATCTCTAAAGAATAATAATTTTCAAAGATAAAGACGTAATGGTAGGAATCCAAAGTAGTTAAAATTTCGCTCCAAATGGTGGTTTTTCCACTTTTTATATAAGAGGGACAATAATTTATCTTGGATAGTTTTAGTAAATTACTATATTTACAAATAAGCAACGTGTTTTGAGGCGACTGTGGGTCAGTGGCTAGGGTGTTGGGTCACTGACTCGGAGATCGCTGGTTCGAGACCGAGTCTCGGCAGATAGATATTTGCAGCCGCCTCCTCTTAGAAAGCAATGGTAACCTACCAAGAGTATAATTGCCAAGTGACCTCTCCAAATTAGCCGTTCGGAACCGGCGTTAAAAAGTAGGTCCCGTATATCTGTGTAAAACAACTAAACACACTCAGCACAGGTATATGAGGAAAGGCGCCGACACCCGTTTCGGGTATGAGTATGAATTTCTGTTAAAGATATTGTTAGCTTATAAGATCTGGCTAAATTCTAGTCATATTGCATTTTGAATGTACAGAATAAAAGTAAACTTAACATTAACTTTTCCAAAATTGTCTTTAGTACAATAGATCCTGTTGAATGTTGACTAGTTTTGGTTTTAATAGACTGAGAACATGTTAGATTGTGGACGTACTCTAGAGGCTTTTGTGATCTGCAAGAATTCATGCATAAATTTGAAACTTCTCTTGACTTTTTCAAGACGTTTTAATTTTTAATTCTGAAGTTGTTCTCAAGTTTAATCGAAATTCAACCACTGATTTTAATTAACGATGATGCCATGTTAATGTTGGGCATCAACGACATCAATACAATCTATAGTTAATTAATTAAAAATAATTGAGAAGTAGAAGAAAGCAGGAACCTCACTGTCTAGATAATCATCCGCCAATGTTCACCATCAAAAAGGGTAAAAAAAAATGAAATAAAACAAAAAGAGAAATAATTAATAATGGCTATATTTCAATAAATCCTATTATATTATCTGTCTCTATCCTTACACATTTTTATACTGAAATTTAATTGATAATAATTACAATGAAATAAACTAAAAAAGATATTAAAGAGAAAAAAAGAAAGAATATGTATGATATGGTAATCTAACTTCCCGGCGGAGTAGAGGAACAACTTTTAAAATCAGGATCATTTATAAAAAGTGGAAGAGGAAATGTGTGAAAAATAATATAGACTTATGTTGAGAGTGAAATCACTTGATAATTATTCAAATGTGTATTATAAGTGTTTCAAATTACAATGGAATTTCGCTAAAAATATAAATTTTCAATTTATACTATAAGTCTTCTTATTTTTAAACCTCTAAGTTTGTTTCTTCCAGAACATCATACCATCTTTATATATATACTATACTTTAAGTAATAAATTAAATATTCTTTAGGTATAGATGGGAATATAATTCTGGCCAAAATATCGGTGTTATAAATTTGTTCAGACTTCCGCCGTCGTTTCGAACTCTCAATGCTATCTATTTTCAGGACAGAGGCTTGCTAAGAAATATCAAATTCTCCAACAAATACTTTCGTCATTTAATTATTAGAAGATTGAAATTTATTGATTAGCCTCTTTCCTGAAGAAGTATACTGTTGAGGATCAAAAGCATCAGTGGAAGTCTGAATAATTATATTACACCGATATTTTGGCCTGAATTATATTTCCATCTGTACCTAAAGAATATTTTTTTTTTTTTTTGGCTTTTCGGCCTTTCTAGCCATAAGCCTAATTACGATACTAGTTATATATTTTTTAAAATTTGTCTCTACCCCCGGGGGTCAGATTTTAGCTGGATGCCTCGAGTCGGATTCGAACCCGGGTCCCCTGGTTAGCTCGCTGTCACGCTACCGCCTAGCCTGTCTGACCCCCCACCTAAAGAATATAAAATTTAGTCTCCAGCTTCACATCAATTGTTTTTCTGTCTAATATAATATATTTTTTTTATTTGAGACTTTATGTTAGAAAAAGAACTTGTCTTCAGCTGCAGTTTAATAAAAATATTTTCTATGGATATTTAATAAAATTTTACTGAGGAATATATTTTCTCTTTGAAAATGGAAACAGTTAATTGACGATGCATTAAATATATAGATGAAATATTTATATTAGACTGAAGATTATGGCAAGGCCTTCGAAACAATGATCTCATATATATATCAAAATTTTAAAATAAGAGGAATACATAATAATAAATGATTCAATTAATTATATAATGTTATCTACTCGATTATAATTTATTGTTAACAAAAAATACAACCTTCCCAAAGATAGCTTGACATTGCAAGTTCAATGTTTTTCCATATTCTGTATAATAAAAAAATAAAATGAAAATAATTAAATAAATAAACAAGATTAGTCATATCTCGAGAGATATACTAAAAAGCAAGTAATTTCCAAATCCCGAACCCTGGCTTAGATGATCTTGTCTTTTTAATAGGTCGATCATTGATACAATTAGTTTTGGTTAATCTACATACCAACAAATGAGAAGCTTTAAGGCACAGCTGGATTTTTGTAATATCACCGATGTTTGGATACAACGAATGTTGATTGATGTTCTTAAAACTCCATTCTGCGAACTTTTATATATTTCTGGTATTAATTTTATTTTTCATAAAATTAAAATAACGTCTTTGGAATGCAGTTAAGTTCAGTTGTGAACTTGATAGGATCATTGCATAATATGTATTACTGATATATGGTAATTAATTGTGTATAATAAGTTGTACAAAATGCATGCTGGGACAAGTTGTCAACTTTCTGCAATATTTCAATGTTAAAAGGTATTATAAAATTTGATAAAGGAGTTTGTATAATTTGCTTTGAAACTTTAGAACAATATGTAAGACCTTATTTATGTGTTGAACTGTGTGAGATAACTAACGTTGGTGAAAGTAATACACAAGTAGGTATAGATTAAGTTTATGTGCTTTTGTACTGTTGTTGATTCTGTAGAATTTATAGAGAAGAGGGTTCAATCTACTCTATTATTATCATTATTTTAAAATTCTATTCGAAAAATAGAAGTCTCTATCTTAGATGTTGGTAAATATTTATGTTTGTTTGTTTTTATGTTAGAAGGTTTCGAACAGGAGTCAAACTTGAGTGCCAAGCCTGCTTTTAGGGCTGTTTGGCTTGACCCTGATATTGTTAAAAATGTAGAATAATTGCTCTAATAATAATCTACTTAATCAAAAATAAAATGATAAAACACTCATTTGAATAAATTATTATTTTAAGGGCAAATTTTTAAAACAAAAATGTTGAAGTAATTTAAGTAGGACAGGGTTACATGATTTAAATGGGCTGAGAGCCTCTAGCCGATAATCATGATGGAATTTTAATGAAAATTAGCCGCATGAGAACGATATTAGGTTATAATAAAATCACAATATTATTAGATTAGGTATCAGAGATGTGTTAGAAAACCCCACTGAGGGTAACATGATTTTAGCAACAAATTTCCCAAATGTCTCAAGGTCCAAGAGCATACATTTTGTTAATGGCATGGAGAGAAAGGGGTTCACATTTTAAATTAAATTTTGGTGAACTTATATATAGAGAAGATGAGGATGAGGGGAGTTTCGAAATATTTCATTAATTCGAAAGACACATTCTTCTTAATATTGCCATAATGCAGTGGCGTAGCAGTGGAAGGATATGGATGTGCAGAACGAAGGCGTCGTAAAAACAAAAAAATGTGTTTTTATATTGTCTATTTAAATCTAGAAAGTTTAAATTCCATTTTAATTTTAAAATATGTTTTCATTATTGATTACATTAAAAAAAGGTTTGAAATGTTGTTGCTTTGTAGTATAGCGTGAAAAAGGGCAAAAATTATGGAAAAATGTATAGAATTTAATTTGAATAAATTAACGTGAATTGAATTAATTGAAATGTCTTTATCCTTTATCTCTATTCTAGTGTATAGTAAGTACTGAGTGGTGAACTGGCTTAATAGAACTGCAAAGAAAACGAGATGTATATTTATAATTTTTATGAGATAAGCAAATAATATGATGTAAGATTCATTAATAACTTTCTTCTTTATGAGAGAGAGTAATCATTTATTTATATAAAGAATGTTTTGAACTTAAGCAAGAAGTTAAAAAATGATATCAAAGCTCTAGAGAGGAACAACGATTGAATGAACGACAATATCGATTATTATATAATATTAAATATTTATTTGATTGTTGGAATGTGAATCCGACTCGAGGCATCCGGCTAAAATCTGGCCCCCGGGGGTAGAGACAAATTTTAAAAAATATATAACTAGTATCGTAATTAGGCTTATGGCTAGAAAGGCCGAAAAGCCAAAAAAAACTTATTGAAGTCCTATTTGAAACAATTAATCAGTATTAATGATATTTAAAGAAAAAATTCAGATCCAATTGCTATTTATTTATTTAATTATTTATTAAACGATGCTCTGAAGATGATGCCTCATAAGGCAGATATAAACAATTAAGTACACACAGTACAGTATAATAAAATATAAGTACCTATACTGTATTTTGGTTAACAATTCCCAACACAATGAGATAGCCACCCATACAAGGGACAGTACTGTAGCAACATCGGTATAGGCGAGCCAACTAGCGATATTCACTAGGAATTTAAAAAAATCCTTTAGAAATATAAATAACAGATTTTCAATACTTGATATAGAAACGCGCCTTTATATTGGTTGTATAGAAGTAATGAGAACAGCTTATCAAAAAGCCCATGATATAGATTCGATGAAACTTCTATCTATGTAAAATACAGAAAAATATTCATACAGGCTGCTGCAACTGGTGATATAATTATTTAAGGAACTTATTTTTTATTGTATCATGAATCATTAATTTATTTATCGGCATTTTTAATTTTTAATTGTTTTTCGTAAAATCAATTTATAATTGATTAAGGTTGCTCAGACAATTTTTTTCGACTAAAATTAAAAATTTAAACACATAAATTAATTATTTCAATTTAGATGTTAGCTAACATCATTTTTAATAGAAAAATGAAATAATTTAATTAATAAATATATATTTCTGACCACAGTCAGGAGATTTATTTATTTTTAAGTGAAGCCGGAAGATATTTTCGATCTTTTAGATTTGAATATTTACAAAACCCTGGGTCAGAAAGAGTTTTTTTAACGTTACCTACGATAATTTATCTATATAAATAAAAGTTTTTTGTTTTTTCTCATCATACGATTTGGCTAGATTAATCGAAATATATGCTTTCAGCCAACATTCCCTATTCACTACGTGTTAAAAGTCCGATTTTTAATAATTAATTACACGAAAACCCTTGGTCAGATCTTTTTCAAAAAATTATTTTATACGTATTTGTTATCGATTAATAACATATTAAAAATTCAGATTTTTAATCCAATATTGCCTTAATGTCCGAGCAACCCTTAAGTCATATTAAATAAAGAATATTGGCCAAAACTGCTTTTACTTTACCATACAGATATGGTCAAGTATTGTAATCGTGCATGAAAAAAGTGGTTTTTTTTCCTTATTTTTTTCGAAATATCTCAAAAACGGCTGAAACTATTTTGATTCAAAAAATTGAGCGAAACCATGGCATTTCGCTCTACAAAAAATCTCTAATAAGTGAACATCGAAAAAATTATATTTTTCGAGATAATAATAATTGTTTTTGTCAAAATGTCTGTTAGTCTGTCTTGTTAGTCTGTGCGTTACCTAATTTTTGTGGACGAGCTAGCTCAAAAACTAGTGTGAATATCGAAACTAAATTTCACACGTAGTTTTGGTCCATTGAGATTAAGAGCTGATTAAATTTTGGTGCATATCGAACCAAAATTAAGGGGGGGGGGTTAAAAATTAAAAATCTAGGCTATTTGAGCAAACTCAACCAAATTTTGTATACATAATTAGTGGGACTCCAGAAGTCTAAAAATGCAAAAACTAACCGCCCAAAATGGGGGGGGTCAAAAATGAAAATCTTGGCCATTTACCAAACTCAATCAAATTTTGTATACATAATCAGTGGGACCCCAGAAGTCTAAAAATGCAAAAACTAACAGCCCAAAATGGGGGAGGGGGGGGGTATGAATTACTCATGAAGTTCAGATATTCGGTTCGCATTTTTATAAATATTAATAGGTGAATAAAACATGTAACGAACGATAAATTTAAATATAAAAATCAATTTATTTTCAATAGAATATTTTTCGTTTTCTCTTGAAGAAATATCCTACATTCGAATTCTTTTTTAATTATTTATCCTCATGATATATTTTAATGTTCACATAATAAATATCATGTGTAAATATAGATGGTAGGCAAACAATTTATCATTTAAGTAAATAGTGTAAACTGATCGTTCTTCGAGTTATTTTATAAAATTATTTTAGTTTAGGCTTGGAGTTATTTATGCACTTTCACTATAATTAATAAAATTTTAAAATTGAATAACTATATAACTAAATATATTTTTTCTATAATTATTAAATTTATTTTTAATAATTTTGAATTAAAATATAATAAAATTAGAAATATTGAAATTAGAAGAAAAAAATGGTTACGTATTAATAAAAAATAAAAAAGATTCTCCGGAATCGAATCTAGATAATAAGATCTCTAAAACTTTTTTTTTATTAATTTATAAATATCAAAGAGCATTTCAAATAAATTGAAAAAAATTAAAATTAAATAATTAGAGTAATTTTCGAGAAAATGACAAGAGATCTAAACCCACCTCAAAAAAAGGGGTACTTTTGGTTGTCTGATTTTATCCAAAACCTTGCTGTGTTATTCACATCGGATTGTACTAAAGTGGCTACTGGTTTTTCTCTCATAGCCACTGGAGTTTCGTGAATCAGCCTTTTTTATTAATTAAATATATATTCAATATACATATATTTTTAATGTCTTAAAGAAAAAAATCGGTTTAAATTATTTACTTAGATGACAAATTGTATAAATACACATTAATTAAGTAAGATTTAAGTAAATTAATAGATACCATCCATGTACTTATTTAATAAAAAATTATCATGTTTTTGTGAAGATTTCAAACACTGTTTTAGATGTTAAGACTGTTTGGGAAGATAATTGAAAGTGATAGTGACCGTGAAATGACTTTTAAAGGGAAATCAAGTGTAAAATTGTATTTGTTAAACGACTACATTCTGAGACATAACATAATTAAAATTAAAGACGAGGTATGGTTTAGATCTTGTTCTTATTAGGCTTCAAAATTCTATTTAAATAATATAATTCGTTGTAGTAGATTCATGTGTAACTTAAGAAGTCGACTTAAGATTACCTAGAAAACACGATTATTAACTAAGTATTAGAAAAACAACACATGGTTAGGCTTAAATGTCTTGAAAGAAATGAAAGATTTTAACGCATTATATGGTACATAGGTTTAAAGTGTTTTCAAAGTGAAATACTAGAATTCGAGTGAAGTCATGTCCAAATTAGGAGTCGTACCAGGATGAGCTTTATCTTTCCTTTGCCAGGATATAACTTCTTCTATGATATGTAACAAATTAATCGTTCTCTAGGGGTGGTTTCCTGTTGACTTTTCCTGTATTTGGCAATGTGCGTGTAATTTTCGATAATAAAAATTAAGTACAGGAGAGGGATTCTAAAACGCAGTGGCCAAGCTCTGAAATGGCGTTTCTATGTATTTTTAAAATTTTCACGATTATTTATTCATTTTCTTAGAAAATCATAATATAATGTCATCTATTAGATCCGATGGAATGGATTATTTTTAATTATGTGTCAGAAGGGTTGTTTTTCACCCCCTCGGGAATCGAACCCGAGTGCCAGTAACAGCAATCCGGGCCATCTGGCTCACCTGTGATCGTGAGACTTTACAAATTAATCGGATGTTTTCTACATTTGATTCAATCGCAAATCAAATGTAGGGAATTTTTGTCAAATATTGAGTGAAAATAATATTTGAACTTATATATTTCTAACTTGAAATAATGATCTGAAATAAATTTTTTATAATTTTTCTAATTAATATAACAAAGAATGCAATTGGATGTTGATGAAAGCAGTCCACGGTGGTTGTAAAAAAATAAGACTATAGAGGTTTTATTATTTTACATTTATTTACTAAACCGACGTTTCGGAGATTTATTCTCTCCTTCTTCAGGGTAACAAAAAGTCAGTTGAAGAAGGAGAGAATAAATCTCCGAAACGTCGGTTTAATAAATAAATGTAAAATAATAAAACCTCTATAGTCTTATTTTTACAACCACCGTGGACTGCTTTCATCAACATCCAATTGCATATTTATACCAGTCCGTCTCCTAAAGAAAATCTCTATCAATAACAAAGATTAATTGCCATATCAATGAGAATTGTTTTTAATTTTATTTGAAAAAGATATTTATCGCGAGACTACTGCGGATTACGCTATTGGAGTCTGCGGAGTCTTAAGTCTGGACCAAGAGAGAAAAAGATGTGATCCACTTAGCTACAATCCAACGTCATTTCGCGTATAGCCCGCTAGACATTCGGATGGATCACCAAGTGAATTTGAAATCTCAAATGTTATATATTTAATCTCCCAGTCCAGAGCGCTCGGTCTATTAGCATGTATGTTAGATGCTTGCCATAAATTAATCGAATGTTTTACATTTGATTCAATCGCGAATCAAATGTAGGGAATTTTCTCTTGGTCCAGACTCTCAAGACTCCGCAGACTCCAATAGCGTAATCCGCAGTAGTCTCGCGATAAATATCTTTTTCAAATAAGCGCGGTCAAAAACAATTCTCATTGATATGGCAATTATTCTCTGTTATATTAATTAGAAAAATTATAAAAATTTATTTTACAAATTAAGATAACAATCTTTGAATAAAATATTTAACGCGTTTACATATGTCATTGCACCTCAGAGGTGAGCCAGATGGCCCGGATTGCTGTTACTGGCACTCGGGTTCGATTCCCGAGGGGCGAAAAACAACCCTTCTGACATATAATTAAAAATAATCCATTCCATCTGATCTAATAAATGACACCATCTTATGATTTTCTAAGAAAATTTGTATCTATTACCATCGACAAATTGAAATCTTTCATATTTATTCATTTAATTGAAAATTTTAAGAAATTTAGAAATAGTAATTAGACATTTAAATTAGACTTTGAGAAAATATCATATCATATAAGGAAATTAGCATTTAAACTATAGGCAAGTCTTTGTTCTAAATTCCTCAGGCTTGAATAAAGGAAAGTGATTGACATTTTTTTTATTAAAACATAATATGATATATCTAATGGATGTTTCATTATAATAATACAATCTCACTTGTAAAGAGGGAAAGTGAAATTCTGGTTACGTTTCATTTAGGTATGAGAAAAAACTAATAAAAAGCAAGCGAGGTTGAATGTTCATTTGGCTTCTAATCCAAGCTAATGGCAGTTTCCCTCTAACTGCAGGTTCCATGAATGTTACTTGATGGTTTGCCGACGAATGTTTATTTTCGTCTAATCCGAAGGGAGGAACGGATGCCAGCGAAGGCTTTCAAACAAGATTTTCTACTAGATACTAGACAAGGATTCTATCGCACTCAACTTTTAATTAAAGAAAAGAGGGAAGAAGTGTGAAAGTACGAAGAAAAGAGAAGATGTTAGTCTGTTCTATTCAATTAGAGGTCTTAAGGGTGGATGAGAAGTATAGTCAATCTCAAAAGAAATGGTAATTAATAAATTGTTGAAATAATACAAGATAGACAAAAAGTTGGTTATAATCGGTTAAATATAATAATTTAAAGTTATTTCTTATTAAGGTCGCCAAAAAGGTATTAAAAAATAAATAAATATAGTGTTACTCCGTTGTGTGTTGCTAAAGTTTGATAATTTGCATTGTTTTGTTTTTTGATTTTTTGAAATTTTATATGATATTCAAAAACTAAATATTTTAGTTAATAAACATAACTCATTAATTGATTTTTAAAAAAATAGAATATCAAACGTATCTGACAATAAATAAATAAATAAATAACCTACCTAAAAAAAAGAAAAATACTGATAATCATGTAGTATTTTTTTTTTTTTTTTTATTTAGGGAAAGTGGTGTGGATTTTAGGTAAAACATGATATTAATTAATAAAGTAAAGGAGTGTAGTTTCACAATGAATAAAATAAAACTCAAAGAGGTTTATACAAACTCAATATATTTCGGATTATTAGTCCATCATCTGGAGTTTACAGATTAAAAACTGTTTGTAATCTGTAAACTCCCGATGATGGACTAATAATCCGAAATATATTGAGTTTGTATAAACCTCTTTGAGTTTTATTTTATTCATTGTGAAACTACACTCCCTTTACTTTATTAATTAATCATGTAGTAGATCAGTGGTTCCTACCCTAGGGGTATTTACCCTCATGGGGGTAAAATGGCTACTTGAAGGGGGTAATTAGACTAATTAATATATGTTGACGGTAAAACGATTTCAATTTTTCCGCGATGGGGCGATGGATTGCTCCGGTACGCATTTGAAGTTTGTCTAGACATACTATAGAGTTACCATAATATTTTTTTATCAAACCGAGACAATTTCAAGAGTCTATTCGAAATAAAAAAATATGATTTTACATAGAGAGAATTATATTCAGCAAAGTATTTAAGATTCAAAAAGTTAACTTTTTTATGAAGTGGTTAAGAAAGAAAAACAATTAAGTAGTAATGATTTTTAATTACTCTTAATCACTAGCATGAAATAAGGTTAAAAATTATTTTCCTCCCAGGCGGCTCTAGTATTAAATCACGCATAAAAGTAAATATTAATTTGCTCATTGTGCTTTAAAATGTCTGAAAAGCGGGGATAAATATTTTTCAACTATGATTTTTTTCTCTTTGTGTGTCTGAATTCCGATACCCACAATAGCCCAAGAACGGAAAGTCAAAAAATTCGTTTGTATTTATTTATAGTACCTACTGATTAGATTTTGGAATTTCACGTTCAAAAGGCAGAAAATATTATTTTTTGAAATATTCTATTAAGATTTTAAGAGGATGTTATAGTATAGCCATAAAAGACAATTTATATTTATGTTTATTAATAATTAATAGGGCAGCTTTAGTGTACCGAGTCTTGAAAAAGTTTTCAGTTTTTTATTATTTAATGTGCGGGTGAGCGATTCTTTCATTTGAATCTGATCGATGAAAATAACTATAAATAGCTCGGCTAGAATGATCTCCCTTTCTTTAGAACTAAGGTGCATTGCAAGGATGCTAAATACATGTTCAAACCTGGCCAAATACAAGTTCTAACTTGTTCCAAACTATTAGAGACTAATTTCTTAATTTCTATTATTCTAGGAATGGTCTTTTGCACTCGGACCAAAACGATACTCGGTATGGAGAGAATATTCAATTGGACTTCATTAAAATTCAGACAAAATGTACAAAAGAAATTACTTGTTACGGCTCTAACTAGCAAGGGTAGCGCGTGTTGAAAAAGTTTTTACTTTTTCTTCTATTTTTTGAATTTTTAATCGCGTCCAGAAATTCACTGGAATTTAGTACACTTAACTTAATTAACTTTGCCGAGGCAGAACTTAATAATTTTTTTCCAAAAAACCGAACAAAATGACAAACTGACTGGGACACTTGAACCATACCTTCAAACCGAGACGTATGGTAGATATATAGCAAGATATCACTGTTGTTCACATACTCAGACATAAATAATCTGAGCTACAGCCGGATGTCAGATCGGACTTTTTAATCTTTGAAAAAGCTATAATAAAGTAACTTTCAAAAATATGAAATCACAATGAATTAATTTAACTTGATTTTAATTTAATATTCACCTTTATTTTATAAACCTAATTTATATAAGAAAATATTTATCATACGATCAAATTTCTACAAATACAAACTGAAGGAACATTGAGGATTTTTAGTAAAAAAAAATGATTAATAATCAATAATCCTAATAAATTTTTAGTTTTATTTTCTCATAATGTACTATATTTTTTGAACAAGGGTTAAAGTACATGGTTTGCTTGGTCACAAGAGTAATGCAACTGAAAAGGTTAGGAAACACTAGTAGATGATCTCATTACGTTTTTGGGATACAACTTTGTCGATATTATTATAAAGACTATGGCTAGTTTTTGAGATTTATTTTTGTAATGTTACTGTAAATTTTTTTTTAAGAAAATATAAATTAGATTTTGATTTGATTTCATCATTTTTTTTTTTTTTTAATTGAAAATTTTACGTGGAGAAATCTCACTCACTAATCTTTTAACAGCTAGTACTCGAGGGCAATAAGGAAATTCGGTCTATAGAATATTATTCAAATAAAACTAAAACTAATACCTAAATGCCAAACTGTCAATATAATAATAAAATCAAAATGTTTATAATATACATTTAGTCGGAAAATGAGGCTAATTTCAGTTTTTTTCATATCTAGAACAAAGTTCAGTAGAATTAATTATCAAACTTTTTCTATGAAATATTATGAAGTGTATTTATGTTGAATGAGACGAAAGGCAGTATATTATAAATCCTTTTCGCAATTTCTTTTTATTATATAATGAATAGAAATAAGAAACTGGACTTAGAGTGTTAAAAAAGAGCTGAAATAGAAAAAAAATAATCATGGAAAAATGTAATTATTATAAATTGCATTCAACTTGATTCAAGCATAGATACAAAAATAACCTTCCCTAAAGACCTAGGGGTAAAATAGTTTTATTGGATCCAGGTCACGTCAATTATAGACCATCGCAATAATAATTAATAATTTTGCTGACTAAAAATGAGGTAAATTAATATATACTTTTAAAGTTTTAAATTAAAAATATATTTTTCACAATTATAAATAAAATATTTGTTTTTAACATTTATATTATTTAGGTTAATAACATTATTTGAAAATTGCAAAAAAAGGAATGTATGGGAATTTTTAAGATCTATAAAAAAGTTAACGGCCAGGTAAACGTATTTAACTTTAATTAATAAAGAAATGTAAGGCCAATTTGGTAGTAGAAATTCTTTCGAATAATAATAATAATAAATTTAAATTAAATAATGAGCACACTTGGCAAATAGAAGAGATAAAATCTTATTTAGATAAGTTTCTTGAATGATTTTGAAAAAATATCCAATAAAGTATTTTATCATCCATTTTTTTTCTTAATTGAACAAATTAAGAGATGGTATCAGAAAAATTTGAGGGAATAAAAGTGTTGACATGATAATTAATTTGGTCAAAGATAGACCGTCATTTGTTTTTTCTTTATCAAGGCTAATTTTGGCATATTTTCATAATGATAGAGAAAATCATCAACTCCCGAGATTAACTAAAGTGGAAAAGGGCCTAGATTCTAAATAAGAGGGTTGCTTCCTGGCCCTTTCTAATCGAGTTAAGTGCCTCTTCTATCTATGATGCATAACCTAATGGAATTCGAAGGGCGCACAGTCAGGTCATAGTGTGGATAGAAGGGTTGATAGGGTTTAGATTAATTAGGAGCACAAGAAAACCGTGAGCAGCTAGAGAGATTGCATGCACGGGGAGAGAAGAAATTCTAACATAAACAAATCATCCTTCTCTACAAGAAATGAAACCAAGTTAGTACTACTCGATCTAAGAAAGCAAAGGTTAATTTGATATATCTATATTTAGTCATTTTGCTTTCACAATAAAAATCTCATCTTAAGTATATAATAAAAAAATAAATAACAAATTGAGAATGCGCTCATTATTAAATCAAACCTCTGGAATATTCCTAGAGGGCGGTAGGTACTCTAATTTAAAACAACATGCAAAATAGGCTCAGAGATCGAAATCGACCAATGAACAAAAAACCAATCACAACGGGTTGAAGCAAATGTGAGAAAGCCATAAAGCGAAATTTGTGTTGTGGTTTTTTTTAATAAATGACCACAACGCGTTATAGCATTGAACAAGTGCCAGATCGCGGATGGACGCTTGTGAATGTAACCATATTGCGTTGTAAAGTCCTGTACAGAAAACAATTTAGTAATTATGCACTAAATATTGACTTCCTATGCGATTTTATTCATGCAATGAATTCACAATTACACACACAAATTTTACTCTAAGTGAAGCTTAGTGGGTCTTAAAGAACCTTGCGATAGAACCAAATAAAAGCAAGCAGTTGCATCAAACCATACTTCTGGCTGATGATGATAATACTTTTCAAGTCAATTATAAATATTGAAGAAAATTTCCAGGTCCTGGAAACTATTACGAGAAAACAGATATACAGTCTCAATGCAGATATTTTTCTCAAATTACGAATATGTGAACCGCATATGAGGTGTACCTAGAGACCCACAAAGCTTCACTTAGAGTAAAATTTGAGTGTGTAATTATCAATTCATTGCATCATTAAAATCTCACAGGGAGCCAAAATTTATTGCCTAATTAATAAAATGCTTTCTGTACAGGACTTTACAACACAATATGGTTACATTCATAAGGGAGTGAGATTTTAAAAAAAACACTAGGTCCTAGTCCTCTTTTAAAATCTTATCCAATAGGAAGAGGAAAGTAAAATGTTGTGTAATTAAAAAAGAAGGGGTAAATAAGTCAAGTGCATGTCTTGAATATAATTAGATAATAAACAGTAAGATCTCGATAATATTGTAAAACAATTAAAATAATTCCTTTGTACCTTTTTAAAAAATGCTTTTATGACATAAATTATTGGTATGTAGATAATGAAAGCTGGTCATATATGGATAAATGGAAAGGCTAAGCCTGAAAGAAATTCCTTGTCTAAGGACTTAAATAAGGAAATGATTTACTCAACAAACATTGATGTTTGTAAAATTACAAAACAAGCTAATAAAGATGAAATTTTAATACTAGTATAAGTAAAAAATGATAAGTTAAATCAATTTTAATAAATTATATTAAATTAATTTTATTAGTTTTTTTTTTAATTTTAAAAACTAGGTAACTCTTATTATTATATGTATATGTGATGGTGTCAGGAAAAAGGGTCCTTATTTCCACCTGGTCAAAATTAAACTAATGTCTAGTCTAGAGAAACAACTGATCAATAAAAAACGTTTTTGTCCTGCCCAAAAATTCCAAAATTTGACTCAGTTATTAATTTTTGAATATTTAGAAGTAAAAAACGTAGTTATAAGTTATAAGTTATAGCTGTTTAAATATTGACAATTTTTAAGAAGGCAAAAATAGGGCATTTCTTCAATTTATACCCTCGCTATTAATCTATTCCGAGTGAAAATTTGTTGCCAAATACAAATATGTTATCAAAAATTATATCCACATTTAGCTCACATTTTAGCCATTCCTGAAAAAACTGGTAGGTGAAGATAAGGCCCCTTTAGCATATAGAGTTTTAGTGTTGTATTGATTTAGTCATTGCTAGAATATAATATATTTTAAAGAATTGATGTGCACCAAGCACCAAATATATTTCCCTAAACTTTCAATTAATTTAAATCAAAGTGTGTATAAAATAATTACATAGATTTAGTTCAGAAGTGAGTGATCAATTATATTTTCGTAATTAATATTTTGCCTCTCTAGATCAAATTGAGGAATGATGAAATCTTTGTAAATATTAATTCATAATTTAACAAGCCCCTGTATGTCTGCAACCCGGAGGAAGTTATATTTTCTGGAAACGCCGCTAGGATCATATCTATTCAATGTTTAAATAATTAACATCCTAGGCGGAGTTAATGAGTGTCTGTGTATATTTAGCTAAATTATGTCAGTATTTACTTTTATTTATTTATTTATCAAATAAATAACGCACCTTTAAGATTTTGATTTAATACATTAATAAAGTCAAGTAGTTTGTAAAATTACTTGACTTTATTAATGTATTAAATAAAAATCTTAAAGGTGCGTTATTTATTAAGTATTATTAAGTAGTTTGTAAAATAGAGGCGACTGTGGGTCAGTGGTTAGAGTGTCGGGCCTGAAGAACGCTGGTTCGAGACTGAGTCTCGGCAGATATTTTCAGCCGCCTCCTCTTGGAAAGCAATGGCAACCTACCAAGAGTATAATTGCCTAGTAACCTCTCCAAACTAGCCGTTTGAAACCTGCTTTAAAAAGTAGGTCCCGTATATCTGTGTAAAAAAAACAGCTAAACACACACAGAACAGAAGAAGTTTGTAAAATATTTTTTTGGGAAAATTAAAATTTAAATTCTCGAAGGCTATGAAATAAATATTCTGCTCTTTAAAATTTTAATTTTAATAAAATTAATCATAAAAATAAAAGCTTCAACAGCTTCATTACTACTAAATATTCTGCTCTTTGTTTAATAAATGTCCCTTAAAAAGTATTTTACAAGCGTGAAACAAAATTATTTAAAGGAGGATAATAAATTAGATATTAATCGCTCAAATTACGAATCGATGATAATAAATTAGGACAATTTTAAATTATTTCAGTTTCCATTAACTTTTATTTATGTCCTATTTTCAAACACCTAATGACTCGCTTCGTCAACTCGTTTTGAAAAAATTGATCTTTTCTTTAAGTATCTAGTAAAACCATTGGAACTGTGAATCTAAGATTCCTGAGAAGGCCTGTTTCGCCCCGGAGCTTCTCGTTTATTCCCTTTATCTATGTCTTGTCTTTCTTTATTCGATTCCCTCTCATGGGAGGATCACTAGTTTCAGTTTTTGGACCATTTTAAATGATAAATTCTTGTCAAAGAATAATATCTTTCTACTATAGACAATATTTAATTTATAAATCAAATAATAAAAAAATATTAAGATTCAATAGGAATCAAGGGAATAATTCGGTTTCCCTAAACATGAGTTCTGTGTTTTATTTAATTATTTATTTTGGAGGGGGAGGGATAATTTAGTTATAGTTTTTTCTTTGAGACATTTGTATTTTATACCGAAATCTATATAGAAACAGTAAATAAAACTTTAGTAATTATATTAAAGTATATTGTTGATAGAGGCGACTGTGGGTCAGTGGCTAGAGTGTTGGGTCGCTGACTCGGAGATCGCTGGTTCGAGACCGAGTCTTGGCAGATAGATATTTGCAGTCGCCTCCTCTTGGAAAGTAATGGCAACCTACCAAGAGTATAATTGGCAAGTGACCTCTCCAAATTAGCCGTTCGGAACCGGCGTTAAAAAGTAGGTCCCGTATATCTGTGTAAAACAACTAAACACACTCAGCACAGGTATATGTGGAGAGGCGCCGATACCCGTTTCGGGTATGGCACTCGAAGAAGAAGAATATTGTTGGTCGTTACAGTCAAATAGTCGTTGCGTCTCAAGCGAAGATAATGAATCGCAATTATCAGTGTTCCCTTTTACGAAACACAATAAATTTCAATGATTTTAGACTGGCTTTGGCAAGGCTGTAAAAATATCAAATGAACATAGGTCCGCTAGTTTTAGAGTTTTATTAAGATCACCTGCCTCAAATCCAAGCCTAGCCAAATTTTGAATGATTAAATGTTCTGGTTCTAGAATGAGGTAAATATTTAGAAATAAAATTTTGCTAGAAAGCAGGGACAAAAGAAATGAATTTTTTTCTTTCTTATTTAACCGCAATCCACTATTGTGCAATGAATATTTATAGTGTAATGACTCTTTATGATGAATTATTGATTTTATAGAATCTGTACTAAAATGCTTGGAAGTCCTTTTCGATAGGCTGTGAATTAGCTGCTTCACTAATTGCCTAAACCTGAATGAGCTAACAAGAGCCGATTAAACTTTAACTTTGGGGCTAGACGTTTTATTTTAAACAAATTTTCAGTAAGTAATGATAAATATAACTAGAAGTACCAAATCATTGAGTAGTTAGCATGGTGCTTTTTCATGCTGATGACTAGTATATATTTACCATCAGTTAAAGAAAGCTTCAAAATTAAAAATCCAAGATACGTCATGAGAATTCTAATAAATTTTCGAATTTCCCTAAGTGGTTAAACTGAAAAAATTGATTACCAAAGCCTCAACCAAAAAGAATAAAACCGATGCTTTCAACTGGTCACTGGGTGAAACATTTATCGTGTAATGCCAATATATTTCAGATAAATATTCCTGAAATATCACAATAGTATTAGAATGATATTAATGTAGTAATGCGGAAATACTACTCTGCAATATTCGGGCCCTATTAAATAAAATATTAACATATTTTTAAAATAATATCATTGTAATATTATTGTTATATTTCAGGAATATTTTTCTGAAATATATTGGCATTACACGATATGATATGTTTCACCAAGTGACCACGACATATATATACAAATAAGAATAGGTTGAAAAGTTTTTGTTTTGCCGAGAGTAGCAGAGTTGTTGATTCACAAAGAGAAACAAAGAGGTTGTCCTCTGCTTGATGCAAACATACACACATACACACATATATATCGAGATGATATATCTGTATATATATATTATTTATTTGTTTGAGACTATAGACTTGGTCTTCATCAGTCTTTCTTCAATTATAAATGTTTTTCATGGAGTCAATATCATATGGATATTGAAAACTTGGTGTTCCTTCGTCACTGGTGGTCGGGTAGAAACTAATAAAGACATTCTTTTCGGTTCACGTATAACAATATGTTTCCCTTTCTCCTTGTTTTACAACGAGAAAGGCTGACAATAGAAGGGTTTTTCTTTTTTTAAACTATAGTCTCAAACAAATAAATAATATATATACAGATATATCATCTCGATATATATGTGTGTATGTTTATTTGCATCAAGAAGAGGACAACCTCTTTGTTTCTCTTTGTGATAAGAATAGGTATTATAAAAATTGTTTTAACTATATAAGAATATGTCAATGGTCTTGCTATGTACAAACCACCGGCTTGGGGCGGAAGGGATTACTGGAGTTAAGAAACTTGTGGAGCGATTAATTCTGCCTCAGGTGACCACCTACAGATATTGAGTGATGCTGACGTTTTTACAGTCTTTCTAATTACATCCAAGGTGCATTTTCATTCAATTGCAAAATTGATTAGGAAAGTCTAAAGAAAGTCAGGAGTTGCGATACTCTAATTTCGTTAGAAATGCATGAGTATATTATGGCATTGCCAGTGTAAGCAGAAGCTGGCCAATACATATAATAAGAATATACCTACAATTTGTTATTTATTGATTGGGAATATTTATCTGAATTCCACTTGAAAATTAATCCATTGAGTTTCGTTCCAGATATTATAAAAATCAACTGGTGTGTTCACCACACGACTTTCACATTTTCATTTATTTGAAGTCATCGCGTCACTCCTACTTTACACCCCCCTTACTTTATTTCAATCGGATTAAAAATTTGACACAACTAATAACTCATGACACTTGATAAATACACTAATTTTTAAAAAAATCGTTCAAGTTTTTGAGAAAATAGAAAAAAAACGAAAAATCTTTCATGTAAATGTCCACTTCCGATCTTCCGATTTCAACCAAAAACTTGCTGTACTCCTTCTAGCCTATATCGAGCTTAAGTTTCGAATTTCGTAGCTCTGAGAGTTATGGTTGCGATACGCAGGGTGGGTACATACGTACATACATACGTACGCACTGACCAATGGATTTTTGGCCCCTTTTTGGCCTCTCGAGACCACAATTTCATGTTTTATGCCCTAAACCCGATTTCCAACTATTAAGGGCATCGATTCCTTCCACCTAGAAATTACAAAATGAAATTAATTTTCTTTATCTCTAAGATACAAGTTCTCAAAGAGTCAGGACCCAGGCAGGCCATTGCAATACTTCCCCATTATATTCTATGAATATAAATGTGAAAGTAAACATTGTCTTAATAAATACCTACTTGTTGTCATTAATTGATTTTTAAGAAAAAAATCAATTTCGATTTGATTTTCATAACAGTGACATTAAATAATTATTTATTTTTAATAAAACAGAGAGACGTGAATGATGATAAATGAACGAATGTCAATTGAAGTTTTATTTATTTATTGATATTGAAAACGAAATTGAAATGGGTAGCTCAGCTCCAAGAGAAGTTGGAGCGAAACGAGCTCCCTCTTTTCCTATATACTTGGCTGTAGTTTTACTGCCAAGAAAAAAAGATAAATAATGCAGGAAATGTTAAATTTGGATAAATAACACAGAAGAAACATTATCTATTTTTGGGTTCCACGTGCAGCTGGTAAAAAGGCAATGTTCTCGACTCAAGCTACCCTTCATTAACATGTTCAAAGCGTACGTCATATTAATTATTGAATAATTTTTTTTTAATTTTGTTCTGCTAATCAAATGATTCTTTCAGCAAGGGATTTTTTGAACTTGTTTTTTAGCTATTAAGTCTAAAAATAAATTACAATTTCTATAAAGGCATTCAAGAGAAAATTGAAAGATTTATGCAACGTTTGTAGATCATTTATTTTTATATAAGCCTGAGAGGAAAACTAGGATACAACACTATTTATTATGTATACTCATACTAAGATATTCATTTATATTTAATACACCTAATTATACTAATTCAATGTTACATATACGAAGTTTCAAGCTATTTTACACCCTGTATATTGGCCAACTTTTGCCAGAACCTAGAGTTTCTACTTGTGAGGCTGGATGAGACATACACAATCTCAAAAATGATGTGAATTTAAAGCTCAGTGTGCTATTTATACATTTGAATATAACATGAATTATTTATCAACTTGGAAAGAATATCTCTTACTTCTAATTATTAATATTATATATTAAGGTGGCCCCAAACAAAAGCGAATATTTTTTATATTTTTGATCTCGCATGAAAATATGTTGATTTAAGGTAGTTGTTTCACCATATGGGTTTTCTTAGGATTTTTGTTGAAATACTTCAGCATCGATTGGTGGCAAAATGAAATTTATGAACAATATAATTCCGGAGATATTAAATTCCAAAGATAGAGTTTATCAGACTCTTATACATTGCACTAAACGGGATATCGGAAAGTTTACATACATATTTAATTATAATTAAGAAACTCTTAGTACCATAAATTAGACTTTAAATAAAAAACTAATCCATTTATTAAGAAAATTTTAATTCATAGTTACAACACAATTTCTGAGATAATAATGAATAAATAATGAAAAATTTACACTAAAAACAAGCTGGCAACAACGCTTATATTTAACCTAAAAAGTGGATTAACTTTAGTACTTTTTTTGACGTTTTTTCGCTTCAGCCATTGTCGCAACAGCTTTTAATCGTTTATTAAGAACTTTTTGTTTTATGATCTCCCTTTATAATATATTTTATCTGTCATTTCTATGATAAAAATATTCAAGCTCGGATAATGTTGCCAGATTTGTCAATCGAGCACGGAATTGGCTACTAGTGGTACATAAACAGCAAAAAGTTTTGGGCTTATGAATTATGAATCCTTATTGTCTGTTCTATATACTCTAGCATTAACTTTTTGCTAGTATTGTGAAACAACTACCTTAACATGTTTTTAAAATGCTCATAAGATTTTTAAAAATTTCCAAAATGGTAGAAAATTGAATTATTTTTTTTTTGAATCTTTTTTCTCGTCATGTTATTATTGCCTACGTTGAAAATTATAAATATTCTTAAAATTTAAAGTCGATATATCAATTTATAGAAGTAAAGTAGAGTAGGTACTTTAGATGTTTTTGAGTGATCTGTAAATATAAATAATTTTTTATTTGCATTCATAGTTTTTATTTACTTATCATATGTAAAAAGAGATTTGAAATCACACATAAAGTCTAATTATCATGATTAATTTATTCATTTATTTATTTATTTTGCAAATTAATCTATTCTTAAATGTAAATTAACAAGAATAGTAATTATTTGATTCTTGTAATATTTTTTATAATCAGGAACGAGGCTTTTTGAATCACAGTTGGAAGATCGAGTCCTTATAGAATGCTGGTTATTTTTTCTTTTTTTCAATAAAAAATTTTCACCAGGGTTTATAATTTGATTTTATTTGAAACAAGAGACATTGTGATATATTAATTGTGAAATGTAATGTGATATATTGTTAAATATTTTTATAGACTGAAGATGCCATTGAGTTAATGCCGAAACGTCTCTTGTTTCAAATAAAATTAAATTATAAACCCTGATGAAAATTTTTTATTGAAAAAAAGAAAAAATAACCATCATTCTATAAGGACTCGATCTTCCAAATGTGATTCAAAAAGCCTCGTTCCTGATTATAAAAAAAAGTAAATTAACAAGTTAATGCTTAGATCAATGACTTGAATTCTTGATATAAAGTTAGATTCTAAAAATTATTGTCGAATATGTATGTTTAACATTCTGCTTAACATGTGCAAGAATTGTTCATTGGGTATTAGACGAAAAAAAAACATATTAAAAATCGAAATGGATTATCATTAGTCATTTTTAATCGGATGTGTCGATGGATGACAAAAAAAAAATTACAATAGTTTGAATTGAAATTAAGCACAGGAAAAGGAAACAAATTAACTACAATTTATTTGTATTTGCTCCAATAGCGGAACTAGTCACATGAATAAATTACAACAAAATTTACGGAGGCCTCGGTGTTAGGTTGGAATAATTTTCAAAGGTATCAATTCATTTTGTCTTATCACACTCATTAATAATACTAGCCTTTTGAGATTTATTACATTTAAAAAGTGAAATTTGGCTGTTCAAATAATTACTTTTCAATTGCATAATTTTATGTTCATAAAGATATTTTTATATTACTCGGTACGATCGGAGGGAAGGGGTATATATTCAGATTCGCTAGAAAAATGTGAATTTTTTGTTTATCATACTTAGAAGCTTAGAAAATGGCTGAAATGGGGAGAAAAAAATATTTTCAAGCATTATTATCTACTCTTATTAAAAGAGCAAAAATTGAATATTTATTTATATATATATTTGTTTGTATATATATTTGTATCTTGGTTCTATTTTGAAAACGACTCTACCGATTTTGATGAAATTCACGGGATAGGGGGTTTTTGGGGTGACAATTCGATCTGTCACGGTCTCATCTTCGACAAAATTGTTTTTGATGGGTTTTTTCGTAATCAAATTAATTATTCTCAGGTAGACAAATCCCATTCTTAGGGTTTTAAAAAAGGTTACTCTTTTCCTTTTGTACCCAGGGAGACAATGGGTTGCCTTAATTCATTGTTCTCAAAGGCCTTGAAGAAGTATTGTGATTGTGGTGTGTTGTTGTCCAGCATTAACTGAACCCGAACAAAGCTCGGTCTTCCAGCTATATATATATATATATTATTTATTTATTTTAAAAATGCTCTAACGATTTTGATGAAACAAACTCTATTAAACAAGTTTTGAGGATGAGAAAGCGATCTTGATGCGGAGCGGGGGTGGATGTGGGGGGGGGGGGTGCAGAAGGTGGGGGGCAGTGGTGGGAGACCCGGGGGGCAGGGCGAGGTTTCGGGGGTGGGGTCGAGCAGGGTGGAGGTGGGGGGTACAGTGGTCAAATACTATATAGATATATTTGTATTTTTTTAATTTGAAAACGGCTCTCAAATAAAAATCGACCTTTTTATCAGAATTTTAAATTAAAATTAATAATAAAGATTTTAACTGAAGGAAGAAGTTACCGACCATCGCTCGGTGCCTCCAGGTACTTATTATTAAAGTCCATAGCATCCATATTATTTAATTAATCAAGTACGTTTGCAGGTATTTGACAGGAAGTGTAAATCAAAAAAATTGTCATTGATTTTTGCGACGTTTCGCCAACTTTATTTTAGCTTCATCAGGCTTCTAAAAAATATACAAAAAACAGAGTTACAGAGAAATCAACAAGTCACATCATTTATATATTAATATTAATCATATTCATTGAGGTATGTAACATGTAATGTTGTTTGTTGATTTAGTCATAGAAAAAAGAAAGGAAAAAAAATGATGTGACTAGTTGATTTCTCTGTAACTCTGATTTTTGTATATTTTTTAGAAACCTGATGAAGCCAAAATAAAGTTGGCGAAACGTCGCAAAAATCAATGACAATTTTTTGATTTACATCTTCCTGTCCAAATGCGTGCAAACGTACTTGATTAATTATTATTATTATTATTTTGTCTCTTTGGATCCAGATATTCACGATGAGTCAACAACAGAAAAGTATAGAAAGTTTGTTCGGATCCCAAAATGTTTGTATGTACTTCCAAAACGAAATTGATTAGTATAGATGCTTTCTAGCGTCAGAATTTCCTATTCCCTAATGAAGGAAAAACAAACAAAAATGGAATTTATTCAAGGAATTATCAAACGGTTGTAGGTTAAGCTGAAGTTCAGAACACAAATCTATAATAATAAATTGTACCTCTCTGTCAAAGTGTTTTTCTAGCCCAAACCATTCGTAGACAAGAAATTGCCAAATCTCCAAAATTTCCGGAAAAATTTCAAGAATAATAAACTGGAGGGAGACATACTTTCACTTAACTCCTGTACTTAATAATTAGGAATCAATTTTCAATTTAAGAATTTAATGTGGTCAAATATAATTATGTAGGTATTAGAAAATAATTTTATTATATCTTATGAAATAATAAACTTTAATTAATATCTAATATTAAATTGTAGGTATAATAAAGAAAAATGTAATTTTCACAAAAACATTGTCTACACGAATATAACGGGTACATAATTTTTAGAATTAGAAAAAAAACAGACTTCAAAAAAATTTAATGCAACAAATAAAATAATACAACTGAAAACTAAAATAAAATGCACTAAAAAGGTATAAAATAATATTATTACTGTTATTCAGTCCCATTATCAGAATTAGATGTGACTAATCAGAGGAAAAAGGATAACATGCGATCAATTGCAACGTTTCGGCAATTTATTGTGGCTTCATAAAGCTCTATACAAAAAAAGAAATACAAATGAATTATTCACAATTATTAAAATCAACCCAGACATAATATAATTACCTTGATCAAATTTTTAAAACACTTCGTCATTTATTTTCTTACTAATTAGAATACATATATATATATACCAATATAAACATACTTATTTATATATACAACGCCATTGGTTATTTAGAGTAGCAATGAATTCAACATGTTTTAACACAGTGTTTAATTGTTCCTTTTTTCTTCTGATTTGTCACATCTAATGTATAAAATAATGATCTAATTTAGTTACAACTCAACGACGAACATGAAATCACTTTTTGAAGTCGGTACCAAACATATACATTTTATGAATCGTACTCGACGGATCGTTTGGCGGGTAATGAAGAAAACATCGGGTAAGCTCACTAATATAGTTTGTTTAGCAAGGACTTCAAAAAGTGATTTCATGTAAGAATTTCGTCGTTTAGAGAAAGATTCGTGCGAATGAATCACAAAATGATAATAAAATTCAATTCATAAATAGAGGAATTCTCTCGAAATGTTAGCGGATTTTAAGAGTGGTTTTTTACATAAAAGATTTTTTATTATAATTTCGATTACCGCTATTTTGTCATTGATCATATCATCAGAACTTGACCAAATTAATATGGGACCAATCGGAAACTATACTGAGCTCAATGCGAAAAAAATGATCAAAATCGGTTTACAATTGGTGAAGAAATCAGGTAACATAGATACAAAAAAAAATTGTCGAATTGAGAACCTCCTCCTTTTTTGAATTCGGTTAAAAATACTTAGGAATTGTCAAATTTGTCGGCCCCACAAACCAATAATTTAAATTGAAAGAAATTAAATTTTACATCCATATGTAAAATGATTTTGCAAAAAAAATAGCATAGCTAAACTAACTAAATATTATTTGAAAATATATCCAAAATTACTTGATCTGTCAGATTTATATGCTCGGGAGCTCGAGTAACATATTAAGTACCATCCCTTTTGGATAAAAGACAAAAGCTCTGTTTTAGGTTTTAGGGAACTGTCGAGTCAAATCTAGTTTCAAAATTTAGTATAGCGAATTAAGTTTAATTCCACTTGGGAGTTGGTAAACTAAGCCAAGGGAGAGTTTAGGGAACGTTATGATGTGCTCGACTGAAAGATACTCTTCCAGCTCAAAGACAATCAAAAATAACGGAGCCAAAAGACGTGAAAGAATAGAACAATATTATATAATAAATATATAATACATGTAATATGTGATACATTGTTAAAAATTAACTAATTCTCAACTGATCCTAAAACAAAGGAATTCCATTTAAAAGATAAACCTACAAATCTACATTGCATAAAAAAGATTTAAAGATTAAATAAATGTTCCGAATTATAAAAAACAAAAAATGAGACGCGATAAATATTTAAATAGAATCAAATAAAAGATTATAAATGTCTAATTTTATAATTTAGGCGGAATTAATAATAGATAAAAAATTAATTATGAGCCTAGCATATAAGGCAGGGGTGCCAAATCTATGACCCTCGGATCAAACTCTGACCCACGAAGCCTTTTTAAATGACCCTAGCATTGATTTTTATAAACTTAGTTTATATATCATAAAAGAGAGGGCTCTAGAAAAATTTAACGGCGACAATCTAAAGCAGCATTCTATATTGGGGTTTGATTAAAAAAACGGTTAATAATAATAATAATAATTCTATTATATATAGGCTGAAATTGAGTTTATGGACCGTGATGTCATAACTAAACATGGCCGCTTGATAACGCCTTTAGGGTATTCCTCTTCTGTACTTAAGAATACATTTGGTTGTATATGCACTAGGCGCAAAATGAAATATGGATATATTTAATATTTAATCATTATTAATGAAATAAATGTGATTTTCAGAAGAGATTTAATCAATTTAAAAATTAGGGAATTTCGTAATATCTAGAATCATAAATAAATTTGAAAATGAAGTGAAATTATAAAAGTGAGAACAACAATAAAAAAAAAGGTCAACTGTCAAGTTTTTCTGTTAACAAATTTTCGGTGTTTCATAATTATTGGTACCCTTTTTACCCCCCCACTCTCTAAGAGACGCCGCTGACTTACTGACCCACAGGTTAGTAGTAAAAAAATTCCGAATTAAATTTGACCCACTTCTCAAAATCTATCACTGATTTAGGTGAATGTGGTGGCTAAAGCACTTGGTTTCCACTTATAGAAAGTCGACGATTTAAACTCATCTTACCATTTTCATTTATTTTTTGAAAAATTAATTTTATTTGTACCTACTAAGCTAATAGAATAATAGATTAATAAAAAGGTATTATAGGATATCTAAAGTGTTATTTTATATACCAATGAAAGCCCGGAAAATCGTGGCAATACATTAAGTAATCCATTTCTAAAGCTTATTTAAATACAAATTGGTCCTAGAACCTAACGAGTTAAAGTAAACGCAGTATACTTGTATATGTTTGTATACAGAAAACAGATGTGATTGATAACAACTTAGTGTTGAGTCTAATATTCAGATAAAAACGAAAGTAAAATTTGTTTTTTAAGAATCCAAAGTTAATATTAGATAGGAAAATTTGATCTAATAGAATTTGCAAATTTATCCTAAATCACAGGCCATTGAAACAAACTGTGAATTAATAAATTAATCAATATATTGAAAAGCGGTCAAGTATGAGTCAAAACTCACACACAGAGTGTTTTTTGTACGTAGATACTTAGTAAACACACAAAGACAATCTACCCTTAACATAGAAAATAGTATGGGCGATATACATTCTAGACTTTTACACTCGTTTAATCACTCGCTTCCAAATGATATCCCACAATCATACCATAAAAAATGAGGGTAAAAAATATTCAAATCATACAAATTGACACCAAAACTACAAATTTTCAAAATACGGGACATGTTTGCTGCTGAATTCATAAACTACTAAAATGATCATGAATGAAAATATTTTTATCATCATTAGTTTGAATTTTTGTTTTTTATTGTAGATAATTAAAAAAAAACTGAATGGCCTTTGAAAATATACTCTGTGAATTAAAATTACATAGGAGATACCAAAAAAAGCTTTCTATAAGTACAGTTCTCTCAAAACATATCTCCCTAGTTCTGAGACATGTTGTATAACTAATCATGGAACGGTTTTAGGTATAAAGCAAATACTTATTTGCGCCTTATTTATAAACATTTAGACACCTATTTTTGGCTCACCAGCAGCTAAAAGCGTGCGAGAGTATACGATCGGAAAGGAAGCTTCTAGCATAGGGCACAATCAATCGTTGTAGTGAGAGTCTTGCAAACGATTTGATCTAGAACAGTGAAACATAGCACAAGGGTGTAGTTAATCAATATAAATTGTATGCCGAATTTCACCTCATTTGCAAGAACCATTTATAAGCTTTAATAAAATGATTTAATTTTATTTTCAATTTCACTATTTTTATCTGGAAATTCTGAAGCTAGTGAGTATAATCAATTTGATTAAAATTTCAACTTTTTCTGATATCGAAATGAGCTTTCTCTAGGAGCTTTCGTTATCGAAAAATATTCCTAAAATATCCAGAAAAAAAAATTTTAAGCAAAGATATGTAAATACCTGCTCATAATAACAAATAAATAAAAATATTTTTAAGAGTGTAGGGAAAAAGACAGTAAAAATGTAACGTTCTTTTAGCGGTTGCTGTCCAAAAAAGTACGCTTCATTTTTTTGAAATTTTATTTTAATCTTCGCTTTTTATTTTTTGCAAATTTCATCGAATACGGCATCATTTTCGTTATTTTTCAAATTTAACATTAGATATTTAAAATATAGTATTTTAGGACCTTCTCCCCAAACGGATATTGCTTTGTGTGAGTGAGAGTAGGATTCAGAAATTAATTCTTGTGACTTAAACATTCCCTGAGATGAAAATCGATCATATTCCACCATGAATCAGCCTGCCCTATAAGAATATCTTAAATTTCTCCTAATTCTATTGCTATAAGCAAGCTATGACTTGCCTAATGCACTCTTAGTTATTTCCGATCTTATATATATTGAGAGTTCTTAGAAATGGATTAGTCCAAAAATTCTCGAATCATCTTTATTTATTCCACTTTTGTATTATTACTATTTTATTATTTCCTCAGCGAGAACAATTTTTATTCGACTAAAACTGGTCTGGACTTGTCTATGACCTGCTTGAACTCGAAGATATACCACGCAAGGATTTCAAACCTTCTATCAGCACCCTTCATTCATTTTAATTGCCCCTTGAAACTATGCAACAATTTTATTTTATTTCGAGAACCAATATACTTTTCAAAACAAAAAAAAATGTTTTTTATAGAAATATTTGAAATAACGAATAATAATTTGAAAATTTAAAGATCCTCCTGAAATTTTGAAGTCGGCCTTATAAATTTATTTAAAATACTTTAAATGTTTGAAATTTTAGGGATCCGCCGCACCAACGGAATCCATGAACCACACGCCACTGATCTATTTCCACAGTTAGGGAGATTCATCTAATATAGTGACTAAGAACATGATTTTCATTCTATGGATTCACTATGAGGAGATGTGGACATTCATTTTTGACGAAGATTTAAAATGAAAGGCCCCTCGATGTTAATTTAGTAATTATTAACTAGAGGAAAAAGTGAAAAAACGGTACGCTTTTCGAAAATTTAATAAATTTATTAATTTTTTTATTAGCTAATTGTTTGAGCTAGAAAATTTGAATCATAAAAGAGGTGCGGTATATAAATACAAATATTCGCTGAATTTCAGCTCATTAGTTGGAAATATTCGATAGGTCTTCCTAATAAAGAATCGATTTTTCTGAGTTTCTACATTATTTAACCAAAAGTCCTGAAAATAGAAAGCCCAAAATTAAAACAGTTATTTGTTAGAAAAATCGCACATGAATGAACTTTCTACGTTCTTGTGTTATCGTGGGTATAAGGATTCAAACAGACATGCGAAAAGAGAGAAAAAACATGCTTGAAAATACTTTATCATCAAAAGCTCACCCGTCCTACTTCCAGTTTAAGAATTAAACAAGATAAAGTTAGGAAAATAATCTTAAAAGTGATCCATTTTTTACTTTAATGGCACGGAATACTAAATTCTAAAATTGTATTATTAGTAATTAAAATTCAAGGCATAGAAGGTTGAACTTGAATAAATAATAAGGACTTTAAGGAAAAAAGCGGTAAAGAATTTTAAATTAAAGATGCGTTTAAATTGGTTTAGTGATTTTAAAAGTTTGTAAATATCGCATTTCGCAAATAGAGTGGTTAATTATTTGTTCTATGTCACACGAGGATCCCAACACCAATTTCTTATAGCTTTAACCTCGAGGTCAAAATGCGGTAGCGCAGTTGGCTCGGCGACACCAAATCAACAAACTCAAGAACAACAGCAACGACAGAGACAGCGGGAACGTTAATGGCTACGCAACATCATTTGCCTAATAATCCTATCTTTCTGCACGTGCAAAATAAAATAAGAGAAAAAAAAACGAACTGCCCTTGACGGCCTTGACAGAGTTTGGTAAAGAAATAGAAAGAATGGAGAAGAGGGTTGGATAAATTATTATATATTATCTTAATATATATAAAAAGAAAAGGTGATCTTTCATCTATCAACGCAACCGCTTGACCTAGAAAGATGAAATTTGTAGTGTATGTATGTTCTTTCAAGAATTTATGACTGTGCTAAGAAGGGATTTTTTGAAATTCAAACTCTAAAGGGAGGAGAGGGCCCCAAAATGTGTTTTCAGAGTTTTTCAAGATCTCTTAAACCAGAAAAGATATCGATATGGGTTTAGTTTAGAAAAGTGAAGCATTGAAATACAAAAAAACATTTTAGAGTAATTTTCTCTATTTGTCCCGGAAAGGGAGATATAGGATAAATTTTTGAAATTTTTAAACTACTCTATCTCCTCGAGTTCTTAAGTTTTACCATTCAAATTTGGTACATAGGTTTATTAATGGAAAGATTTTTTTATTTTTTTGAAATTTGACCCTTGAACTGAAAAATGGGGGATTTTTGATTTTGTGGTCTAAAACACAAAAGGCTTCGTATCTTTCTTGTCCTTGGACCAAACTCGATCAAATTTTGTATACATAGCAACTAGATGGCTAGAAGTGTAAAAACTAACCACCCAAAATGGGGGGCGGGGGGGTCAAAAAATGAAAATGTTTGCTATTTTAGTATATAATCTGTGTTCCAATCACCACGACGTTCATGTGTAAAAACAAGCTCTTAAAGAGTCAGGACCTAGACAGGGCATAGCAATACTTCTACATTATATTCTATGAATAGAAATGTGAAAGTAAAAAAATTCATGGAATGATCAATTTAATCAAAATGTATTTCTAAAATTAAATAAATAACAAATATTAGTGTACGGTATAAGAGTAAGAACTCTTTATAATACAGATCTATAAACAAAAATAAATCACTGTTTTTTGTAATTATTTTTCTCACTTTGTTTTCAGAAAATTCTTCACATTTGGACAAGAAAACTCCATAAAAAAATGTGGTCCAGAATGAGTGAGGAATTTCCACAATGCATTTTGGAAGAAGTAATCTACAGTCTTTACGATGAATGATATCTCCCATCTGAGGAAATAAAATATTTTTAATTTTCAACCATCCCCAAAATAATTATAGTAATATTAAAATTTTAATAGTTTTTTTATTATTATTTTTGTTAAAATCAATAAATATTACAAATAAATTTCAAGTATTTATATTATTTAGTATACGAGCTACGATGCTGGGATAAATGGACCAGTAAACAAACGCTGTGACGAAACTACAATGGGTTTCCGTTTTTGCAGAACTATTAAAAAGAACAAAGAATTTTTTAAATTAAAATTTATTTTAAAATAAAAATTTTCACTTTTATTAAATCATTTCAAAACTCTAAATATTTATTCATGACCTCGTGTGAACATTATTTCCATTGCTATATATAGGCTAACTAATAAAATTCCATATAAAGTATTCTATATATTTCCGCAAGAAAAAATTATATTTTAATTAATTAAGATACTACTAAATATTATCTATTTGTAACTTAATACAACCTAGGTAAGAATATTTTTTATGGGGGGGGGGGTGGATATACCATACATATAATGTATTTATTGTAGACAGAAATTTTTTTTTTATTCTTATTAGAAATCAAGAAAAATATTAATATTTTTTAAAATTTCAGACGAGAGTTGAACATCACATATCTTCTTTCTCCTGGGCCATATAATATAATACTTTCGCTATGATTTAAATTTAAATTTATGGAACATTTTAACGTTAGCAAATTTAAAGAATATGAAAAGAATTTCCCATATTTTCCTATTTGAATCACTTCAGCTATCTTATGGGAAATACTTTTTGATTTTGTGAGGGTGAAAAGTGAATTAATTTACAAGTACTCGACGGCTGGCTTTCATTTATAAGTAATCTATAAATTTCATAAAAATATTAATAGTGAAATGAAATATATAAAAATATTGGAACAAAAATTATATTAGATACTATATATTAATATTCATGAATTCAGGGGGGTTATTGTCCATGTCTTCCGAGTTCTTTTTTATTTTTTGGCGCCTACTATAAGATAGGTCCTGAAACTTCTTAGTTTATAAAATTAAGCTTGGTTTATAGGGCATGTGCGGGTGGGTGACCTACATCCCTCCATGGGAAAGTAAATAAAATTACGAACATCTACACTAATAATAATACAAGGGAACTGGTTTAAATACTTGTGTGTTAGAGTTTTAATGTTACTATTGTATAATATAATATAAATAATGGAATGAAAGAATCATATTAACTTTGGTTTACATTATCGAAGATTTAAGGTAAATGTTTTTGTCATCTGTTTCAATAATTCGTAATTGTGTTCAGTATAAATACTGTATAATAATATGAAAGGTAAAAGCTTTTGTAGCTTTAGTATTGTTATCTTAAATTTATGGCTACATGAAAATGAATATATTATAGAGAAGAATCATCCCTTGTCGAAATTTCTCCTTATCTTATTATTTATAATGTAAGGGTTGCGATAGACAGAGAGAAAATCAAGTCATCTTTCCATTTTAGTATAGAGGAAAGTGAATCTTGTTAATGGAATCCAAAGGGAAGGCTATGAGAAAATGGTGTACGTCAACAAAACACGTGCTGCTGAACCAACATTCAACTTTCGAGGACGATCGATGAAATGTATTATACAAAAAAAGAAATAAAAAATAAAATATAGAGAAATAAATGCAAAGAAATTGCCATTATAAGAGAGAGAGAAAAGATAAAAGAAAAGTGGAACTAGTGTTTGAAAAACGAGAAAAGGGTAGCTGGGTGAATGATAAGATTACAGGCAAGATGAGATTTACCTAGAATAAATTTGCACTTAACGAAATTGGAGAAGGTGAAGATTTTTCCGTGCATTTTTCGCATCACTCTCTCTAGTTCCTAAAGGGATTATGAAAAATACGAGTATAGTCGACCTGGAAAAGGAAATATATTTAGATATTGAAGAAATATCTACTCTTATTAAACGAGCAAAAATTGTATATTTATTTGTTTGTATATATATTAATAAACGTTTTATAATTGTTTTTATAAAGAACTTTATTTATTTAATCGAATAAAAAATAATCAAGAATTTATTTAAAAATATATTTCGCATAAGCAGGTCTCAATTTTCTGAAAAAACAACACATTTTGATAGGTTTTATTTATTAACAATTGGATGAATAAAAATGAATCATATGGTTGAATCAAAACAGGTGCAGGAGGTGTGGTGCAGTGGTGGGGGATCCGAGGGTAGGGCGAGGTTTCGTGGGGTGGGGTCAAGCGGGGTGGATCTACAGTGGGCGAATACTATATATATTTGTATTTTTTTAATTTGAAAACGGCTCTCAAATAAAAATCGACCTTTTTATCAGAATTTTAAATTAAAAATCATATTAAAATAAAGGTTTTAACTGAAGGAAGAAGTGACCGAGCATCGCTCGGTGCCTCCAGAGTACTAGTCTTTTATATAGATAGAGAAGCAAACTTCATTTTATACAGATAAATAAAATATTTGAAAAAAGTTTTAACCAAAAAATAAGTACCTAATTTTAAACAAAATTTTCAATGGCAATTTTACTTAGAATTATAATTATAATACTATCAGTTTAAGACTAGTTTGAGGGTTGTTTTTATGCAAGGGTGCACCAAAACGATGGACTTTCTAAACACCCTTACTGAAAAGAGTAGCGAAAGTGTGAAGACGTAGGTGTCTATGCACCCGGGCGTTCAAGGATTGAAAATTTTAAGTATGAAATATATCGATAGAAGCAAATTGAAATAAATAAATATTTTTGATCCATCTGTTGTGCATTTTTACAATCATTGTTCATCATGTTCTAGCAATGTACTATAACCTTAAAATAACCATTACCCGTCTAGTGGGGATAGTGGGTCGGCACTCCTACTACCTATCCTTCAACCATTGGGAAATGAAAACAACACAAGTGGTAGATTTAATCAGCCGGTGTAAAACAGTGGACTAGATTTTACAGTTTTATATTGGATAATTTAAGAAACTTCCTGTTTCTCATTTTTTTTTATTCCTTCTATGGTAGAGCCCCCAAAATATTTATTTTCAAGAATACCTTTGACTTCAACCCAACTTCTTTTCTTACAACGAGAATCCTGACAAATGCTCATTTTTGGTGTGATGTTTCTTGTATCTTTATCATTAAAAAAATACACTACTGGGATTGGTCCCTCTGTAAATTTGCAAACATCGATGAGTCTTCATCTAAGAACTAACCTAAAGGTTGCTTGACTTCAGTCAACATAAGAACGGGTGATTTTAACATGCCAAGGTCGTTGGAATATTGAATTAGAATTGTTAAAAGTTGGAATATTTCTTTGTCTAGAGATTGGAATTCTTTTCCTGTTTTCATCTCTGAATTCTTACATGGTTCAATCCTATAAAATTAAATTACGGACATTCCTAAGACCCCAATCTGATCTAGACATTTTACCAAACCCTTCTCTTCTCCTTACCATTAAAGGGCCAACTGTGGTGGCCTTCATTTGTTTTCTAAGTTTTAATAGGAAAAAAAGAGCTCGTGTGCACAATACATCATATTTTATAACAAACTTTAAAGTTAAATTAAATTAAAATTAATAATGAAAATTTAACTTAATTAAAAAGTCTAAAATAAATTAAAAACGTGCAAATTTATAAGAAAGGAACATTTTCATAATTATAATATGCCTAAAGTAAAGTGTAGAATGTAGATAGTTCTTTATTCTGACAAGCAGATTAAGATCAAACCATTGCATTGAATCTACAGCAGATACAGTTTCAATTTTTTCAAACTCATTGTTTTTGTTCCCGAAGACAGAAAGAACATTTAGAAGATCAGACTAATAAATGAAAACATTGTATTATTGTATTTATATAATCTCAAAACGTTTGGTTACGAGGAAAACGCGAATTCAACTTTTTGAGAAAGTCGAATTACTTCTACATAATCTAGGTAAGTGAAAATAATAGTCCTAAGAAAAATTCTGATATCTGAACTAAATGTATATTATATATTTATTCTAGTATAAGATGATGAATAAACAAGTGTTACGATAGAAATATTAATTTGAAATTAATTAATTTAATTAGTTATTCTATAAATATAGCATAGCAGCTTATCATGAAATTAAAAATATCTTTAAATGAAGAGGTCAATAATGTTACAATTTAAAATAAAGATAAAATATTTATATATTATGTTTAATTACTTTTTTAAATAAAATTTATAATAGTATTTTTTATCTTAAAGACCTCAAATGCAAAGGGACTGAAATGATCGTCCATCTATCGGCTCGGATTAATATAATATTCAACTTGATATTAAAATTGTTAAAAACACTGGAAAAATTCAAGCTGTATTATTAAATATAGGTAAAGAGACCACAAGAAGACTTTTAGAATAAACTTACTACTTGCACAGCTGTAGCTATTCAAATGATAACGTAAAACTTATTAAATTTGAATTATAGTTTTTTTTTATTAATTTTAGTTCAAGATATCCCTATTAAAAAGTTACTTTTAATGTTTAATTAATAGATAGGCAAATAATAAAACAAGTACAAAAATTGTTGAAAATCAAAGAAAAATAGTACAAGTATAAAAAATAATATAATATCCAACCCATTACAAATATTCAATAAATTCGATTAATCTTTTATAATATTAATCTTAATAATTAATGAATCCGGATAATAGCTAGATAAAGTACTACATTTTTAAGTATTAAAATGCGGATCAACAAGAGTTAATGTTTTAAAGAAAAAAATGATAATTTTTAAAGTTTTTCGTATTAGAACATGCATGCATGGGCGTAAGTAAATAGAAAATTAACTAAAATTTTCTTTTAATAACACAAACCTTGTATTTTAACACAATTACAGGTAAATTGTCTGCATAAAAAAATAGAAGTTTAAAAATGCAATAAAAGCGAAACATTTTAAAAAAGTTATATTTAAAGGATAAATTTTAAATGAGACAAAATAAAATAAAATCAAGCCATCAATTTTAAGCTGATTTTTATATTCTATTAAGTATTTTACGAGTGAATCAAATTCTATGATATTTTAGTTAAATATAATAAAACAGGTAGAGAAATAGCGTTTGAACAAGGTATTCCAATCCATCTAAGGATATATGCTAATAGGATTGTTTTGATTAAAAAAAGTTACAACGATAAGATAATATTTATGGTTATATACTCTTAGCTAGCTGAAAGAGTCCCTTTTCTAAGACAAAAGAACAAATTACTGATGCTAATCTTTCTTGACAGATTTCAAACTAAATAAATTTACAAAGTCCTTTACAAAGAAAAAATACTTTTTCAAATCCTATCGTTAAATTTAATTAAAGAATATTGAAATTTTTTAATTACAAAAAGATTATATAATATATACATTATACAAGAATGTTAAAGAGCTGACTTGGGTTTTAAAAAAATGAATGATGGAGACGCCATTTTGAAAAATGGCAAACTTTCATTAATATATTTATTATATTTTTATATTACAATAAAATAGTGTAAAACTTTTATAATTTAATTTAATAAAATTATTTATTATTATTATTAAATAGATTAAAAGATGAAAATTTTATCTTACCATATAGTATAATAGTTATAGAGCAAGTTTGACATTGTTGTAAATATGGACATGGGAATGGAGTATTTATTGCTCAAATAATTGTAAAATAAAAAATAATAATGTAAATTTTAATATGAAAATAAAAAACATTTTGTTCAAAAAGAGCAAGTTTGACATTTTTAGGGTTCGGTTTAAATGTAAATTGGGACTCTATTATTGTCAATACAAATTAGACGTCAACCTATCTATCTGTTTGTCACTTTGTTGAAGCATTGAAGCTCATAAACTAAATAATATACAAACTTTAATAAGTTATGTGTATTTATTTCACCAGAAATCAAAAATCTTATTATAATTTGAATGGTCATTTCGAGGAAGGTCAAATTTTTTGTGGGGTCGGAAATATATTTATTTAGATTGGGGTGAGAGTTATCGCTGTAAATATCTTATTAAGTAAAATAAGGCTGAAATTCTTTAAATTTAATGTACTCTAGAGTCTAGAATTATGGTGGAGCGACAAATTATACATGTTAACATGATTTTTTTACCCAAAGGGATTAACAAAACACTGAACATAAAATTATGGAAAAACTCTACAAATATGTAGATCTATTATCTTCTAATCAAGGACATATTAGAATGTGTTATCTCAAGTATTTTGGAAGATTATGCAAGGGACTGGCTCGCACTTGCCGCTTTTTTAAATTGTTCACTCAAAGCTTTAGTTGTGTTTCACCAAAGAATAGGCAATAAATTATTAAGTTTAATATTATATGCTTTGAAAATAAAAAAAAATAATAAATAAAGTAAAAATTGAATTCACATAATTAAGAAATAAGTGTTTAGACATCAACATTTTGTTCAAGAAGGATAAAAATGTAGGAAAATATTTTATAATCTATATTTGTACCCAAAATATAACTGGTATTCCTACTTCAAAGAAAAGCAGAACATTCTCTCTGAGCGGCCCAAGCCAATCAATATTTTAGACATCACTTCATGGAGAAGTCGGACCACCCCTAAAGTAGCAGAACGTTCTGTTAGTTTGTTCAGAAAAACACCAGCGCATACAAACAGTTATTGAACGAGTGTTTTTTATGGAGAATATGCTTTATTTATTCATAATCCAGTTGAAAGTATTTCTCTTTTTACTTTATCCAATGCAAAGCATGGGTAAAGTATTGTAATCGCTCTCGGGGCAAGCGTGGCTTCAAAGGGTCCTCAGGTAAAGACTACGGAACCCATGGACTCAATTAAAGTCACAAATTGTAGTATTCAATTAGGTTGAATTTTAGCACGTGACGGTTTTGCCAAAAATTACATGGGGTCTCGTCGAGAGGCCAAAAAGTGCGATTTTTTCATTTAGTGCGTGCGGATGTATGTATGTATGTATGGATGGATGTATGTTATCGTTTTTTTGGCCCACGATTTTTTCCACACCTTTGCGCTGATTGAAATGAAATTGAAAACCTACCATTAGTTTAACAAAATGAAGCGCTGATTAGTTTTTGGTACATATCGGCCCACAAACATTAGTACTTTATTTCAGTACTTTTTTAGTTTTTTCTAAATATCTTGAAAATGACTTAAACAATTTTGATGAAATTTAATATCCTAATTAAGTACCTTGGGGACCACAAAAAAGGTTAAATAAAGTTTTTAGTAAAATTATATTTTAAAGTATTTTACTCGAAAGTAAGATAGTACTTTTTTAATTTTTTTAATTCCTTAAAATTTATTCATTTGAACGTTTTAATATAGCTCATTTAGCCTTGCTTAAATAAGAATGGATAGGCTTCTCTCTGTGAAATGCTAAAAATTTGGGAGGAAATTTTATAAGTAACCATAGCAACTGCGTTGTTTTCTTATCCCTTACCTTTGCTGAAGACATAGAGGAATCGACTTTAAGCCAAAAATAGCGATTGATTCTCATCTAATACTTGAGGAATAACCATTCTATATTGGATTTTTGACGTTTCGGTTTTTATTGGTAACCATTGCTGAAGACATAGAGAAATCGACTTTAAACTAAAAATTGCGATTGATTCTCATCTAATACTTGAGGAATAACCATTCTATATTGGTTTTTTGACATTTCGGTTTTATTGGTAACCATTGCTGAAGACATAGAGGAATCGACTTTAAAGCAAAAATATCGATTGATTCTCATCTAATACTTGAGGAATAACAATTCTACATTAGTTTTTTGACGTTTCGATTATTATTGGTAACCATTGCTGAAGACATAGAGGAATCGACTTTAAACCAAAAATAGCGATTGATTCTCAACTAGTACTTGAGGAATAATCATTCTATATTGGATTTTTGACGTTTCGGTTTTTATTAGTAACCATTCCTGAAGACATAGAGAAATCGACTTTAAACCAAAATTAGCGATTGATTCTCATCTAGTACTTGAGGAATAATCATTCTATATTGGATTTTTGACGTTTCGGTTTTTATTAGTAACCATTCCTGAAGACATAGAGAAATCGACTTTAAAACAAAATTAGCGATTGATTCTCATTTAATACTCGAGGAATAACCATTCTACATTGGATTTTTGACATTTCGGTTATTATTGTAACCATTGCTGAAGACATGGTGGAATCGACTTAAAATAAAAAAATAGCCATCGATTCTCATCTAATACTTGAGGAATAACAATTCTACATTAGCTATTTGACGTTTCGATTATTATTGGTAACCATTGCTGAAGAGATGGAGGAATCGACTTAAAATCAAAAATAGCGATTGATTCCCATCTAATACTTGAGGAATAACAATTCTACATTAGGTATTTGACGTTTCGATTATTATTGGTAACCATTGCTGAAGACATGGAGGAATCGACTTAAAATCAAAAGTAACGATCGATTCTTATCTAATACTAGAGGAATAACCTTATTGCATTCCATTTTTGATGTTTTGACTATTAATGGAAACCTCTACTGAAAATGTGGAAGAATCGACTTAAAATCAAAAAGACTAAATTCTTTTTTGGTAAACAACTCAAGCTTGATTATTTTATTATTTTTAATTAATGTCAATATGAACTACAAATTTCAAGTGATATCTGATTAATAATAAAGGAACAAACATATTAATATTTCAAATGAATTTGGATAAAGTTTAGCAACGATCCGTTGCAGTTTATTTGATTTAAATTTATGTGATATTCGGCAAAAAGTCGACACCCTCATTTCCCATATGATTATAGATAATTATCTATCAGAAGTGGATTGTAGTTAGGTAAATTGAGTTGAGCGTCAATCTTATTTATATATTATTTTTTTTAATGTATTGATGTGAGAAGGAGATACACCAAAAAGGTGCATCCCCTAAAGGCCTGGGTTGGCCCCTTCATCGAGAAAAGAAGATGAAGAGAGGATTTTATGGGCTGGATAGAAGTTGAAGCGAGTCTTAAACAGCTGAAGGTTATAAGTTGTGGGGAAGACGGTGGCTGGAAGTGAGTTCCAGTCTCTGGAGGTCATAGAGATAAAAGAGTTGGCGAAAGCGTTGGTTCGGGTTTTATCCAATTTGACAGCGAAGGGGTGCTGAGCTTTTGAAAACCGCGTGTTTCTAGCAAAGAGGGCTCTAGAGGGGGGATAATTGATTTCAGCTCTACTGAACAGACACCATTATAGTATATGTAGTACAAGGAAAGGGCAGAAACGGTTCTTCGGTGTGCCAGGGAGTCGAGTGGGTTTGTTAGGGCCGGGCTATTAGTTTAATTGCTCGTTTCTAAATTGCATCCAGTGTAGCAAGAAAATGTTTGGAGGCCCCTCTCCACAGATGAGAGTCATATTCGAGACAGAGACGAATTTGAGCTTTATACAGTGTAAGAAGTTGACTGTTAGGTTTTTCGTATTTTTTTTCTCCAGATCAATTCTACAATGGATATTAAAATTTGAAATGGAAATCAACCATCTTCCACAATGAATCAGCCTGTCCTAAAAGAAAATCTTAAATTTCTCCTAATTCTATTCCTATAAGCGAGCTATGAATTGTCTATAGTACTCTTAGTTATTTCCGATCTTATATATTGAGAGTTCTTAGAAATAGATTAGTCCAAAAATTCTCGAATCATCTTTATTTATTCCATTATTGTATTATTACGTTTTTAATAGTTCCTCAGAAGGAACCATTTTTATTTGACTAAAACTGTTCTGGACTTGTCTTTGACATGTTGAACTGGAAGATATACCAGGCAGGGCCTTCAAACCTTCTATCCTCACCCTTTATCAATTGAAAATATGAAAAATAGTTGGTTTATGAATGAATTTAAATAAAGAAAATATTACAGATTGTTTTAGAGATGAGATTGCCTTAAATGAAAATAAAAAATATAAATATTTACAAAAAATAATTTTTCTCTAGAAATTCCTGATAAATGTAAGAAAAACAGTCCATATTTGTCTGACCTTTTATTAATAGAATTTTTGTTGTTTAAGATTTAAATAAATTTCAAAATTTATCTTTTTTCAAAATTTCTTTCTTTATCTAAAATTTTTGGATTAGAAAAATCAAAATATGTCCCAAGGTAATTAAATGTCTATCTAACATGGTACATTGGAAATTTTCTGTTCTGAATGAATATGTGTGATCATAAATTTAAGATAATTACATCTCTCTCTTTGAAATTGAAGGCTTCAGTAAAGTAATCTAGTAAATATACTCGTATAATGTCTGATAAAATAATGTTTTCTCTTGAAGATATTTTCATTTTTGATTAAAATCCGAGTTGTAACAACTATGAAAAGGTGAGGTTATAATTAAATCATAAAAAATCCCCCTCCTCCCAAAAAATAGGTCTGTTAAAAAAAAAACCTGTTTTTGTAAATCATATAATATACAATACATAACATATATAATTTTATAATAAATAAATGTAAAATTATTTATCTATTCTTGATTATTTTCTTGTTGTGTTGAGACTGATGATCTTGAGGTTCTTTCGGGTTGGTATGAAATGCACAGTAAAAAACAAAAAAATGAGGTAAATTAGATGTTCATCCCTCATGAAATATTTCCAAAGGTAAGTTCTTATTTCCCAAGTGATCATATGTTAATTATAAACAATATTACTTTTAAACTATTTAGCGAAATATTTTCACAATTTTGTGGTGGAGTTTCATGTTATGAGTAATGGGCCCAAATTTTAGCTAAATCCTAATATTTTGTGAAGGGTTTTATACCTATTTAAAATAGAAAGTAGTGAACTAAAATCAGAGAATTGATATTTAGTGGTGTTGTTGTATGTTAATATAGGGTTACGTTTATGGCGATCATAATAACGGCGAATAAAAAGAATTCAATAGAGTTTGTATTCTAAAAGAGACGTGATGTGGTTGAAAATAACCTAGTAAAACTATTTTAATAGGTTAATACAATTTAAAGGCAAGCTCTCTAGTGGTTTTTGTACACAATTATATGTTTCAAATTTGAACTTATATTTCGTAATAGACTCGAATATCAAAGTGTAAAAAAGCAAATAGGTACATATTAAAAAGTTAATTTAAACAATAAAATAGCTAGTTGCAAAAAGTAAGAAATAGATTTTCTTGTAAATAAATTCTCAGAGCCAAAATCTTCTTCTGTGGCATCAAAATAAACAAATGATTATTATTTATAAATATGAACTAAATGCTCTAGAAAAAAGTATTTCTCATATTTCCAGCTTTGTTTGAATATTTATAGTTTGTTTATGTCAGCGATTGTTGCTACCAATACCACTCAGAACATCAAGTTATTCCAGAGTGGTACAAAGAGATGTAACATAAAGACAAATACAGGAAGCCCTCGACTTACGACCGGCTTTGTTGGGCATTATTGCAACTTAAGCCCGACTTTAGTTTGAAGTTAACGAAGATAATGCCCAATTTAAAGCGTCTATTTGAAAAAGTTAATTAAATAATGATTAAAATAATCTTTGTTTCTCTTTATGATTCAACAGCTCTGCTACTCTTTTCAATTAAAATGTTTTCAATTAAATTGTTTTGTTTTTTTCTAATATTCGCCATTTGCCATCTAAAGTATTAAGCTAGTAAGCTCAAATCTAATCGGTTCTTCGTAATAAAAATTTTTGACACCAGAACGAACTTGCTTGGTGTTTCTAATGTTTTCTTGAGAATCTAGACAGTCGGAGTCTAGGTCATTATTCTTCGTCCCCCTTTTCTTTCCTATACCTCACCCTCCCATATATCCCTAAGCCTATCATTTGAGGCCACTCTTCTTTTTCTTAGAGATGCTTTCAAAAAGTTGTATTTTATCTAATTAGATTGAGACCTTCTTCACTGAAAAAATAAATACATATTTCTTAGATAATTATTTAAGAAACATTTGAAGATCAAAGTAACGACAGTGAAAATTAACTCGCATGAATTCTGCCCAGTGCCAAAGTGCAATATACAGTATCAGGACTTGAGCGAGCTGACCATAGAATTCAAGCAAGTTGTTTTCGTCCTTTGACTCACTTTTTTTCTCTACGTTCCATCATATAATTGTAGCTTAAACGTATTTTCAATCTGACACATTATCTTTCTGATTTACTCTGATCAGACAGAAAAATGAAAAATGGATTTTTGAAAACATATTTTCTTGGTAGTTTATTAAAATCTAAACGACATCAGCGTTGAATAGAAAATCAAAGATTCGAGATCAAAGAGGGTGGAAAAATAGAGTGAGGACAAGAACCTTTTTCTGGCAGAATCCCAAAGGAAAGTGGAATTCAAGAAAACTAAACACTAGTAAATTTCGAGAAACCATTGAGTATATACATATAATTATAAATGAGTAGTTAAATAAAGAAGTAATTCAAAAAATAATTAACAGACTGATTTCTTAATAAATGTAGAAAAGTTGATAATTGAACACGGGGGTATTCAAGTATATGTTTGTGTTACAAAAGTTACTTTGACATAATCTACGAAATGGAGGTCATGTGTGATATAAATAGTAAGTCCGTAGTTCCTTCCTTCCTTGTTTATTTGATTTTTGTAAGAAATCTTAAAAGACGCGTACTATTACTAATCCACAAAAATAGAAAACGAAGGTTTGGCATTTTTGTTGTATTAATACTTAAACTTTCTTGAAGCATTTCATGGGGGATTTGGCCTAAAACTAACAAAATGGAGAATTCTACGAGAGGCCTACGTCCAGCAGTGGACCAGAATGGCTGATTGATGGTCAATACTTAAACTAGTTATTATAAAAAATTAAACTGTTACATTTAAAGTCCCCCAAGAAATGAATTAATAATATTCTTACTGATATCGTGTTTTTCTTTTCAAAAATAATTTTCTACAACATTTTTTTTTATTAAATAGTGAAATTCCAATGCTCCCACACATCACTCAAGCTCCTTTAGTAGTATATGTATATTACTGTCACGCAGTGCCTTCTCGGTGTAAAGCATGCGCTTTACTCATTAGGTCATTAAGCTAGACGTTTCACCCTAACTCTGATTTAGATTTTCTCAACGTGAGGCAATTTGAATATTTTGAGAAACAAAATAAAAACGAAATGCCAATAGTAGTAGAGTTAAGATTTCTATGAAAAATCCAAATAGGTCGTCAACTACTAAAACCGAGGTGATATTGATAATTTGTATTATGCTAAAAGAGAAGTATTCTTCCCTTCAGGAAATGAACCCAGATGCCAAGAAAGCAATCTTTAAAAGGGCAAGTCAAGTGTCCGGGTGGTGAATACAACACTTCTAACAGATAAAAATTATGCATAACACCTAGGATTTAGTAGTTGACTACCTCTCTTGATTTTCTAGAGGTGATCCATTGATCTTGCTAATCATGAATATATTTTTAAAAAATCACTAGTGTCAGTAATAAATTAGGGATTTTATAACACTGTCTTGTCGGGATCTGAATGACAAATTTTCTGATTTTTCGTCTTGGATAACTCAGCCAATACTCTTGTAGCCATTCATTATTAAGAAATGCAAGTCAATTTTGTTCAACATAAAAAGAACAATATAGCATAGCTTTGACACGATACAAAATAGATATCTAAATTCAATTAGTTTTGCAAGAAAACTACTGTAGCTGGTTCTGTCGTTTTATCGAGCTCACCCTGCACAATCTGTACATGGATATTATATTTCCTCCTTCTAAGGCGAGCTTTCTTCTATGAAACTGGTAAATCCACGGTACTTGTGTATTTACCTTCATGAAATGAAATCATAAAATGTTGAATGCTGGGTTGATTATAGGGTTTTGTTACTGAATACAAGAATTTATCTGGATATCGAGATTAGTACCCCAAATAAAAATCTTGGCAGCAGACATCAAACTTAAGGATCATATTCACTCAGATTTTTATTTCTCCCCTAGTTGAGTTTGAATTATGTTTTATAATATAGAAGTGTCATATAAAGTTTATATTCATTCGAGAATGTCAAATTAAAAATATGTAGTTGTTCAGATGCTCCTTTTTTATTTGACGCGGCTCATTTTATATTAAAATTTTTCACAATTTGGTTGACTATTATGCTAGAGGGGACATAAAAATGTGTGGGGGGAATGATTCAAAAAAGGAAACACTGTTCTAAATGTTGATGCGACATCCAACGAAGTATAAGAAATATTTTAATTGAAAAGTAAGTACATAATTAATTCAGATGAATGGGATATTAAATGATAATTAGACATCTTATTTTAAAATATAGTACATTTTAAAAGTGGCAAAAATAGGAACTAATTAAAGATACATATAAACTCCTCATCGATAAGTGCCATAGTATCAACCAGACAGCTTTTTTAAATTATAAAGTATCAACGTATATTTGAACAGATTAGTTGGCGTAAAGCCACTTTGAATTTAAATATTATCAAAAATAGATGTAAATATTTTAATAATAAAATTTAATTTTTCCATAAGAAAAATAAAAGGCATGAAACTAACCGATGAAGAATGAAAGCTGGGCTGTTTGTAGGCTATTAACTTAAAGATGCAGACAGCGGAGGCGAGCTCTTCAAGAGCCTGCAATCATACAAGTCATAATTGAAAATAGCTATTTGAGATAAGGCTCAATTTTCAATAAATACAAAAATTACAAATGATAGCTTATAATTAAGGAATGATGTGGATGGAGATGGGAGAAAATACCATAGAAGGAGCTAGAACGATTAGTTTCACCCTCACTTTGAGTTAGATACATAAATTATGTTTTTTCTTTACAGATAATTTCATTCTTTGTTCATAATGATTTATGTACCAGTCAAAGAAAAAATATATGCTTATTCCTTTATTATTAATCAGAAATCACTGGCTATTTGAAATCAATGTTGACTTCAAATCGAAAATAGCCATTGATTCTTATCTAATACTTGCGAGATAACAATTCTATATTGCATTTTTGACGTTTCGATCATTATTGGTAACTATTTTGGATTTTAAGTCGATTCCTCGATATCTTCATCAATGGTTACCAATAATAAATAATCGTAACTCAAAAATGCAATGTAGAATAGTACTGTTAATTCCTCAAATATTAGATCAGAAATCAATCGCTATTTTGGATTTTAAGTCGATTCTTCTAGATCTTCAGCAAAGTTAACGGATACGATAACAACTCAGTTAATAATGGATACTTATAAAATTTCCTCTCAAATTTAGTATTTTATAGAGAGAAACAAGGCTATCCATTCTTGAATGGTTAAATAAGCAATATTAGCCTACCAAATAAATAAATTTTAAAGAATTTAAGAAAAAGAACTATCTTAATGTAAAGTACTTTAAATATAATTTTACTAAAACTTTATATAACCTTTTTTGAGGTCCTCAAGGTACTTAAATAGAATTTTAAATTTGATCAAAATTGGTTAAGCCATTCTTAAGATATTTGGAGAAAACTAAAAAAGTACTAGAATAAAGTACTGTTTGCGGGCCGATACGTAAAAAAAATCGGCAACATTAATCTGAGTTTCATTCTTTCGAATTGGACCACCCATGATGAATTTAGAATATTGAATAAAAGAAGTGTCAAAAGGTGTTATCTTCATATCTCAGCTATTAGCCCTAATTATATGTCACCCTTCAGTTCCGATTTTGACATTCTAGTATATTGTAAAAAATATGCACATTCTCTCTTCTTATTTTTTTTATTTTTTTGCTTTCTAAATCTATTTTTTAATCTCAGAGTGAATCAGCATTGCCTGAATATAGGCAAGCTGGCGAACAACATATAAACCAAGTTCGACTGGGTGTATAATATTATAGTCAAAGGCTGAATTGTAGTCAGAGAAAGACCAAAATATATATTATAATTGGAGTTTGTGGAGGAAGAGGCCAGACTAATCTAGCTAGAAGACACTCTATCTTATGATTAGTTGCAATTACTTTTAATATCATTTTAAGTGAGATAATATTGTAAGTTATCCCTCGGATAAAAAGCTATGAATAATCAAGCAAAAAATTCCGAGTAGATATTATATTGTATCTATGTACATCTACATTATATCTAAGTATTCTAAAAAGCAATTTTGTTCAGAAAAGAATGAGCATAATTTGGCAAAAGAAAAAAAATTAAAATCTAAGTAAAGTTTTACAAATGAATAGTTTTAGGTTGTAGGTTTATCATAATTCTGCCCTATTTAAGCTATGGTTTTATTCAAGAGGGAGAGATGAATCAGCAACCGGAATGGAAATATCTGGATTCCCTAATGGGTAGTTTCATCAAATCATCAAAAACCTGTATAATATACCATATCTACCGATTTCCTTATACCTGGTGTTCTTTAATTAAGAATCAAAATTAACTTTTTAATATTAAAATTAAAAATACGTGAGTACATATTTTTGAACCAGCCTCACTGGAGATATTTCCTCAATATTAATTTAATTATAAAAAATAAATTAAAAGGTCAATATCAAAGATCTATGTTGTCAGATGTGTTTAATGTAGATGTCAGATGGATTCATTCCCATGGAAGTTGAGCTTAAGCGACAAACATAACTCTAGAGATGAAATTCTTCCTACTATGCATACAGTTAGAATACGTCATTCAAGTTAACATAAGTTATATTGTAAAATTGTCCTGCTGATTGAATCAACTTTTTGAATGAAAAATTATTTTACATCTTGAAATAAGTACAAACTACTACTATTATTTAAAAGCTCTTTATTTTCAGGGTTGATGTATTTTAAGTGTAGATTTTTAGTTTATTATACTTACAGGGTATGGTCAAGTATTGTAATCGTCCATGAAAAAAGTTTTATAGTCCAAGAGCTGGTGACACATTTTTGAGTACGGATTTGACCCAACTAGAAAGTATGCGCAATAGTACTTACATCCTATGAAATAGTTGTACAAGGAATGGCCAGTCTGGCTTTTTACTTTATCCAATGCAAAGCATGGGTAAAGTATTGCAATCGCTCTCGGGGCAAGCGTGGCTTCAAAGGGTCCTCAGGTAAAGACTACGGAACCCATGGACTCAATTAAAGTCACAAATTGTAGTATTCAATTAGGTTGAATTTTAGCACGTGACGGTTTTGCCAAAAATTACATGGGGTCTCGTCGAGAGGCCAAAAAGTGCCATTTTTTCATTTAGTGCGTGCGGATGGATGTATGTATGTATGGATGGATGTATGTTATCGTTTTTTGGCCCACGATTTTTTCCACACCGTTGCACCGATTGAAATGAAATTGAAAACCTAGCATTCTTTGAACAAAATGAAGCGCTGATTAGTTTTTGGTACATATCGACCCACAAACATTAGTACTTTATTTCAGTACTTTTTAGTTTTTTCTAAATATCTTGAAAATGACTTAACCAATTTTGATGAAATTTAATATCCTAATTAAGTACCTTGGGGACCACAAAAAAGGATAAATAAAGTTTTTAGTAAAATTATATTTTAAAGTACTTTACTCTAGAGTAAGAGAGTACTTTTTTAATTTTTAAATTCTTTAAAATTTATTCATTTGAACCTTTTAATATAGCTCATTTAGCCTTGCTTAAATAAGAATGGATAGGCTTCTCTCTGTGAAATGCTAAAAATTTGGGAGGAAATTTTATAAGTAACCATAGCAACTGCGTTGTTTTCTTATCCCTTACCTTTGCAGAAGACATAGAGGAATCGACTTTAAACCAAAAATAGCGATTGATTCTCATCAAATACTTGAGGAATAACCATTCTATATTGGATTTTTGACGTTTCGGTTTTTATTGGTGACCATTGCTGAAGACATAGAGGAATCGACTTTAAACCAAAAATAGCGATTGATTCTCATCTAGTACTTGAGGAATAACCATTCTATATTGGATTTTTGACGTTTCGGTTTTTATTGGTGACCATTGCTGAAGACATAGAGGAATCGACTTTAAACCAAAAATAGCGATTGATTCTCATCAAGTACTTGAGGAATAACCATTCTATATTGGATTTTTGACGTTTCGGTTTTTATTGGTGACCATTGCTGAAGACATAGAGGAATCGACTTTAAACCAAAAATAGCGATTGATTCTCATCTAATACTTGAGGAATAACCATTCTATATTGGATTTTTGACGTTTCGGTTTTAATAGTAACCATTGCTGAAGACATAGAGAAATCGACTTTAAGCCAAAAATAGCGATTGATTCTCATCTAATACTTGAGGAATAACCATTCTATATTGGATTTTTGACGTTTCGGTTTTTATTGGTAACCATTGCTGAAGACATGGAGGAATCGACTTAAAATCAAAAATAGCCATCGATTCTCATCTAATACTTGAGGAATAACCATTCTACATTAGATTTTTGACGTTTCGATTATTATTGGTAACCATTGCTGAAGACATGGAGAAATCGGCTTAAAATCAAAAATAACGATCGATTCTTATCTACTACTAGTAGAATAACCTTATTGCATTCCATTTTTGATGTTTTGACTATTAATGGCAACCTCTACTGAAAACGTGGAAGAATAGACTTAAAATCAAAAAGACTAAAATCTTTTTTGGTAAACAACTCAAGCTTGAGTTGTTTGCCATAAAAGAATTTAGTCTTTTTGATTTTAAGTCTATTCTTCCACGTTTTCAGTGGCATTAATAGTCAAAACATCAAAAATGGAATGCAATAAGGTTATTCTACTAGTAGTAGATAAGAATCGATCGTTATTTTTGATTTTAAGCCGATTTCTCCATGTCTTCAGCAATGGTTAGCAATAATAATCGAAACGTCAAAAACCTAATGTAGAATTGTTATTCCTCAAGTATTAGATGAGAATCGATCACTATTTTTGATTTTAACTCGATTCCTCCATGTCTTCAGCAATGGTTACCAATAATAACCGTAACGTCAAAAATCCAATGTAGAATGGTCATTCCTCGACTATTAAATGAGAATAGATCATTATTTTTTAATTAAAGTCAACATGAACTGCAAATCGCAAGTGATATCTGATTAATAATAAAGGAATAAACATATTGATATTTCAAATGAATTTGGATAAAGTTTAGCAACGATCCGTTGCAGTTTATTTTCATGTTGTAAAAATACACTTTGGGTGGTCTGGTTCCACGTCCCACCACTCCAAATGGTCTGGAGTGAATATATTATGTTTATAATTGACTATAAATTATAATTTTTATAATTTCATTGTGGGTCAAAAATATTTTTTAACACATATGTATTTTTTACCGCACTCACACCATGCGCAGTACCTGGTCCACCTGCTTAGGCCAGCCAGACTGGCCATTCCTTGTACAACTATCATAGACGGTACTATTACGCATAATTTCTAGTTGGGTCAAATCCGTACTCAAAAATGTGTCACCAGCTCTTGGACTATTAGTTTTTCAAAATATCTCAAAAACGGCTGAAACATTTTAATGAACTAAAAATAAAAAATGAAATGAAACAACTACTACTACTACTACTATAAAATGAACCTATAATAAAAAAGAGTTATTATTTTTTCGGGGGCTAAAATTCTGGGCAGGGGGGTTTAAAAAATAGAACTATCAATATACTAGTAAGTCTTAGACCCTTTGATCGATTAGTAACGAAATTTCGCATATTCACCCTTTATGTACGAGCTTATGACTCACTGTGTGAAAATCATAGTGACCAAAAAGAGAGGGGGTTCAAAAATAATTTTCAGACAAAAATAGAAGAAAGCTGATATTTCTAATAAAAGTCTCATAATTAAAAGGAGATATTATTGATTGCTAATGGTCCCAAAATAATATAGTAAATAATTATAAATTATTTTATTAAATATAAGAGAGGGGCCAGTTGTATGGTAAAGTTATGCGGATGGATTCGCTTATTTTAGAATGTTAAAGGTTATTCCTTTTTCGAATTACTCTATGTTGTTTAATTTTGTTTATAATTTTTTTATGAATATTTAGCAATATTATGACTTTATACGATAATTATTCTTAATAAGTTTATAACATCCAGTCTTTTGAATCAATTAAGATAAATTTATAATTATATGATATGAAATTAACAGAAATTTTATGGACTGTTATGATTGTAGAAAAAAGTTGTAAAAAAGTGAAATAGTATAAAATAGTGAAAAATGTTAAGTTCTTTCAATGTTGTATGATTTTTTTTTTTATTTTATATTATACTAATTTATAGTCAAATGTATTGCTATATTGAGAAAATCAGAACCAATAGATCTCCAAAACTAAGAAAAATTTAGTGATTTTAGTTCTCAGATAGATGCCCATCAGTGGCGGTTGGTGACTTTTCTACCAAAAAAGTATCCTTCATTTTTTGAAATTTTATTTTAATCTTCACTTTTTTTTGCAAATTTCAGCGAATACGGCGTCATTTTCGTTATAAGAAAATCTTAAATTTCTCCTAAGTCTATTGCTAAAAGCAAGCTAAGACTTGTCTATAACACTCTTAGTTATTTCCGATCTTATATATTGAGAGTTCTTAGAGAAAAAATTCTCGAATCGTCTTTACTTATTCATTTTTTCGTATTATTTATATTTTAATAATTCCTCAGTGAGAACAATTTTTATTTGACTAAAACTTGTCTGGACTTGTCTTTGACATGCTTGAACTGGAAGATATACCAGGCAGGGACTTCAAACCTTCTATCAGCACCCTTTTTGGAAAATCATTCATTTTAATTGACCCTTGAAACTATGCAATAATTTTATTTAATTTCTAGAACCAATATAGGTACTTTTCTAAACAAAAAATAATTTGTTTTAGAAATATTTGAAATAACGGATTATAATTTGAAATTTAAAGATCCTCCTGAAATTTTGAAGTCGATATTTATGAAAATACTCTAAATGTTTAGAAATTTTAGGATGTGCCACATCCACAGCATCCATGGACCGCACGCCACTGGTGACCATCTAAAACACTGTTATTTTGCATATTTAAAAGCCATCTCAATTCCATTGCGCATTGTACTTTCACTTATATTGATTGTACGAGTTTAAAGCCGGAGGTGTCTATCTTCTTTTACTACAAACGCTATGACTATAGATAGGTTATACCTCAAGCAATTTTTTTATAGAAAAATTAAATTATGTTAACTAAAAGATATTGAATATATTATAAAAGAGAGAAAAGATAAATAAAAAGAAAGAAACAATAAATCTTTCAAAAGGTTTCTAAAGGAGTTGACTTGTCTCGGCTTTTAAGGTATACTTGAGGAAAAAAGTGTCAGCATAAAAAAAAGTGCATGCATTCTGAAGTTGGTTGGTTTGGTAGATGATCGAGATATCGCAGGCCGAATAAAACAAGCACACATACTTTCGGGGGAATTTCAAAAATGACGATTAAAAAAAACCGTTCTTTCTTTTGTATTTTCCAAATGGCTAAATAAGTGGATTCATTTTGAAATAAAGTGAATTATTCAAATTCATTAAAAATTATGATACTAAAAAAAAGACAATTGTTTGTAAGGTAAGTATTTATTGGGAAAAAAAATTTAGTGTTGTGTACTATGAAGGCAAAAAATAACTTTCGTGATGTGGTGAAAGTAAAAATTTTAAGAACTTGCTATAATTATATTTATTGTATTTATCTATTCGAATTTTTGTTACTATCAATAATAAATGTAGTTATGTCTTTATACCACTAACATTTTTCTTATATGAATGTTTTGATACCTTAAGAAATCGGGACTGAAGAGTGATTGATAGTAAAATAAACTAAGTCGAGGATAATCAAATATTTATTATACTAGATGAAGGAGGAGGTATCAGCCAAAGATGGATTCACTGGGTTTCCGAAACTTTTTTGGGTCCAGGCACGTTATAAATTCGCATGAAGCTAAAATAAATTTTTATTTTTGACAAGGCTTGGTTCGATCACATATGTGTACCGCATTTTGTGTTTAACTCCTAATTGACTGAAGATGGCCAAATAAAATTCAGGCCGAAACGTCTCATTAAAGGTGTTTTATTGAACCCAGTGAATCCATCTTTGGCTGATACCTCCTCCTTCATCTAGTATAGTTTCATCACAGCCACGAACTCTTACAATATTCATTCAAATATTTATTATTTTCAAATCCATTTTTCATTATAAAAAAATTATTTTATTTCGATTAAAGAATATTTACTTTATCCAATGCGAAGCATGGGTAAAGTATTGTAATCGGTCTCGCAGCAACCGCGACTTCAAAGGGCCCTCAGGTAAAGACTAAGATACCCATCGTCTCAATTATAGTCACAAATTGTAGTATTCATTTAGGTTGAATTTGAGCACGTCACGGTTTTGCCAAAAATCACCTGGGGTCTCGTCCAGAGGCTGGAAGTGTGTGCGGATGTACGAGTACGATTATATGTTATGTTATGTTATGTTTTCCACACCGTACAACTGATTGAAATGAAATTGAAAACCTACCATTATTTTAACAAAATGAAGCGCTGATTAGTTTTTGGTACATATCGGCCCACAAACATTAGTACCTACTTTATTTCAGTAATTTTTTAGTTTTTTCTAAATATTTTGAAAATGACTAAACCAATTTTGATTAAATTTAATATTGTAATTAAGTACCTTGAGGACCACAAAAAAGGTCATATAAAATTTTTTGTAAAATTATATTATAAACTACTTTACCCTAGAATAGGATAGTACATTGGATAAAGTTTAACAACTATCAGTTTATTTTAACTGTCGCTGAGCGCCCTAAAGTTACATAACCAAGGTTACGCTACAGCAACAAACAATAGACCATTCCTATGTTCGTCCTCCTCACTCTACAATAGTACTATATTATAGATTTGATGCTTTAGTGGTTGAGTTGTTCACCGAAAAAGAATTTGTACTTTTTGATTTTAAGTCGATTAATCCACTCTTCAAAATGTCAAAAATGCAATGTAGAATGGTTGTTCCTCGAGTATTAGATGAGAATCGATCACAATTTTTGATTTTAATTCAATTCTTCTAAATTCTAGAGCCTAGATCTTGCTATGTTGCTATGGTTACTTATAAAATTCCCTCTTAAATTTAACAAAAATTTCATTTTTGATTGTGACTCTCTTCTTTCCTTATTCGAAAAATAAAATAAAAATTCTTTACAAATTTATAAAATAATAATTCAGTATTTTCAAAGAAAATTATTTTTGTTTTGTTTGGTCCAATTGAATTTTTTTGACTATAATACTGTGAGGTAAAAGTATGCTTTAGCATGGCATAAATATATAACACACCTAGTATTTTCTCAGATTTTAAATTTTTTCCAGAGTTTTTCAGGAATAGGTTCGCAAGAAATACTTGCTGTGTGAGTACGAACAGAAATTTTTAAAAACAAAAAATTATGTAATATGAATTAACCCGATGAATGTATAACAAAAAACAATTACTTATAAAAGATAATTATATTTAGCTAAAATTTATATCAGGGAAAGGGATAATTGGAAACTGCCCGAAAGAACTAATTTCTTAGGATAATGTTCTCCATAGTAACCATTAATGATCGAGTAAAACACCATTTTGATAAACTGAATTTTACTTATCACTCTCTATCGAATTCTAGTATTTTAGATAAGTCTTAGTTATGATCTATATTTTTCCACTGAATGAAAGTACATAATTTATTGTAATTTGATTTGTAAAAAGTTCCTAGACACATAAATAGGGTATAATGAACTCACACACGAACTAAACAGTTCACCATTGCAGGACTAGGTGAGAAGTTATTCAAATAAAGTTGTAAATGCAAGGTGAAATATAAGTTGTTTGTAAGCAATAAAATAAATAAATAAAGGGAAAATATTCAAATAAATAGGATAATATTCTTTCTTGTCTTGTAAAGGAAATATGATTGTAAGAGGACAAAGAATAATGTACTTCCAAAATGGATATGTAAATTACGAAAATATCTTTAATTTATTTATTTCTCCTTTAGGTGAAGATTTAAAAAAGCTGCTTAACATCATATTTACTTGAATTTTTTTGGTACTCGGTTCAAGGTTATAGATCTATTTTAGTAATTATGTAAATGCAATGTTTATTTATTGAAAATTGATAAATGATTAATACATATGATAATAATGTAATTGACAGTAATGTTTCATCTTTTCCTGTCTATCTGTCCCTTTAATATTCAGATCGATTTAAAAGGCAAGGTATATTTTTTTTTATGTCGTCAAGTCATGCAAATCGAAATTCTGAATTTAAATTCAGGCTCGAGAAGAAGTTTTGCTTATGGTTCGGTTATTACGTCAATTTTTTTCTTTTTTTTCTTTTTTATACTTTCAATCGTGTTCACTTGGATGCATTTGCTTAGGCACAAAAATTCGTGAATATATGTTGGGCTCATCAAAGCAATAGTTCGAGCCACCTGAGCTAAAATTGATGTAAATAACACAATATCCATCGACATGGTAATGTTGCCGGGCTTTGGGCGGTGATGGCCTTGGTTCCCGGCGCACCCAACCATACGTCATGAAAACTCGCACTGTCAACACAACACAACTGAAGATGAACCTTCCCTTACCCGGGTCCACACATCCCGAGAAAAGAATTCGTCACTTCTGACTTGCCATTAGAAATGGAGAAGTTGCCATATTAAGAATTTCAAGATATCAGTAACTTTCAGATGATATTCGATAATTATATTTCATTAAGAGAGAGTAATGCCTTCCGATGAAAGTAAAAAAAAAGTTTTAAAAAATAGCAAAGTGAAATATTGATTCTCATTAAATTCATCTGTTTTTATTGCTTCGCCATACGGGATATGGTGAGTTATTGTAATTGTGAATGAAAGGGGTTTTTTCTTCGTATTTTCGAAATATCTCAAAAACAGCTAAAACAATATTAATTTTAAAAAAATGAGCGAATTCACGGTGTTTCGGTCTACAATAAAGTCTTGAATAGTGGACATTGAAAAATGTATATTTAGCCACACACAGTCGATTTTCAGTCGAGCGATAGTTTAGTTGATGGACATAAATATATCTACTCTTATTAAAATAGCAAAAATTGTTTATATATTTAAATTTAGGGAACCAAAAAAAGATTATTTTTATTATAGACAAAAGGATCAGCCGGGGCTCGAACCCGGGATCTTTGCATGTGTACTGCAATGCTTTGTCATAAGAGCTTTAGCTCCTATATCCACTAAGCTACTGATCCCTGAACCCAAACTAATACCTATTTTCTATATGAATTATGGAATTTCTTTTTTAATCCTCTCCTCGTTCATTTTTCGCAGCGTAGGCCTTGATTCATTAATTAAACAATTAAATATTCCAGCAGACCCCAAAGATCGAAAATAATTTTCTCTTCACATTGTTTATATATTTATTTATATATTTGTATCTTAGTTCTATTTTGAAAACGGCTCTATCGATTTTGATGAAACAAATTCTATTAACAAGTTTTGAGGATGAGAAAGCGATCTGGCTAGGTCTGGACCTCGACAAATTTCATCTTAATTGATCTTTTCTTAATTAAAGTAATTATTTATAGATAAAAATCTCAATAAAAAAGTTTTTTTTACATTTTTGTCAATTATCTTTTATTTTTAATTGGTTTTTTAATTTTAAACACACAAATAGGTTATAGCAAATATTAATATATTATATTAAAATTATGAATTTTTTTGTTTGTTTTTAATTAACAGGTGTCTAAATCATAATATTACAGGTGGGTTTACAAATAAAGTGGTTGAAGTGGCTTTTTTTATATAACTTGGAAACAAATCTTATTTAATTTTATGTTTTTATTTCAGATTCTATACGATTATTTTTTATTATTATTTTCCTATTTATTTTTTATAATGTTTATCAATATGAACGAATGTGGGCAAATTGGTGTACGAGTAAACAAATATTAACATAATATGTTGGCCATTAGAAAGCTAGAAATGCAAAAACTGGGTGCGGGGTGGGGTGGCTGTGGGTGGTGCAAGAGGTGGGGTGCAGTTGTGGGGGATCCGGGGGTGGGAAGCTCGGTTGGGGTGGAGGTGGGTGCAGTGGTGGGGTGGAGTGTATGGTTTCGGGAGGAGGGGTCAGGGGTTACCGTGCATCGCTCGGTGGCTCCAGGTACTTAAGTTTAATGTAGGTGCATACACAACACAACTGCAGATCAACTCGATTATTTAATCAAAATCGATCGATGAGCACTTTTGATAAAAAGTTAATTGGATTTTGTTATAAATTGATAATTCATTACGATTTCAAACCAACCCAACTAAATTGTTGGGTTAGGCACAAGCTATGAATACTCTGATTTTGGGGACGTGGAGTTCGATTCTTATATATGTAGTACCTGTGAGGGAATTGGGATCTGCGGGGTTTGGGTTATTGGGGGTAGATAATAACGTCGTATTGCCCGTTCGAACGCAAGTCCGGGCATTGGTAACAGCGTCCGATGTTCTTCATTCATGAGCAGTACCCGCATTGGGAGTAAAAATTGATGCCACCCCTGGTCGGTTAAATCAAACAAGCTTGTTTATCAATCGTTCATGTCTGTTTTATATAAGCCCACCTTCAAGCCCAATTTTCCCTTTCTCTTTGCTTATTTATAATTTAATAATAAAGGTAAGCCTTTACTAGTTTTCATGGGTCCCAATTTCTGATTTATTAATTATCATACTTAACCCTTCTAAATTACATTTATTTCTAGAGTAACCAGATATCGTTAACTTTTGGTCCCTACTTTGATGTTCAACACACATATGTTATTGTGAAATTCCTTCAAAATAGCCCATTTTACTTCGGGATGAATCAATCGTGATTTCTCAATAGATAAACCCTGATACAAAAGGTACGAAATAACCATTTCTTCTCACAGTCGATTTTCAGTCGACCCAACAATTTAGTTGGGTTGGTTTGAAATCGTGATGAATTATCAATTTATAACCAACTCTAATTAACTAACTAAGCCCGATTTTTTTATCATAAGTGCTCATCGATCGATTTTGATTAAATAATCGAGTTGATCTGAAGTTGTGTTGTGTATGCACCTACACTAAACTTAAGTACCTGGAGCCACCGAGCCCGCTCGACTGAAAACTGACTGTATGTGCCTAGCCTAAGGAGATATTAATTAATTGGTCAAAATATCAGTTAGTGGGTGAGTCCGGGTGTTACCAAATTATGTGTACCTATACTCTTGCTCAAAAACAATTAAAAGAATCAAAATGAAATTTTATATCTGGATATTTTATATTGAGATAAGAACTGACTAGATTTTGATTGAAATCAGACGTAAAATTATGAGGGCAGGAATTTTAAAAATTTGAATTTTTACTCCCATTTGGGCAAAATTTTGCAAAGCTAAAATTAATTATTTTATAGCAGATAAATAATTTTCAATTCAAGTACTCACATTAAGCTACTTTAATCAATTTTTACATATTTTAAAGCCAAATGGTTAAGGTTAGAGGGGTGCTGCCAGTCGAACTATTTGCATTTGAGGAATCAAAATAAAAATGAAGAGAAAACATGTTTAGCAGTATTTAATTTAAGTCTTATTCATCGCTATTCCACTTAATGTAGTGGGGGAATATTTTTTAGTTAGCAATACTGTTCGAAAAGGTGCTTCATCAAAATCATTTTTGACGATTGGACGGATGATTAGACTTTAACTACATGACATATTCTTAGTTTTACTAGTTTAAAAGCTACTGGTATTTGATAGATAGAAGGAACATAATGTCTCAGTTTTTCCACCTTTTTGGTTTATAATTTAAAAAATTTTTAAAAATTTAAAGTAAAAGGAAATTTTCGAAATAATAATTTGAACTAAAACCTGCCTATGGTATGAAAGACGCAATATGGATACCTAGTTTTTGTTTTAAATTAGATTACCGCGAAATGTATCATTTTTGAGGTAACATTTTACATTATGTACATACCGACAGGCAAATGGCTGAAAACGAGGGGTGAACCGTGATTGGAATTAGGTGTACACCGCTTTGGAATTTTGTGGAATTATTTTGGAATTCATTAAATAATGCCCCTTCATCTATTGTCTTCTACTTGGAAAGTGGAAGTGGAATTAGGTGTACAGGATATTAGATCGCGGTTCACCCCTCGGCTGAAAATGTTCTTATTGTGGTTATTTAGAGAAGCGAAAAGCATGTATTTCGGGTGAAAACTCTAATAAGAATTTTAGTTCTCATTGATCTTTTCATTTAAAAGAGATAGACAATATTGTAGATTTAAATAAGTTTAGTAAAAGTAAAATATTACTTTCTTTTTTAGATAAAAAAATAAGATGATATCGTTTTAGTGAGTCTGTAGAAACATGTAGAAAATTCAATCAATGTTCAATTATAGTAAAAAACAAAAAAGAGAAAAAATATTCAATAAAACACGACATGGAAAACTAATTGATTTATCGTATACTTCCTTCTTTTTACTTTTTCTACTTTACTTTTAAACGTTTAAATTGAGCCAAAAAAAGGAGAGACTCCTCTAGAAAATTGGATAGAATTGTTAATAAAAAAAAGATTAATAGGTTCAATTAAGAACAATAGAAGGCGTAGTACGTTGGCTTAGCTAAACTGAACCTCAGCAAGTTACTGAGAGATGCCACACACTGAGTCTTGAAACCTCACGTTACATGCTTTAAATAACTAAATATTAATGAAAAATTATATTCTATAGAAGAGTTCGCGACCTCTCTTTACAATTACCATACAACTCTGTCTTAGTTGCCAATTATAGTCGGAAAAAGTGTATTTTTTTCAATTTATAAATAAATTTTATAAATTTTGAAAATTTAATTTTATAAAAAATATTGAAAATATAATTTTATAATTGAGTGGATATTGATGAGGCAGTCCAAAAAAGAAGAAGATAATTTATACTATTTTTTTATTCATAAACAGACGTTTCGGAGGCTATTCCCTCTCTTCAGGGTCTGTAATCAATTAAAATAGGATTTGACTATCATTACAAACAAGATCACATTTTTTTTATAATTTAATAAAAAATTTTAAAAATGTGAAATAAACATTTTTAATTATAGTATTAAAAAATAAGCTGATTTGGCCATCCACATAAATTTACCATACATCTGGCCCCTCTCTTATATTTAATATTATAATTAAGAACCCCCTCTTAATTTTGGGCCTATTAGCAATTAATATTATCTCTTTTTAATTATGAGTCTATTCTATTAGGATAAATGTCAGCTTTTTTCGATTTTTGTTTGAAAATATTTTTGAACCCCCCCCCCCCTCTTTTTAGTCACTATCAATTTAACATAGTGAGTCAATTTTCAAAAGCTCGAATAGATAGAGTGCTTATGCGAAATTTTGTACCTCCCTCTTAATTTTTGGTTCGATTTCAGCCAAAATCACTGAAACTACATGTAAAATTTCGTTTTGATATTCACACTAGTTTTTGAGCTAGAGCGTAGGTACACAAAATTTCGTAACGTATTAACTAATAGACATTTTGACAAAATAATTAATACCTCGCAAAATATAATTTTTTCGATGTTCACTCATTAAGACTTTTTATAGACTAAAACGCCATGGCTTCGCTCAATTTTTTTTATCAAAATAGTTTCAGCCGTTTTTGAGATATTTCGAATAAATGAAGCAAAAAAAAAACTTTTTTCATGCACGATTACAATTACAATATTTGACCATACCGTGTATGGTAAAGTAAAAAAATAATTTTGTTGATTTAAAAGTTTTTCTTAAATACTGTTTTTTAAATTTTTATATAAATGTTTTAATGTTTTAGGTTCGAATGAAATCTCCTTGAGGTCCGGATCAGACCCGCAGGCCGTAGGTTGACGAACCCAATATTAGACTATCATTCATTAGAATAATCAATTAATCATTAACTAAATGGAATGAAAAATAAATGAGAAGACATTTTAAATGAACTTTTTAGTTTTTAGGATAGTATTTGATTAATTATTCGAGCTGGTAAGTTTCGTAGGTTCAAGTAAACAACTAAAGGGGCTTCATTACGAAGGAATGCTTGACCAGAACAGCAGAAAGAAAGCCTGCGGCGAACAAACGACCGCCAAGAGAAGAGAACATCCTTTCCCAATTCAACGCACTAAGTCTCTAAATTGAGATTATCTAAAGAAATGCACTCCAAAAATGAACACTCATCGAGTATTGTATTGAATTATATATAGTATTGTCAATTGTTATGACCGGACTCACGGAGTATATGTCTTCGAGTTCATCTGGGTCTGATTATATTGACATTATTTTGTATTACTGAGTATTTTTGTATAAAGTGAATTTTTTACTTTACCATACAGGGTATGGTCAAGTATTGTAATGAAAAAAGTGTTTTTTGGTTCTTTTTTTCGAAATATCTCAAAAACGTCTAAAACTATTTTGATTAAAAAAATTGGGCGAAACCATGGCATTTCGGTCTACAAATAAGCTCTAATAAGTGAAGATCGAAAAAATTATATTTTTCGAGATAATAACTGTTTTGTCAAAATGTCTGTTAGTCTGTTAGTACGTGCGTTACCAAATTTTGTGGACGAACTAGCTCAAAAACTAGTTTGAATATCAAAACCAAATTTCCCACGTAGATTTGGTGCATTGAGATTAAGAGCTGATTAGATTTTGGTGCATATCGAGCCAAAATTAAGGAGGACGAGGACGAGGACGAGGGGGGGTAAAATTTAAAATTATAATATTTTCAAACTAAAAAAACAAGAAAAATGAAATATACAATAAAATGAACCTATAATAACGAAACTATTTTTTTCTGGTGCCAAAATTAGGGGGTCAAAAAATAAAAATCTAGGCCATTTGAGCAAACACAACCAAATTTTGTTATCATAATCAGTGGGCTCCCAGAAATTACCGTCTTGCCTAGAATCGAACTGACGAACTCTTGAACTAAGGGCATTAGCTCTAGCCATTACGCCATTTTAGTTTAGTTTTAAGAGGATGTTTTTATTAGCCAGAAAAAAAAAATATATACAATTTATTACAAAGTTACTTCTAACAATCCAAAAGAAGTATAGTATCTTAAATTTAATACAATGAAAAAAGAAAAGGGCCATTTTAAATGGATCCCAGTAGATTTTTTTTTACATAATATAGTTTTTTTTTAATTTTAATTTTACAATAAGTTTTTTTTTTTGTAATTTTTATTTACATTTGTATAATTAAATTTTTTTAATTTTTGCACGGGAAAAGGCTTTGAAAAAACCCGGCCATACAGTTTATTGTTGTTCCAAGGAGGTTAATATATAGAATTATTTATTACAATTTTTACTTAATTTATACTTTACAATTTAGATTACATAATTTATCAAGTTATTCAAGTATAAGCAGAAGAATTTAAGGTTATAAAAAGATTGAATTATTATTGATAATTTTCAATCCACCAGTATTTTTTTATATTTTTCCTTTCAGTCTTGTCTTTTTCAGAGATGGCTCTATTAAATCTATATATTCTATACGGGTCCAAACCATCTAGGTGGGCGTCGTATTCTATACTTTTATTGTTTTTTCTCCTAAACACATGATAGATGATGGGGATCCCGTTTTCATCTTGTATATATCCTTTATTATCCAAAAATAAAAAAGCTTCGGGTGGGATAAATCCGGTAGATTTTGTTATTTCAAAATATTGATCGTTCGGATAGAGTGATCCGAATATTAGACTGTTTTCGAAAACATTTGCAACTTGGCAGTAGTGGTTTCTTATTAATTTTAGCATAAAGCAGTCTATTCTATTAATTTTGGCTAAGTTATAAATTTTTTCATTACTAATGTAATGTTGGAAGTTCGAATGTGTAGATCTATGTTTGCCTAAGCATGATCTTAGGCATTTTCTTTCGAAGACTCGGATTTGTTCCATGCCCGATGCACTTTGATTGAACCAAATATTGCAGCCATAAGTTATTATTGGTCTGACCAATAGTTTGTAGCATTGCAGTTTTATTTCTGGGTCCAGATGCTTGCAGAAGAACAATCTTTTTTGACTCATAAATGCAGCCCTGGCTTTTCGCAATTGAATATTTCTATGTAGGTCAAAATATAAATAATTGTCTAAATGTATTCCTAGATATTTTACTATATTTTTATGTGGAATTTCGGTGTTGTTGAATTTAATATGAAAAGTTTTCCATTCTTTTCTTAGGCTTGAGTTACCTTTTGAGAGAATAGTTCTAAAAAGAATCGTTTCACATTTTTGTGTATTTATTTTTAGTTTCCACGTTTCATAAAAAGTGTGTATTTTTTCGAATAGATTTTGCAAATGGTTTTGTATGATGGACGGTTTTTTCCCTGACACATATATAATTAAGTCATCCGCGAAAGCAAGTGCTTTCATGTTTGGGTCGCTATTTAAATTGAAGTATTTCAACAAGTCACTAATGAATATGTTAAATAAGATAGGCGAATTAATTGTTCCTTGTTGTAATCCATTTTTCACATAAAAGCGTAAAGATTGTTCTTCTGTTTTGTCAGATACTACAAAAGTTCTGCCATCAATCATATTCCAAATCATTTTTATTTGATTTTTGTTAAAACCTTTTTTGATTAATTTATATATTAGGCCTTCATGCCATACTGTGTCGAATGCCTTTTCGACATCTATTAAACATGCCCCTACGCTTTCTTTGTTGTTCAGGGCCCAGTTTATATCTGAAGTTAATTTTGAAATAGCATGTATGGTTGAGTGCCTTTTCTTGAAACCGAATTGGTATTCTGATATAATATTATTATCCTCGCAGAAGGCAACTAACTTATTATTAATGATTTTTTCAAAAACTTTGCCCACATTTGAGAGAAGGCTTATCGGCCTTAGATTCGAGAGACTGGTGCAATTGTTTTTCTTTTTTTGAATAGCTACCACATTTGCCTTTTTCCAGTGATTTGGGAAATATCTATTGTTTATAGCGTTATTAAATAGTATTGTATATGTTTTAGTAATTTTTTTTGGGATATGTTTGAGAACAATGTTAGGAATTTTGTCTGGGCCAGAGGATTTTTTATTGTTTAAGTTTTTGAAGAGACCTTTTACGGAATTTTCATTTGTAAAGAAATAATCCTCTTCCCAGATAGGGTCAAGCGAGTTATTTTGCCTGGAGAAGGTACACACAGTGGCTTTTGTTTCCCTTTCTAGGTCCATTTCCTGTTTTATAAGATTTGTATCCCTTTCTATTATGTTATTGAAGAAAGGTTTCCCCATGTCTTTATTTTGAATGTTTATTGATGCGAAATGAGCTCCTAATAGGTTTAGTTTTTCAGTGTGGTCTGATATTACAAAATTATCATTTTCATCTTTGTCTATTGTTTGGGGATTAATTTTTGCCTCTGTGACTAATTGTATCTTGTCTTTTGGAATTTTAATTTCATTTGGTAGGGCAGAATAGTGTTTTTTTCTGAAGATCTGGTTTATTTGAGGGAACATGTTGAGAGAGTCGTTTAATGGAATGTTTTTGATTTTTTCTTTCCAATATTTATCTGTGGATTTTTTGAATTCCTGTTTCAATTGACTTTTTACATCTGCCAGTAAACCTTTTAGTAGTCTGAAATTTTCCGTGTCTCTATTTAACCAGTTTCGGTAATAATTATTTATTTCTCTAAGTAAAAAGCTTTTATATTTTTGAAGTTTTTTTATTTTTGGGTTGATATAGGATTCTACTGAGTTTTTAGCTTTTGTTTTAGGAATATTTTTTTCAATTGCGGTGTGGATTAATTGTTCTAGCTGGATAATTTTAGAGTCTATTTCTTCGTTTGAGAGATTAGAGTCTGAGGGAATTTCGATTTTGCAATGGTGATTTAAATAATTGGCAAATGAGTGCCAGTTAGCATTTTTGTAAATAAAATTTGATTTTTGTTCTGTTAATTCAATTTCTAACGTGTTTGTGGAGTGTGTAACAATTTCAGCCACTAGGGCATTGTGGTCGCTATCATAATCCAAAAGGGGGAGATGATTGTCATCTATTTTGTTTAGGATTTTTAACCTTGCGTCAGTGAATAGTAAATCCAAGAAGGAGCTTGTTCTTGGGAATGAAGGGAATTTAGAAGCATATAATTTTATTTTAAATTGAATGTCGTTATCATCTATCCATTTTTTGAGCTTGGTTCCTCTTTGGTTGTTTACCTGGTTTCCCCAGCTATTGTCTTTTGCATTGAAATCCCCTCCTATGATGAAATAATTTGAGAGGTTTTCAAGGTTTAATGTGCTGAAAATGTTTTCAAATTCAGTTATGAATTCTATACTATTGTGGTTGGTTGCATATGCTGAAATTAAGTATAGTTTTTCTGAGTTTTTTAATGAAATTTTGATTGTAGTGGTTTCTATTATTTTTGTATGGGTTAATTTTGGGATATTGATTCGTTTGTATTTTATTTCTTTTTTTATTAAGATAGCTGTTCCGCCACCTTGTATAGAATCGGGCCTGTCTGTCCTCTCGCAATAGTAGTCAGCAAAGTCAATGATATGCCTACTGTTTAATTTAGTTTCACTGATGAACACTATATCTGGGTTGCATTTTTTTAATAAGGTTAAGAGGTTGTGTCTTCTTTGATTTGAGACTATCGAATTAGCGTTCAGTGAAATTATTTTTAGTTTTTTTATTTGATTAAGATGAGGGTTTTGAGGCATTAACTAATTTGGTAATTATATCTGTTAAGTTTTGTATATTTTGAGATATGCTTGCGTTTAGGGTTTGGAGTGTGATTGGAATGTTGTGTAGAGCTATCAGGATGTCATTATTAATAATGTCGGAGGTATTAGTATTATTTATGTTTTGGGTGGTTGGCGTTTGTGATTTGTTTACAGTTGCTGCAAATGATTTATTGGGGTTTATGTACTGGTGGATTGTTCTTAATGTATTTTGTTTTTTTTCAAGGTTTTCTTTTTTTTTTGCTTCTACTCGATCTAGGTGCTCTAGAATTTTTTTACATCCCATATAAGATGCTGGGTGACCTGCAGTGTTACATCTAACGCAAAAAAGTTGCTCTTTTGGAATTGGTGACTCTTTTTTGATATTACAAGCCCCTGGTTGGTGTTGTAAGTTGCATTTACAGCATCGGAATTCCATTTGGCAATTGATTGCGGAATGGTTTAAGCCTTGGCAATTTCTACAAATTATGACGCCTGTTTTTTTTAATTTTTCCCAATTCACCTTGTGGTGATATAAGAAGTTAATTTTGAGGAGCTCTTCGGGCTTGCTATCGGGTGATATTTGTACTAATAAGTGAGGGAGATCATATTTTTTTTTCCGATAAAGGTGTTTTAAATTTTTCAATTTTTATGAATTTAATATTTTCGAAGTTTTGAAGGGAGGTTCTGATCTCTTCGATATCTATATTTTTTGATAGACCTTTAAGTATAAAAGTTTGATTTTTTTCTGCTTTTGGGGTATACGTGTAGAATGGGATTTGTACATTTTTTAATTCATATATAGCTTTTTTGTAAATTTCGAGTGTTTTTACGAATAGAGTATGATTTTGTTCGCTATGTTTTTTTATATTAAAGTCAGTTACCTTAATTTTTTTTGTCATTATATTTATGGTTGTTGCTGTTGAAGCTCCTTTGATGTTTATAGGAGGGATTTTTTCTTTTACTTCCTTCTGGATAGTTTGCTTGGGAGTTGTCGGAGGTTGTGTTGTTGGCTGGCCACGTGTTTCTTTATTCGGTTTTTTTAAAGCTTGTACCTGCTTGGTTGTAGAAGTCCTTATTTTGTCCATGTGTTGAGGATGCGCTGTAGGTGGTTTGAGGTCTTGAGGCTTGTTTGCTTCAATGTTATCCTCCTTTCGGGGTTTTTTTGTGTTAGGTTCTTCAGCTTCTGTCTCCATGTCATCCTCCTGGCTGAGGCACTCGAACGGGTTTTCGTGTATAAAATGCACTTTAGTTTTTTTTTAGTTCACTTCTAAGTTTTTCGTTTTCTTTTTGAAGAGTTTCGAATTTTTTTAGAAGATTTTGATATTCACTGTTTGCCATCTTGTTTCGATTTTTCTTAAGATTTTCCTTGGATTTTTTGAAAAGGTCCAAGGACCCCCTAATGCTTCTAGTACTAATATGTCCTTTGTGGTTTATTATATTTTTTGCTATTTGTTTATAGCTCAATTTCGTTGGAGGAGTTTTAGTTAGTATACTAAAATCATTGACTATTTGTGAGTCTTCCTTGTAAGGGGCACTCACTGTGTCTGGTGCCGCTAGGGGCTCGTTTGCAGGTAGAAAGGTTCGGGTTTCAATGGGATCAATGGTACGATGTTGCTCCTTTGAAAGTTGAAAGAGAACTGTAGCTTTAACCACTAGAACATTCTAACATTAATATTTATACCATGATTTCTGTTACTAAAACTATAAATTTTTGATTTAGACTTTGTGTCGAGATAATATTGTATTCATTTGAACTCGAATGAAAATGAAAAAACACCAATAGATTTTAAATTAAGAAACATTGAATATACATTAATTAACGAGGCAATTTGAAATATAATTGTCAGCTCGGATTTTAAACTGATGGCTCCAATCGATTTTCATTAACCAGGCAAATTTGAAATATAATTGTAATTTTGAAATGAAAGATCTCCGATTCATTTTAAATTAAGAAACATTAAATATATTCTTTGTAATTAATTAAATTAATTGAATCGCGTAAATTTGAATAATTTCCATGATTCAGCCTGCGAATTTTTTGCAGTTCATAATTCATTTCATTGTTTTTGTTTGAAAAGGAAAAATGAAATTTAAATTTAAATTTTAAATTTAAATATATTCATAATTATTCCTCCCCCCCCCCCCCTCCGCCACTCAAAAATTAAAGAGGCGAAACTTTTAAGAGACGATGTATTTTCGGTAGTTTACGGGTATACATTTGGAGTGTGGTTTTTTAAGAGGAATAAAAAATTTTGACCGAGACGCTGCCCGCCAGGGCACCAGCCCGGAAGGCCGATCTTCAAAGGCGTGCCGAAGGCACGCACGAAAAGCTCGTAATAAAATATGTATGTAAACTTTCCGATATCCTGTATAGTGCAATGTATAAGTGTCTGAAAATCTCTATATTTGGAATTTAATATCTCCGGAACTATATTGTTCATAAATTTCGCTTTGCCACCATTCGATGCAAAAGTATTTAAATAATAATCTGTCTAAATTTCAAGAAAATTCATATGTGAAACAACTACCTTAAATTAATTAAAATTAAACATAACCACAGAGGCCCTTGTAGTACATACCTAGGTACACATTTCAGAGACATTCAATAAAATGTTGTTGCTTTTTTCGTTTAAGTTACCACCTCCACCATCAGATATTATAGTCTTGTTCTAAACCGACGATATATTTGAACCAAACATCAAATTAATATACGTATTCTACCAATGTTATCTTTTAATCGCGCTGCGAATTGTATTTCCCATCCAAGTTGTATTAATCCAATGTCATTATCTTATTCAATAAAAAACTGAACGAATAAAAGTTGAAAAAACAAATGAGAAGGAAATCAAGTAATGAGAAAAATGAATTGTTTGAATGGAACGAGATAAAAAAATGTCTATGGAAAGTATGGATGGTTTTATCAGGTCTCTGGAGTCTTCTGCGCACACTGAAGGTAATTTGTTTTGGAAAATTGAAATATCGAAAAGATGGCTTCCATTTGTTTCTGCTCAACGGATTTTAGAAGCGAAAAAAAGCAATGGGGATGATTAAAAAAAATATTGGATAATTTATATAGAGGTAATATTTTTGAATAAATTGGTATACATTTTATTAAATATACATTGAGATAGAGAAAGGAAAAAATCAATTAAAAATGAAATTAATAAAGGTATTTTTTCTTTTTTAATGATAAAATATAACAAGCAAGAAAATGCAATACATTTGGAACGTTTATTTTGATAGTGGTGCAAGTCCATTTTTTGTTGTTTGGAGAAAATTAATGGTTAGTATAAAGCAATTTGTGCCGCGAAAGTTAAATAATCTATCAATAATTTCTTATTTTAATTCTACATATTTAGAAAATTATTTTATTATTTTTTGAATAAAAAAATGAATTGAGCACCCGACGGGATTCGAACCCGTGTCTCTCTCCTTTAGCCGAAGAGAGCTTTTACCAACTAGGCAATGGATGATCCCGCCAGGAAAGTTCTTTGATTGAATGTCATTTTTCCTTTTCGCGGTTTTTTCTATTTAAAGTATAGTTATGTTTTAAACAAATTAACTTTTAAACGAAAGTTTGTCTAAAACATAAGTAACTATACTTTAAATAGAAAAAGTCGCGAAAAGGAAAAATGATATTCAATCTAAAGATCTTTCCTGATGGGATCACCAGTTGCCTACTTGGTAAAGGCGCTCTTCAGCTAAAGGAGAGAGACAAGGGTTCGAATCCCGTCGGGTGCTCATTTCATTATTTCTTTTCAAAAAATAATAAAATAATTTTCAAAATGTGTAGAATTAACATAAGAAATTATTGATTACATTATTTAATTTTCGCGGCTCAAAGTGCTTTAAGAAAAAGTTAAAACTAACGTTCAAAAGTTAATTTGTCTAAAGTTTAGTATCTTAATCGCTACGAAATTTCTTTTATTGGGCAATTTTAAATGAACAAAGCATTTTTAAAGATATTAACTATCTATAAATAAAAAGTTTACACGAAATTAATCACAAATTATGTGATATCTCACTTAAAAAATATGAACTTATACTACTTTCAAAATAAACGGTCCATATGTCAGAATCTTTGCTGTTTATAGAGGATATTTGGGTGCTATAGAGTCTTTCTAAAATAAAAATAAATAAATAAAATATTCTATAAAATCGACATTTCGTCTTGAAGGAAAAAATACAATTATAGTCTTAAGAACATTATATCTTTCGGCCTTCTGGCGAACTACCCTATAAAAAGTTTTGTATATATCCTATTTATGTTTCTTGTATATAATTTTAACTAATGACAAGTGTATCAAAATTTTTTTATATAAATATTGACTAATTCCCGCTTTGAAGATGGCCATAACCAATGGCCGAAACGTTAGTGGGAATTGATAAATAAAAAGAAAATGGAAGCTGCACGTCGCTTATTTTAAACCTAAACAAAAAAAATTCTATAAAATATTTAAAATTAAAAATTAAATTGAATATTAAAATTTGTATTGACTTGTGTCACTAAAAAAATTCAACTTCCCTTAAATGTAGGTATACAATTTTATTTTCATTGCCAAATAGAAACAGGACTTTTGTCTGTAGTAATAGAAGTATTGTTTTTGTGCAAAAGATTTGAAGTTAAGATTTTTTTATTAAACCGTTTGAACAATATTTATAAAATTTTAAATATAAGAAGCTTTAACTATTTTTAGAGATCATGACGATTTTTAAACTATTATGACTACCTTCTACCAAATATCACCAGAGATCTGTTCAATTATAATACTTCCTCATACTGATAAAGAAAATAGATTATAATAAAGAAGTGGTGGCTTGGAAATCCCATTCGTAAAAAACCCTTTCTTAAGGTTGCTTGACATTATGGCAATGTTGGATTGAAAATCTGAATTTTTAATATGTTATTAATCGATAATAATTCTAGAGCCAAACATCCAAAGGAAGTTACTGATTTTAAAGATTTTTCGAAAATCTAATCTACCAACAAAGTCTACTTTGAAGGAGACAATAAAAGAGTGTGTCTACTGCTGGAATTGTAAACTTTATTTATTTATAACGAGACTATAGAACGAGGGCTTTGCCCTCTTCATCAGTCTATTACAATGGATTCACAGGAATTAATTTATGAACTATAGTCTCGTTATAAATAAATAAAATTTATAATTCCAGCAGAGCGACACACTCACTTATTGTCTCCTTCAATATATAAAAATTCTGCTTACTCTCGACAAAAAACTTTATATTTAATAAAGTCTACTTTGATCCTTTGTCACAATATCTAGTTAAGGTGAAATTAGAGAGGAAGATGAAAATACTTCACTTAATATTCTATTCTGATTAATTTTTTTTGAAAATCTACAAAATATTAAATTATATACCATGCTAATGAAAAGTAATTGTAACTCACTTTATATGGGTCGCTGAAGTTCAGAATTAAATGATGAGTAGATAAACGAATACGTATAGAAGAAAACAGCATAGCAGAAGAACCTGGAGAAAAATATAATTAAATTAATATGAATAGATAATAATTCATAATTTTTATACAAACAAAAAAAAACCGACTTCAAAATTATAAAAACAAAACAAATAAACATAAAAAATAAACGGGTTCATAAACAAAGAAGTTTGGGTGAACATACTTAACAAAAAAGGTCCAATAGCAATTAAATTTAGTTTTTACCAATCGGAAACTATAATGAACACAATGCAGAAAAATCATCAAAAATCGGTTCATTATTTGGCGAAGATATCGAGTAACATAGACAAAAAATTCACTCGAATTGAGAACCTCCTCCTTTTGTGAAGTCGGTTAACAAATACATATAAAATGATTTTTTCGAAAAGCTCTGACCAAGGGTTTTCATGTAATTAATTATTAAAAATCGGACTTTTTACACGTAGTGAATAGGGAATGTTGGCTGAAAGCATATATTTCAATTAATCTAGCCAAATTGTATGAAGAGAAAAAAAAAAAACTTTTATTTACTTATATAGATAAATTATCGTAGGTAACGTTAAAAAAAACTTTCTGACCCAGGGTTTTGTAAATATTCAAATCTAAATGATCGAAAATATCAGTCCGCTTCACTTAAAAATAAATAAATCACTTGACTCGTGTCAAAAGACATTTATTTATTACATTTATTAATTAAATTATTTCATATCC